>VXAX01005581.1:591933-645726 GCA_013399835.1 Leptocoma aspasia | reverse complement strand
AAAAAAAAAAAAAGAAACAGTTTATTCTGAGCCATGATGTGTCTCTTTCTGTGGTATCCAAGGTGGGAAAGCCGTTTCCTCTTTCATGTATTAGTATCACCTGCATCTACTTCATTATTTCCTGCAAGCCCCTTAAGAAAAGGTAAAAGAGACACCAGTCTTGGTTATGGTTGTGGAGTTCTTCCACAACAGAGAAAAAACCAAAATAGAGAAAAAGGAATCGGGGTAAGAAAAATCAGAAATAATAAGGAAATAACAAGGGGGAAAAGAGAAAACAGTAAAGAAAGAAATAAGGAAAATAAGGAGGAAGAGTAAGTATATAGTGTTCAGGGAATAGTATAGGAGACCAGAAAATTCTTGAAAGAAGAAAGGAAAGCATCCTAATGTGAGCCCTTGATTTTTCTGAAATCCCAGATTTTATGGATATTAACTTAAACATATTAAGCACAAAACAAATAATTACAATTTTCAGAATGTAAAATGGGTTCAGGGTTTAAAAGCAGTTTTCTACTGCCCCAAAAATAATAGTTTCAAAAGAAACTGAACTGCCTTGGAAGGTAGTTTGCAGGGGCATGTTGATTTTTTTTTTTTTTTTTTTTTTTTTTTTTTGTAGCATGACTCTTTTTNTTTTTTTGTGCAGCATGACTCTTTTAGTCCTGTCAGTGTACTCCCATTTGTATTCATTATGCAGATTCCTAACAATTTTTATTTTTAAATTTAGTATTCATCGGGCGGCTTTCTCAGTGATACTGAAATGTGATAAACAAAAGTGACTCGCAAGGTCACTTGGTGCCACTCCTATGTTAATAAGCTCAGTTTTCCCCAATTCCATATGGAAGAATTGCTTCTGCTGTGAAGGTGAAGCAAATTCTGAGGGCAGAATCTGTGACCATGGTGACCTACCCTAAGCACTACAACATAAGTGAGCACATTCTATCTTCTCTCTGAAAAACAGTTGAATCCAGTATTTTTGTTGTTTATGCATGAAAATATTTCCATTCCCATGAGAGCTACTTGCCAAAAAAAAAAAAATCTCTGTGTTTGAAAAAACCCTCCTTTTTTTAAACTATTGTATTGGGGTTTGAACTCCTTTAGTTTAAATGCTGCAGTGAGACAAAGAAAATATTAAAGCTATTAGTAATGATTTACTAAGCATGTTCTGATTCTTTACGATTTAGCCTGTTCATTAATTTATATTTATGAACATGAATGTTCACATGTCTGTATCCTAAAGAATATTTGATGTGAAGCAGAAGCGGCTGAAAAAAATCAGCTGGAGAAACTTCCAGCAAGAGAAACAATGTTTGTTTCTTTCATGAGGAAGAAAGCCCATTTGGAATAGCCCTTCTCTACCAACAGTAGACAATACACTAAAGTAAATTAGAAAAAAAAAGTAAATTAGAAATACAAGGTCATTGAAAAAAAATTAAGAAAAGCTGTTCAAATTTTATACTGTCTTATCAAAGTGTAGGTGTGTTTGTGCTACTATTTTGTGTTTTCCAGAAGAATCAGACAGGTATAGGAAAGTGAAGGAGGAGCCTGAAATTTTATTTCATCCCCAGAAGTATAAATTAGTACATTGGAGACACAACAGGATAATTCAAGAATTGAATATTAATTTGAAGAGGAATATCTTGCTCAGGAAGTTGAGGAAGGGCTAAAGAATTAGCTGCTGTTCCATATATCAGAGATGCACATGCTTGTCTTCCAGTTATCACAGACAGAGGCTGAAAATGTCTGATAATTGTCAACTTTAGGTTATCAGCTGGATAGGACTTTTAGCACACAAATGCAAAGTCATTCAGAACACAGGCTTCAACATAAAAGTAAATTAAAACATCAGTTTGGAGGGAGATGCTTTGGGACTCAGGGTGGAATTCAGTGCCTAATCTGAATTTAGCATTTTAGATGCTGTTCAAAACGTTCTCTTGCTGGCCCTCCAAAAGGGTGAGAGCAGTCCACTTGTCTCAAGTCATATCTTTAGAGTCATACAGATATCTCAAAACCCTGCCATGTCTAAAATGAGCTGAAAGTTTTGTGAACTCCTTCTGGCTTACAAGAGAAGTGGAAATAAAGAGATGGAAGAGTTCTAGGTGTGCAACACATCTGCCATGGAGGGAGCTTCAGTAATGCAGAGTAGCTGGTAACTTGGACAAGCATGGCCAGGAGGTGACAGAGCCCAGAACTTTTGGGACAGTAAGGACCATTAACAGAAATTCAAAATAATGGATTTAGGAAAAATTTCTTCACTCACCTTGGAAAACTGGCTGATGAGCTCTCTTGGGAAGAAAGACAAAATAATAGTGAAGATGATGATGACGATGATGATGATTGTGGCAATAATGTTTCTTCAAGCAAATGCCAGTTCCAGAAGTTTCAAATGCAAACATTTCAATTAAGAAGGAAAAATCAAAAGAATAACAAGAGATTGACTTGGACAAGACATATATTATCTAAATGTACTTCAAGTAAAACAGTAAATATTAGGAAGGACAGAAATACAGCAGAAGTTTACATGAACAAAAGCAAAAAGTCAAGGTTCTGTGCTAATGTCAGCAAAGGATGTCAAATGTATGTAATGAAATATTGTCCGTGCACAATGTAGAGAGTGGAGAAACAAAGAGAAATAAAGGATCATGCTACTTCTTCCAAGAGAAGGAAAATTATTGGCTAAAGGTACTGAATAAGCTGAGATATTTAATGTCCTTTTGCATTTGTTTTCATCAAAATAGTCACCTATGATCAGATGGCTGAAACAATTAGAAATAGTGATGTAAGAATAAAACCTTAAGTAACAGTAAGTAAAGGACAGATTGGAGTGTACTTATATGAATTAGCTGTTTTCAAATCATTTGGAGTGGTAACTGAGATGGCTAATGAGATCCTCAAGTCATTAGCAATTACCTTACAGAACTCATGTAAATAGGCAAAAAAGGAAAAAAAAAGATTGGTGAGATTATTTTATTTCCTTTACAACTTCACAATTCACTTCTTCCTCTTAGGTCCTTTCTCTAATCCTTCCTCCCAGATCATCAATTGCCCCTCTGCTGAGTGTGTGGAGCATGAGTACCAATCCAAATGGATCTTAATTAACCAAAAAATGTAAAGGTTTAAGACCTTTTCTGTCCAAATGTACAGAAATATTCTTGTGTCTCAACCATCACCAAGTTTCTACACTTTTGGATCATAATCATAATTTAAAGAAGTGATAGATGTATAAATATTTAATCTAAAATAGATTTTAAAAAGTGTATTCGCATTTTAGTTCTGTTCCTGGGGAACAAGTCTTAGTTAATCTGAGTGGCAGCAAATGAGTGGGAGCACAAAACAGGGTGACACACTGCTACAGAAGGTTGATCTGAGGGTGGGCAGAGAGTTGGGCACAGTTTTGTCTTAAATTGCTAGTGCTAGAGCTCATCTGCCAGAGCCTGAAATGACTTCTCAAGGTGCAAAGTAGTGTATTATCAGCTTTTAGAATGATTCATTTTTCTGAATTCATTTAAACATGAATCTGGCAGTAAATGAAGGCTGATTACTCAGTTCCTCCCTGCACCAAGTTCAGTCTTTTGTCCACAGTTCAATACAGACAGGGAAGTGACTAACTTGTAATTTTTCTTTTACAAACAGCTGCTGGGGAAAGGGGGAAAATGAACAACCATCTACAATTTCTAAAGTCTTGAGGCTGAGAAAAAAAAAGAAAAGAAAAGAAAACAAAAAACACCAAACAAACAAACAAACCCAACAAATCAATCAGGAGGAAATAGGAGAAACTGCAAACCAATGCAAAAATGGGAGGGAATTGTAAAATTGTTTCTTTATAAAGAAAAGAAAAGTGGAGAAACTGGAAAGGAACAAATGCAAGGAAAATATGATAAGATCTTCTAAAATGAGGTATCATTGTTTTTTAAAGTTAAGTATTTGAGAAGAAATGCCTTTGGTTACATATATGCACAGAAGCAGAGTCACAGCAAAACCAACTAGAAGTTCAGCTGGCAGTTCTTTAAGCACATAAATATAGTTTCAGGACCTAGTTACTGCAGTTTGCCTCTCAGTAAGAATTTTAATCTCACACCCAGTGTAGTACTGTGGTGATTTTGTGCCTTATTGCTTACATTTGACCAATCAGCTCACACAAGTGAGAGTTTGGGAACCATTGGTTTCTTGCAACATCTCTGCAATAGTGTCTTGTTACCCTTATTAGAGCCTTTGAGAGAAATTTTCACAGATGCTCCTGATGATTACTGCAGCATCATGTAGACAGACTGTCGTGAAGCAGGTAATTGAATATAATTTGCTACAGTTTTGGCCAAGTCAGATCCTGCTGAATCATTTTCTCTCTTAGGGATGAAAGAAGGTAAGATTTGGTTGCAATAGTAATTTCGATAGTACCCGAATGTGCTTGCATATGTACCATACACGATACTGTTTTGGGTCAGCTCTGGGAGGCAGCTAAACCCACCCAGCCATGTGCTTCATACTCTGCCCCTCATCTGGTGGGATGGGGCAGAGAATCAGGAGAAAAGTGAGAAAACCCATGGGTTGAATTAAAAACATTTTAATAGGTAAACTAAATGCTTCATGTGCAAGCAAAGCAGGAAATAGAATTAATTCACCTTTTCCCATGGGCAGGCAGGTGTTCAGCTTCCCCAGGAGTACAGGGTTCCAGCACCTGCCACGGTGACTTGAGAAGAAAAACACTATCACTCTGAAAAAGTTCCTCTGCCCTTTCCTTTGTCTCCCAGCTTTTATTCTTGATTGTAATGTCATATAGTATTGGATATTCCTTGGGTCAGTTGGGGCCAGCTCGCATAGCTCTGCCCCCCTCAATTTTTTGGCACAGCCCGTCCTCTGTTTTGGTGGGGTGATGTGAGAGGCAGAAAAGGCCTTGGTGTTGTGCAAATGCTGCTCTGATCACAAACACAAAACATAGAACTATACCAGATAGTATGGAGAAAATTAACTCTATTCTAGCCAAATGCAGAGCCAGTACATATACAGTGTATCAGTGTAGTAAGCTGGTTTATTTTCATTATGTACAAAATGAAGAAAACTAGCAATTGCAACCTATCTGCTTCACTTTTGGGACAAATGTATAATCATACGTGTATAGTCATTATCCATTTACTCATATGTGTATAGTCATTATCCATTTAATATGTTCAGAGAACTAACTCATTGATGTGATGATCTGTAATCAATTGATCATTAAGATTTTATCTTATTTACACAGTGGAATGCTGTTCTGAACAACTTGCCCTGGCTGACCATGCTTGAGATGGTTTAGAATAGATTATTTCCAGAGGTCCCTTTCTCAGTCTGTGTTCTGTTATCATAACTAGATACAGGTCTCATCTGCAATAAGCCCTTTCTAATAAAAAAGAGATAAAACAAAACTTTCTTTTCTCTTTTAATTTATTGCCACCCCATCCAAAACCTACCTCTGTAATGTCTCTTGGCCATCTCTCCCTTAACATCTCAGTAATAATGTTGGTTTTTAAAGAATTTCTCTCAGCCTATTTTTTTTTTCTTTTTTTTCCTTCAGAGTGGGATGAAGGACACACTGAAACATAAGTCTATCAGTTCCAATACAGATCTGAACATTCTTGAAGTTAAGCTATATTTCAATGTAGATTTTGACAGATATTTTTGAGGGGGAGGTCTTGGGGGCTAGAGTCAAGAAAGCAAAAAGACAAGGAATGGACACATTGAAGACAAATTACTGCTCTGTCCTTTAAGAAAGGCAAAAGAACATCTCTTATGTTTTTTATCAAAGCCTGGACATGGAAGTTGAGTGCACACTAAGGACATTTGCCAACAGCACTAAATTAGGAGGAGCTGCTAGTTCCTCAAGGTTAACGAGTCCTTACAGAGATTTTGATAAATACAGGTGCCAGGCAATCCCCAGCAATATGAAATTTTAAGTAGAAATGCTGGGTTCTGCACATGTAATGGTGTAATCCTGGGTTATGGCAATGGTGAGGGACAAAATGCTGGAGTGCAGTCCTGTAGAATTCATCTGGGGGTTTGGGTTGGTGATAAGTTCAATATGAGCCAAAAATGTGCCCTGGTGGCCAAAAGGGGCAAGCTATCTCAGGCCACATATAAGCACAGTTGAGAGAGGTGATTGTCCCACCGTACTCAGCATTGGTGCAGCCTCCTCAAGAATTCTGTGCAATCTTGGGCTCCACAAAATATATACCTTGTGATTTTTTGTTTGTTTGTTTGTTTGTTTTTATGTTAATGAGAAAAATATTTCTTCATGAGGAAAGTGGTTTTCCTCATGAAGAAAAAGAGCCTTAGCCAATTACTAGAATGAGAAGATTTTAAATTTTTCTATTTACATGGTTTCCACAGACCCAGCCAGGCTTAACTTTTGTGGTTGAGAAAAAAGACAGAAAGCAATGTTTATAACCACATATCTAATTCAGTTTAGAGTAATAATTTCTGCATTTTCTATGTCTGCATCTACATGAGGTCTTTCTCCTGCTGAGACAGAAGTTATGACAGTAAAACAGCATGGGCTTATGAAATTAAATAAGTGGTTTGAGCTGCAATTAATTCCTTTATCTACAAATTACTTCTAGGCTTTAACAAATGCAGATTGTCAAATTCTTTCAGTTTGGCTAAAATTAGACTGCTACCTTAGTAAGTTCTGAGCACTTAAAGATTGACTTCAAAACCTGGCTTCCTCAATACTTGGCTTTTCCACATACATTACCGCAAATATTGTCCTTAAATCTCACATGTGTCACGGAATTAGTGATTATCAATGGTTATGTCTAAGTAGAGTTTTGCGAAGGGGAGCCTCATATGCTCCATCTACATATTAAAGAAATGCAAATCTGCTCTTTTTCTGAGTCAAACCAGAGCCCTGAGAACTTAAATTGTGAGGTGCTGGTCCAAGCAAATAATCCTCCTTGGGAGTTTCAGGACTGAACTGTATGGCACATTCAAAGCCCAGAACCCCCCGTGTGCTGGGCTGCTCCCAAAGCCCCGTGGGCAGCAGGGCAGGGAGGGGATTCTGCCCCTCTGCCCCACTCTGCTGAGACCCCACCTGCAGGGCTGCACCCAGCTCTGGGGTCCCAGCACAGGAAGGACAGGGACCTGCTGGAGCCAGGCCAGAGGAGGCACCAAGGTGATCAGAGGGATGGAGCAGCTCTGCTGTGAGGAAAGGCTGAGAGAACTGGGATTGTTCAGCCTGGAAAAGAGCAGGCTCTGGGGTGACCTAATTGTGGCCTTCCAGTACCTGAAGGGAGCCCACAGGAAAGATGGAGAGAGACTATTTATGAGGGCCTGGACAAGGGGGAATGTCTTCCAACAGAGAGTAAGTTTACATTAGATATATGAAAAAAATATTCTTCCCTGTGAGGGTGGTGAGGCCCTGGCACAGGCTGCTCAGAGAAGCTGTGGCTGCCCCATCCCTGGAAGTGTTCAAGGCCAGACTGGATGGGGCTCTGAACAACCTGGTCTAGTGGAAGGTGTCCCTGCCCATGGCAGAGGGTTGGAACAAGGAGATCTTTAAGATCCCTTCCAACCCAAACCACTCTATTATCTTATGATTCTATTATTTTTTTGGATAGCAAATACTCTACTACAGTGGAGTTAAGACAGTTAAATGTTGTATCAAAATTACTTCTATGTTCACAGATGTGCTGATGTGTGCATCAGTAGCAGGACTACCCTACCCCATGCAATGCTAAGCAGTGTCTCGTTATTGTGACAAGTTAAAACTAAAAATATATTGTTGGATATTGTGCTTTATTTATTATTACATTAATCTATCCATATAAATACCTTTTTCTTTCTGCAACTTATTAAGCTTATTCAGTAATTAGATATTAACATAAGAAATGCAAAAGCATAATATTGTTTTAGGAAACTATTCATAACATGAATAGGATTTACTCCTGTGCCTAGATTTACTCCATAGTAAGTAGAAA
Organism: Leptocoma aspasia; assembly: GCA_013399835.1. Taxonomy (NCBI): domain Eukaryota; kingdom Metazoa; phylum Chordata; class Aves; order Passeriformes; family Nectariniidae; genus Leptocoma; species Leptocoma aspasia. The sequence continues at coordinate 637,786 of VXAX01005581.1, read as the reverse complement.
GGATCTTCTCTAATAAGTGATTTTCACCCTGAGTCATAGTGAAAGTGTCTTGCCTTACCTGTTAGAGAAGTTACCTTTGTCCACAGTCTATGAAAATGCTTCTTTTCTATGTCAAAGACAGCTTGTCCTATGCTATTAGACAGCCAGAGAGAAAAAAGCTGGTTATCCCTTATCTCTCACTGTGCCAGAGTCTCCTCAAAGAGCATTCAAAGTCTGCTTACTTGTATATTGAGAATGTTCACAATAAATACACCCTAATTCCATAATCTGTAAGGGAGGCTTTTATAAGAACATCCTTAACACCTATGTGCTTCAACATTTAAATTCCTTACTGGAATTTAACCTCTCAATACTTCTAAGGTTAAGGTCTAAGTGCCTTAGATGATGAATGCATCTCAGAAGTTGTAGACCTCAGGCGCTCAGCAGGTGGCATGTAACCAGAAAGCTGAAAGTTAGACAGCCTTGGACACATTTGTACAGCACAATAACTGGAAGGAGTCTAAATTTACTAGAAACATTTTAACATGTTGACACTGTTATCAGTAAAGGTTAACGAAAGCCTTGAACAGTAACCCCCCTTTAAGGCTGTAAAGGCACCAGGATAAACAGCTTTGTAGGAAAAAAAAAATGAAAACTAGCATAAAGCAAATGAAGCATACCTCTGGGTTTGGTAATTCCTCCCAAGAAGAGGTCATTTCCAGCAAGAATGTAACAATAGAAATCATATTTTGCACACAAAGAAAACTTGCCTGTGGCTATTACTCTATGTAAGTAGGTTTTATGAAATATAAATGCCATGGTTAGAATCCTAAGAGACTGAGAAACTTGTGAGTAACCATCCATTCAGTCTTGCCTCAAAAGCCATTCCTCTAAGCAGAGTTGGCAGAAAATGAGTCAATAAAATTTCAGTATGTGACATTTAATCTCTGCCACAGACCTCAATCTTGAGATCACTTACAACTCTTTTTTTCCTAATGAGTTACTAGAATAGCTTTGCAGAAATATCTTCTTGCTTCTTTTGTACTGGAAAAGTAATCCTGTGCCAGCATCACGTGTCCTGGCATATCTCTAAAAACATCAGAAACTTCTTGTATAGCACTCTTTGCTGCTTACCACTCAGAATGATTGGTTATGCTGGATTTCAAATGGTTCAGCAATAAACCCCATGCTGTAATTCCAGTTGCATTTTTTTTTATAGCTTTTTGCAAGTTAGTGAAAATGTGATTAATTTCAAACATAAGAAAATATTTGCTGTGAGACTTGGGTATTTTCTATTTTAGTGGAAGGAAGTTTTCCTTCACAGGAAGGGAAGACCTGATTACAGCTTTGCCAAGCAGGAAGATAATTATTGTCTGAGTAATTTCAAAGCGACGCCAGCATCTCCATAACAGAATAGAGCAAACAAAATGCAGTGTCAGGAAGAACTAACCATGTTGTTTGTATAAATAAATAGTAATTAATGTGGTGAAGAGGTTGTAGAATCTGATTGATAACATTGATGGATTTAGGACATAATGGGACTAAGGTTTCCCCAGGTTAATTGTGTGTTTCAAAAATGGAGTTTTCAGCTGGGAGTGCTCTGATCAGAGACCTGGTCTGTATGCTGAATTGGGTAGATGGAAAAAATTGGAGCTGATGATGCACATATACCATTTCTCTCTTATGCTACAAGTTTTCAACTATTTTATTTTAGCCTTGATAAAACCCTGAAAAGCAGGATAGTGGATGTTCTTGTAAATAATAAATTTCTACACACTTGTAAATCAAAAAATGTACTGCTAACACGTTCGAATTTTCCCATTGTAGTTTTAGCCCTTGTCATCCAGAAGCCTCTGAAACAACTTGTACTTTCCAGAAGTCAGTGCATCAGCAAAGGAGGTTTTGTCACTGGACATCCTGATGTGAGCATCCTATTTCAGAAGTTACGGGAGTCTAATTGTATAGAGACAAGACTTTGAGCTTTGTCTTACTCAGCACTGCAAAGAACAAAACATTTTATTCGTGAAAATGTAGCTTCAGAGACTGCACTCCAAATATGTGTTTGTCAGGATATTTAAAAACTTACAAGGTGTTTTTCCACCTATCCTCACTAACCCTTTCGAAAGCTGCTGTCTCAGTGACGGTAAAGTGAACATAAGCATGTTACATATGCAAAGCAGGAGGGATGCAAGCTGTACCCTGAGAGTCTGAAAGCTCATGTCCCAGTTGAATACTGGAGCATGCTTTGTACCAGTTAATCTGCTTTATAGTTTATTCCCTGTGACATTAGGCATCTCCAAGTTTTAGGGGAGGGTTTTTGACAAATTCTACCCACAACACACAGGTCAGAGATGTATTTCCCTTCCATACATTTACTTATCTAATCCAACACATGTTTAAGCATCCTAATCTAGCACACTTTGGTGTTCTCCTGCCATTAGTGTAAGGAAAGGGAAGCTCAAGTCATATAATACAGCATCCATTAAATCTTTAAAATGCAGACACAAAATTTTGATTGTACAGGTACACGCCATTCACAGAGTGTACATTCACTTGTTCCTTCCAAATCTTAATGCTGAAAACTCTTGTCACATGACTTTACTTCAAAACTCACTAAGGACTGTGGGAGCTGTTATGGGTCCATAGACAACTTTCCAAATTAGCATTATGTACTTTAGCTCATTGCTTTGTTGTTTTTTTTTTTTAATTTGCTTTTGTTTTTGTTTATTTGGTTGGTTTTTGTGTTTTTTTCAGAGCGGGGAGAGGAAGGTTGTGCAGGCAAATTACAACCAGTGAGACATTTTGGTGCTGTGATTTTGCATTGAGGGGGTATATGTATTGAGTCTAATGCTGGCCAAATGCCCATGCACTCACTAAAAATTATTTACTCATTTTCTTCTGTGAGATATGGATTAAGAGAAGGAGGGCAAAACAGGCTCAAAACTTTAAAGGGTATAAAGAAAACTTTATTAACAGAATTAAAAGAAAAAGGATAAGAAAATCAGAATAAACATTCAGAACACTTCTCCTCCCCCCACACCCTCCCTTTTTTCCCACTGACAACATAAAGAGACAAAACTTGGAAGTTTCAGTCAGTTTGCCACCTCTAAAATAATCTTTCTTCAGTCTACTTACAGAGAGGAGTCTCTCTTGCCATGCCATGGAGACTTCTCCACAAGAAGCAGTTCTCTCGTGGCTTTAATGTCACAGAGAATCAGCCACCTGGGAAATGAAAATCTGTTTGCAGTGTGAAAGTGCCTCCCATGCCTTCTAGCTTTCCCACAGATGCTTTCATGGGCCATGTCAACTTATGGAGTATTATTTTTAAAATGAGCTGTTCTAGCATAAAAACAGAAGTTCTCTTATCTCTGGGACAAAATTTCTCATCTCTCTCATGTCTCTCAGTTCAAGCTTCTCATTGGATCACAGCTTTTCAGCATCCGCATGCACCAGCGCGAGTGCCTCTTTCTCATGGGCTGTGGGTGAATGCTGCATCCCCCCATGCACCTCATGAATTACAGGGAAAAAACAAAGTCTGATATATCAAAAATATATCTTCACCATAGCCACACCAAAGAATTTTAGCCCAATACTAAGGCATCTCCTCAATCCCCTCCCATCTAGAATTTGACTCCTTTACTGACCTCAGTGTCTCATGCTGTTTTCTCTACCCGCCTTCACCTTTTCCTTTTCCTGATTCGAGAGAGAATTTGTGTTCAAAGGTTCATTTGTTCTCAAGCTTTATCAATTGAAACAGTTTTTAAAGAGTTCTGCAACGTTTAAAAGCTGATCTCATCCAGGCTCTGCAGTCAAGGAATTGCTGTGTCTCTCGCTGCCGATCACATGGTTCCCGCTAGCACCATGCAAATTGCACTGGCTGCCAGCACCACCCCCATGCCTTTCCTTCATGCAGGGTGCCAAAAGAAGGAAAAAAAACTGCTGCCACTGCTTTTGTCCTTCTGTCCGCAGCATAGCTGGCTAAAAGTGGCTAAGCAAACAAAGTCCATTGCAAGTCATGCCAAGACAGCCACAGCCATGTGGCGCCACTACGGTTGCACCAATTTCAGCCATGCAGTCCTGACTATGTGGCTTACTCCTGGTCCACGATGGCAGTGGCCAGTCCTGGCCCTCAGAGCCACCCGCCCTCAGCACTGACCACAGGGCCACTCCCAGTGCTGGTCCTGGAGTAAACAAAGATCATTTGCAAGCCATGCCAGAATAGCCACGGCTGTGCGGTGCTAGTCCCGGCTGCGTGGTTGCCTCTGGCATTGGGATGGCCTCCAGTGTCATGGCCCAGCCACCCCGCTAGGATGGGACCCGGTGGGCTCCCGGGGAAAGGTCCAGCGCTGCCGCAGAGCCCAGCGTGGCTCAGCCCGGCCCCAGCTGTGCGGCCCCAGACAGGACTGGCCCAACCCTGTGCGGCTGTGCAGAGCCAGGTCAGCCAGTTCCCTCTTCAAAAGCCAGAAGCCAAGAGAATTTTCTCAGGCTTTGTTCATATTTAAATGTGTTTTTCCACAGACGCATGTTCAACTCTTCTAAGTGGTTTAACTGGTTGTCAATCTTCTAATGTAGCCAGCCGATTGGCTCTTCAAAACTAGGCAGCTCTTCAAAACCTGGCTCCGCCAGGTCCCCACAGGGAGCCACCCTCCCAGCTGAAAACCAGACTTTGTTAAACCATGACAATATAATATTAGCTGTTTCTTCATTGCAGTACCCTTTGGAGGTGAATGCTTTTTTAGACCTGCATTTAAATTTCGATCTGTCTTGGCCATATCTAAGGATAATAAAAAGACTAGAACATTTGACAAATATGAATGTTATTTCATTACTTTTTATAACTAAGTCCCATTAATGTAAAAAAGGTCCATATATATCCTTTTTTGAGATAGGCCATCACTAGAAATAACATAATGGTGTTAATCTTCTAATCACTGTCGCATATGTATAAAGCATAGCAATTGATAATGTCAGCAATTTCAGGGGAAATATGTGTCAATTAAATTCACTTGGTATGTATGAGAAACTGCCACTCATATTATAGCACTTGGAAAAATTTAATGTCATCTTAATTGCCCTGGTGAATTTCAAAAAATATAATCTGTTCTGTACTTTAAAATGATGACATTTATTTAACTCATTATAAGATTTTTTTTTAAAGATTGTTTTTAGGTTGAAAGTACCATAAAAAACAAAAAATCTTTCTACACATACTACATGTAACAAAGATCTGGCATCACACAATGATTAGGTTCTAGAGTGCTTCAGTGGTGTTGCCCTTGACGTGCAAAGGAGCTTTTATGTTACTCCAAAGACTCTTGGATTGCCTTTTACCACTGGGAAGGATAACATTTCTTGGGGTTTCCTTCCACAGAGACAGCATTTCTCCTTTTAAAACAGGAAACTGTTTTTAGTCAGTGAAATAAGCATAAGTGAATAAGGAAAACTGTGATGGTCAAGCTCCACTTGAAGGAAAATGCCTGTCTTTTGGGTTACTTCAATGGAAATAATGAACAATCTAAGCATCAAAAAGGCATAGAAAAGAGTCCTGATGATGTTTCTTTTGTTGACTGAAAACCAGAAATGGCAGGATAAGAGGATCAGAAAGACAGACATATTACAAAGATTAGTTTTGCAGAATATTATGCTGTCTACAGTGTGAAATTAGGAACTAAAAGACAAATCCTATTTGTCTCACTCAGAGAAGTTGCTTTCAATCAATAAAGTCACATTAGTGTACAGACTTTCAGGATCATGTGTTCACCTTACACTGCTGAGCAGCTGAAATGAATAGCTGAAATGCCAACTGAGCACTCAGAAGCCTTATTGGCTTCACATTGAGTTGTAAGTGCTTGTTATTTCCCAGATTCAGATCTTTCACGCATAAAACTCCCAACAAAATCAATGCTTTCTCTGTCTCTGGGCTGCAGATAACTTCACACTACTACCTTTGACTTGTGTCTGTAGATATTCATGGTTTTATTATGGAGAAGGCAACTTCTATTGATGTCCCACAGCCCCAGATTTTTCAGTCCAGGTAACTTCTTGGGCACTGTAGCTCTTTCCTGCCTGCTCAGCTGGTTTTAAATCCTGTGTTAAAATGGGATGGGCAATGATTAGTGCAGCTCCAAGACAAAGAAAATGAAAACCAAACCCTTTGTCCTGCAATATAGATACTCACAGAGACACAACACACATTAAGAGCTGCTCAAAACTGAAAAGAAAAAAAAAAAATTAATTTCCATGATATCAGGGCTTTTAGGCAGGCAAGACTGTCCAAATAAGAAATTACATCCTAGCCCATTGAGATTATTTTTCTGAGTTATTTGACACCAATCCACAGTTGCTTGTATACTAGAACAGTCCACTTCAACCCAGAGCCTCTGCAGAAAGTGAACAGGACAGGTTGTTCAAGCCACAAGTTACTACCAGTGACTAATAACACTTCATTTTTCAGCTGCAGAAGATGTGGAACTCTATTACTTTTTAAAACTGAAAAGTACCTGTGCTAAGGTTTCACCCTTCCACGACTCAAGGGGACAGAAGTGGAAAGGAAGCATCAGAGGCTACATTCCTTATGTTCAATTTATTGTGCATGTTAAGAAAGCACCCAGCTGTGTGTAGTGGGAATTCTCTAAAGTAAAATGTATTGCACTGTTTCCAGTTCAAATGAAACCTCATTATTGTCTATTTTATTCCATATCTACTTAGCAAAAAGCACACAGCCAAATCTTAAACTGCAAAAGAGATTGGGCGATTGATGTAGGCAAAATGTTTTTAGAATAAAGCAGTGCTTGATTCCCCATCCAAGATCAGTACATGTAGCATTCATTTTAAAATAAAGCAAAATTACAGCATTAAAAAGACAGGAAAATACCCCAGAGCTGTGGTTTGGAAAAACTGAGAACTCCCGCAGAGAACATCATTTCATATCAGATCAGTGTGAGTTAACAGGGAACATAATGCTGAATATAACCAGAAACATCTGAAAGTGAATCCCATTTTGGCAATAACTGTTTCTAATAGGAAAAGGAGTATTGAGAAAGACAACCCTTATTAAGCAGCCTGATATCTTAATACTGTGGCCTATTAGTTTTCTGACATCTACCCGCTGCAGTTGTATTCCACTGTATCTAAAACACTGGGGGTTTAAGGTGCTGAACTCGTGTTGCATAATTTAAGCTGCTGTACTGAATATTCACCTGACCCTACTGATGTCGGAGTCCAGCAGGCTGGAGTTTCCATACAGCACAAGAAATACTGTACAAAACATCTCTGTTTAGCTATAAAGTTCAATATTTTCCATCAGGGTAAATTTGTGTGTAGCAGATAGCTAGGATTGATTGTAGAGGTGATATTTCATGTCTATATTATTTTGCTTCTTAGATTGGAGTATCAAATTGCTAAACATTACAAAAATGTAATTTGTTTTCATTTATGATAGCAAAACTCAGCTGAGAAAATATTACTTCTTGAATCAGTTTTGATCAAGAAATTTTATTTATTAAGCTAAAAACTATAATGAACACTTAACCCAGTTGAAGAAAATATTTTCTTTTTCCCTGACATAAACGTGTACTTTATCATCAGTAATATTAGACATGAAGGGTTTTTTTCTGTCACAGAAATTTTGCAAAGTCCAGAGTACTACTTAAAAATAGTAACATTTTCAAAGTAAAAGCTTGAGGGTTTTTTTAAATTAAATTCAATCTGTTTTTTCTGGTCTTCTCCCAAAAGTATTCCAATAGAATGAGTCCTTGTAGTATAGAGGGTTTAGCTAGCACAGCCCACTAGTGATGCCATTAAAACTACAGTGCAATATTTTCAACTACTGAAAATAAGGAAAGGAGAAAAATGTTCCTTTATTATAACAGACAAAAAGAGAAGTTCATTATAGCTATCTGGATGAAAATATTTATACTATGATCTAACTACAGCAAATACATGTTTAATCCAAAGCTTTTTTCCCCACAAAATCAGTTGATGAACATTAAGTCAAATCAAGGGCTAGTCCTGGGGAAGTCCACTTCTATTTTAAATTATTACTGAACTTTGTTTAATTTCACATTTAGTTCCTCATAACTTGACCTTACTCTTCCAGAGCTTCATTCATTGTCAAAGTTATTTATTTAAAAACTATATCTGCAAAATATATCTACTTGTCTGAAACCCAAACAAGAAGTTATTTTATTCATCAGCGGTACATCCTGATGAACCTTGTTCTGTACCGTAACAAATAAGCAGCAGACACTGTGGTTATTTCTGTTTCATAACTCATGTATTTCTAGTGAAAAAACTCAATAATATCTTAATTCAGAAAGTATGAATTGCCCTCAGTTGTCTAAAGATATGAGGTCCTAAGAAATTTCACTTTGGGAATTATTGTGGTGAATATGGCATCTTTGTCTCCATAGCATCAGATAGCTGAGAGTGATCTCTAAAACTCTTTTTGAATTTTGAAATGCTAAATACCGGAGGAATTGTGCCAAGTCTGATTGGTTCTCCAGTTTGTCTTTTGTAAACTAACTCCTGTCTTGCTATTAGACTCTCATGCTGAGCAGACAAAGAGGCTCTCAGGGTGTAATGCAACATTGCTCTTTGAATTGCAGAGGGAGATACTGGCAAAATTCTTATTAATCAGCTCCCAAATCAGCACTTTCCTTGTTTCTACTGGTGTGCTGTCCTCTCATCTTGTAATTTATTTTCCTGCATCCTTATTGTCAATCAGTTACCCAGATTGGGATAGTATATCAAATACTTCAAAAGACTGCAGGTTTTCAGGCTTTGTATGGATTTTTATTTATACTTCAATGTGCATTATTGTGCAGGATCAAGTATATTCACAGATAAGTTTTTATGCTTTCTTTTTTGTTTTGTTTTCTACATTGAGCAAAGATTTTTCAGGCACATTGTAGAAAATTGTAGATAGTCTCATTACATAATAAAATAAAAAGGACAATGCTGGAACTCTGGTCTCTAATCCAACTTGCACCAGATTGTTTTCAAAATGGACTTTTTAACCAAAGCCTTTCTAAATACTTTCAAAATTATGTCTCCTTGAAAATATTAGCTCTAGCTTAATCTGTCCAAAGACTCTAAACTGACTATTTCTTGCATATTTTAAAGCTACTTTATGCTGTCCATCTCCTTAGCCTTTGCCAACATACAACATATACGAACAGTGACAGCACCTTCCAAGCACCAACCTGTACTGACAGCCTGGGAAGCTCTCCCAAGTAACTCTTACCTTGGAAACATCACGAATTCTAACTTGTAGTACTGGACTTGATCCTGAAATAGTAAATACTCAACAGTTTGGCTGGGCTCAAATGTTAAACTCTTAAAACCTGTGAACTCTAAAGCATTGGATTTAAACCTAATGTGTTAACTACTGATAAAACAACCACCCAACAAACCAACAAAAAAAAATCCACAAAGCAAACACAAAACAAAAAACCTCAAGCAAACAAGCAGGAAAAAAAAACCCAAAACCCACAAAAAAACCCCCAACCAACCAAGCAAAAAAAGGAAACAACCCCAAAAATCTTAACCCTAGCCCAAAGTCTATTCAAAATTCAGAAATCATTGCTACTCCACAGCAGCCATTTAATCAGGTTATTCAGGCAGATGCCAGCCAAAAATCCCTTTTCCTTGTTCATATCACATGGCAACTCAAATCATCCATCTCTGCCAGACTGAACCTCTAATTCTGCATTTAGAATAAGCTTCTACTTACTGATTCTTCGTGTACAGAGACATGAACGTGTGTGTCTATGGAGGGAGATGGGGGAACTGAAAGAGAGATGACTTCTGGGATCATGTCAAGTAGAGGGGACGGGGTGATTTCAAAGATGAGGATTATTAAATTTATAATGTCTTTAGGTCATGATTCAGTTTTGTGCAGTTGGATATGTTGTTAATTCCTATTATCAGGCAGCAGAAAAGGTGCTTTTTAGAATGGTTAAGGTGAACCCAGAAAGACTGATGAAAATCACATTCCATATGTCTTGAAGGTCATTTTGGAAAGAGTAACAAGATAACTCTGTCTTGTAATGTTAGAGCTATAATAAAGCACCCTCTGTATCTAAAAATCCACTTTATAAGCCCTGCAGACAGGCCCAAAGTTTCCACTAGTGATTCTGAGCTTAAGGCTCAACAGTCCTTGCCTCTTGTTTCATTAGTGCATTCTGCAGCTGGACTGTAAAATAGTCCCTCTTGCCAGAACTGAAACATGTCACTGAAATCAGAGCAGCTCTCTGATGCTGGGGGTCATCCTGTGGCTCAGCTTGAGCAGCAGTGTTCCCATGGAGTGGATTTTTTTTTTTTTTAATGGAGCTTTGATTTTATCCTTTCCCCCTTAAAATATATGTTGTGAAATTCAATAAAATCTCATTAAAATAATTTGGTATGGTTAGGAAGCAGGCTGACACCAGTTCCCCCATCTCTGTCCAGTTCTAGATTTCTCTGCCTTATGTACATTTGTACATAGTTTTTATGCACATCTTCAGATACAGCTTCTTTTATTCCCCTAATTTACCATCAGACCACTGAGCTGTCATGTAAATTACTCTCTTCAACAGGAACTGAATGAGAGATGGAGAGGCTGGGTTTCTACATTCTGTTATTATTCATTTGAATGATCTTTCTTTTCAAAAAACCCTGGAAACTAATAGTCTCAATTTATATACATATCTATTTCAATAAGGTTAATGGTGAATATTTCAAATAAGACTAGTAGGGAAACTTGTTAAAGCAGCCCATGCCATTAGGTTCTGCAAAGCATTTCCTGACAATCTAGAGAGGAATTACAAATAAGCAAAAAATTTGAAACTGGCTGTAGTTTAGTATAATGCTGTTCTGTCCATGGGACTTGGGTAGATACTTTTTGACAAGGTATTCTCTGTCATGTGGTTCGGGAACTTGTTGCATCAGAATAATGAAGATGTGCTCAGCTGGAAATAAACATCTGCATACGGGGAATTTTTCATGTTGATCAATATCTGGTACTTTACTAGAAACTTTGTCATAATAAAGCATATACTTAAAACAAAACAAACCAAAACAAAACAAAACCAAACCCAAACCCCCCAAAAAGCCCCAAAAAAGAACCCAAAAAACCTCAAAAAAGAACCCAAAAAAACCCCAAGAAAGAACAACAAAAACCTCAGTATTTTAACCTTTTTAACATAATTTGTTTGTTTTAACAAAACTAATTACCTATATTATGTGGAACTTGACATTAGCATACAAGAGTACAGGGAATGGCAAAAAGCCACAGGTTGTTGTGAAATTCAGCTTCATGTACTTATGGAAGTGACCTTTCAGAACTGATAAAACCCAGTGCTGAGTGCTTTTGAAAATTCCAACAGAAAAGAACACATCTTGTGCACCAATAAATAAATGTCTAGCAAAAAGGCTCAAAACATAAAAATGACTGTAATGTGAAATATAGAAGCCACAGACTGAATCTTTCATATTGCCTGGCATTCTGAACCAAAGAAAACTCAAAGATTAATTTGATGTACAAATTCTAGGAGGAGGACGTTTTTAAAAAATATTTATTTATTTCCCCTTCACCCTCAATTTTGAATGAACATTCTACAATCCTAGAGTTCAGAACAAATACACATAATTATTAAGAGCTAAGAGGACCTATCATGAAGGTCCTGGATCCCACATGATTTTTGAAAAAAATATTTCTGGATTTTTTTTCTTTAAATTTTGATTGATGAATCTCTGTAAATAGTTCTTTTCTTACTTCATTTCTGGTATCAGAAGTTTTGGAACTAATTTTTGACATTTCAAAAATGAAAGTTTAAAATCCTTAATTAAAAAAAAATCCCCAGAACATTAACTCCATGTTTTTTTGTTTTATGTTTCCCAAATAAAGTGTTTTCTTTAAACATCTGAAGTACTCAGCCACCCTCACTTGGAGATATCTTCTCTGTTTTCCTGTCCCCTCCAAACTCAAACATGACAAAACACAACAATTAAATTAGACTTCTCCACAATACAGCTTTAGTGGTGAATGCCAAAATAGGATTAAATTTTTAAAAATAATATCTAATTTTGTCTCCTCTTGTATTGAATAATTTAATCTAACTTGATTACAAAACATTTTATTGACTCCTTCATAAAGAGGAATGCTGAATTAAATTAAATTTGACATTCAAATATCAAGTCATGCTGTTTTCTGAGTGCAGTAGCACTAAGAGGTCTGGGAAAGGCCAGGAGGGACTGCATTTGTATGAGAACAGTAAAAAAAGGTTTTTACTAATACTTCTATTACAGCAAACAGAGAAGAGAAAGGAATATGTTAGAGTCAGTCTACAAGGGAGGAATTGATCCTCTGGGAAATTACGATTTACTTAAAAAAAAAAGGTATTTGTCAAACCAACAGATTATATTCTGTGCATCATCCTAGTGCACAAAATACAGTAAAAGCTTCCAATTCTGATGCATCTGTGCTTTTGTCAAGCTACAGTTAGCTCAGCAAATATTTGAGGACCATTTCAGTGGAAGGGTAAAGGCAGATGCTTTGTGAAAAGTGGTGTGTCAGCAGATTTCTAATTTTGAGCAAAAACTAAGAGGAAAGAACAGATGGAGTAGAAGACTTACAATGGTTATAGTGCACAAAATGTAATTTATATTTAAACAATTAAACATTTTGAATGGACTTCCTTAATTAACTTCTAGTGCACAGCAGTAAGTACTGTAGGAGGAGTTATCAGTAGTTTCCTGTGATTTATGAGCTGTGTATGAAAAGGTAATATTCAGAGAGTGGCATTGCAATAGGTACATGTGCATGTGAGGATAACACTGGCTACACTTCAAAAGAATGAATAAAAGTGATCTATTAATTCTTGGAGACAGCTCATTGTTCTTGTTGCATAATTTAATTAAACTACATCCAAATATAATGGAAATCTTGCTAATTGGCTCTAGGAACTTGCTGAGCAAGACTTACACCCTATTGTTAACATTTGGGTTATTTCCTTTGAATACTTTTCTGAACATGGGATGTACAGAGCAGCTGCATTTGGATTTCTTTGTGGGTTTCTTCTTGCTAATGTTCAAAGGGCCAAGTGCTGGATCAGGGGTATAGATAGATTACCTCCACAAGTATTACCCTTCTTGACACAGCTTTTGCAGTAATGTACTTCCACAGTTACAAAACTCAGACTAAGCACTGTAAAATAGCATGCCAGATGTTTTATGGTCCTTGTACACTGCTTCTTTTCTGTGCTACTTTGGGAGTGTCACCTTTCCTGGCTGCTGGTACTGCCTGGATGGCCCAGCTGTCAGCTTTCCTGATGTAATAACCATTTCATCTAAACCTCTGTGAGACTCTCTGTACTAAACATATCTGAATATCAGTCTCTCCACTGTTCCATCTAGCCCTTTTCCCTCTCATTGTTTAACTGATATGTTTCATCTTGAGACAAAATCCTTCTGATTCCTCAGTGCTTCAAATGCCACTAGAACCAGCTGCTTACACTCTCAACTTTTGTAATTTAGTGTCTACAGGCTGTGCATCCTCCTCTCCAAATAGCCTCATGGACACCCTAGCCTGAGAGGTGAGTCTGATCTCTGTAGGGAAAAAGTGCTGAATCACACCTGTGAGGATGGTGCAGCAGAAACAGACTTTTTTGGGGTGAGGAATAAGTTATCCTCTCCCCGAGTCAGCTGTGGAAAATTGCAAATACAAAATCAGCTACCGTCTAAGCTTGAACATTTTTCAGGTCATTCACTCTGATATAACAGACAGTACCTCCTTCTTAGAGCTCTTGGAAAGAACTGAGAGAAATTTCAGGTTGGGAAGAGTTAAAAAACTGATTTGGGGAAAAAGAGAAAGAATGATGAAAAAGGCAATAAAGAATTTCACTGAAACCTTGTGTACCCAGTGGGATGTAGTCAATGATTACTGTCCTGTTATTCTCCTTCCTTCTTTTCCTCTAGCCTAGCCTGGAAACCTGTGGCATTTATACATGCATTTATACATGTATGTATAAAACACACACACACACACACACACACACACTATAACATTATATAAAATTGTATAATGTGGCATTATAATTTATATTATGATGGTTTAAATATCTATTCATATATGTTTATATTAATATCTTGCAGCTAAATTATAACCAAGCTTCAAGGGTGGTGTGCCAGAACAAATGCAATGAACATTGGGTCAAAGATAAGAAATGAAAATTTCTTTTTAACAACAATTTCCTTTTAACAACAACAAAATGCAAGTACACATGTATATAGTTCAGGATATCTGGAGATCTGAACAGTGGCCACATTTGTATTTCAGCAGCAGCTCCTTGTTTCCATCATGGTCTTGTCTATAACACACAGTTATCTACACCCATACTGTCTATCACACACATTTCTATGCACATTAAATTAGTAGTCTGAATATTATTCTACTAAGCTGTCAAGGTTACATTCCCACAGTGATTAGTAGTGAGCTTTAATGATGAATAAACTTTTACTGATTGGTGTTTACAGCCATGGGAACAGTGGTGTCATTCTGTACTTAGACTTTCAAGACATCAGTTATCTTTTCCTGCACTTTTGGTGGTCCTAGTTCCCAATGCCAGTTCTCACTGAATACCGTCCAGGCTGCAGTTACCTGGCAACAAACATTTTATTCAAATAGTCTAATAACAACGACACTCATGTTGCAGGATCCTGGAGCATTTGACTGGGGAAAAAATATTGATCTGTGAGAAGATAGATGCACATAAATTATTTGCTTGTATTAATATCTTTTAGTTAGGACATTGGTACATTATCAAAATTGGTTTAGAGCAATCAGTCTCCTCTTTCATATAATCTGTTCACATTACTGTCATGAGTCCAACCAAGCTGCACACTCCTGAACCTGCCTCATCTCATTATTGCCACTGGCCCTTTTATATAGGAACACATTTTGAAATCCTCTAGGCTTCTGATGTTGGGTATCTCTTCTTCAAATTTAAAAAAAAAAATTACTAGTCATGAGTAATTTTGCTGAAATTCACAAATATGTTTCCATAAATATAAAACCTTTTTAAAAGTGAGGATAAAAACATTTGCATTATCCATGATACAATAATCGTGTGGAATACCCTACATAATAAAATTTTTAAGAATCAGCTTTGATTTCTCAAAATCCAACTCAACATCTATATTTATGTTTCCATATACATATTCTGAAGTGGTGATAAGAATCCTGGTTTTGCATTTGATATGTAGAGTAAAATTCCTATTTTTGTGGATTTGTTAATTTGTTGCAGGCATCCTTGAGTTTTCCAGGTTTGCGGGAGTCAGTGGGAAATGAATGCCCTACAACATCTTGTTCAGCCATGCACTAACAGAAAGAGCTTGTGCTGGAAGCCTTTCCAGCAACTGGATCAACATGTTCAGCTTTAAACTTCATGGGGAGAGCAGGAAGAGGGATCATAAAGGGTAATTGGTTTCTCCTTTAAATGTGTATTCAATTACACAGTCGACTACTACCAGCACAGAAACCTCTGGGTTTGATTAGGCATTTCTGAGATGCAGAATCCCTGCTAGGATACTCTTCCTTTTATTGTGGCATGGAATATCCTGCAGCTTTTTTCATAGTTGTCTTGTCCACTGATTACAGGTTTGATTTATGAAGATAAGGCTTCCTTTCTTCGTTTTCCTTTTTTTCCTTCTTTTTTTTTTCAATTTTCGTTTATTGTGATAAATGGGATCAAATAACATTATAACAAATAACAGATTCCTGCAGTTAGTACCTATAGCTTTCTATTGATTTATGGCTAAAATTTTTCCCCTTTTTAACTGCAGAATTTTCTAATTACAAATTCCTCAAAATATGATTTATACACAACACAGTTGCATCTATTGTCAGACATTTTCAAAGATCCAAAAGTACCACTTCTGTTTTTATTATCTTTACCCTAGGTTTCAATAAAATCCTGTATTATTTTTAAGTTTTTGTGCTCTAATATAAAGACCTTCAACACTGGACAAAGACCAATATATCTTTCAGAACTTTTGAAGCCATGTTCTCCTTACCATTCTTAAGGGCAGTACTTATATTGTTATCTAGTTTATAATACAACTGGAAGTATTTTGATGCTATGTCTTTAAGCAGCTGGGGCTGGTTACTGAGAAAAAGATATTGCAATTTTATTTGAGATGATCAGTGTTTCTGAGCAATTGGGTTTATAGGAATCTGCATTTTGTAATGATTTTAGGAGCTTTTAAATTTTGTATTATAATAAAACCTATTGCCTTTTGATAAAAAATTTAGTAGAAAGGGCTTGTGGTTATTCTCCTATGCCTAGAGGGCGTGGGCAATGGAGTGAGTGCTGATGAGGTATCTAGGGATGAGACACAGGGAATTCTTCAGATAAGCACACACTGCTTCCAAGTTTAGTGCTAGACCATTTTATACAGCTCAAAGGCAAAGAAAGTCTGTCCATCTCAAAAGTCACTTAGGAATGCTTTCCAATTCAGTGAAAATTGTTATGTGTGTGAGAAAGCATAACTTCAAAACACCCCCAAATCCCCCCCAAAACAGCAACAACAAAGCCTAGTTCTGTTAAGTTCTTTGTAGCTAAATAAATGTAATTGCAGTATTAAATTCTTAGACGGGCTTGGGTTTGTTTGAAGACCATTCCTGAAATCCGTCCATATTTCTTGATGTACACATTATGTAATTTCTTATCTGGTGCTTTGAATGTTTCAGGGATACAAAATCAATTTTTTTCAAAGTTGTAAAGGACAGAACATCAGGCTTCAGAATACTTAAATGCTGTACAGTCCATTGGTGAAATTGCAATAAAACTAAACATCAAAATAAAACTTATATAAAAGTTAATAAGCTTAGCTTGCAAGATACTTTCAAGCATTTAGAGAAATTGCATTACCAGAAGCCATGATCACTATAAAGCCACTATCCTCATTAAATACTTTGAGGAGGATATGAGCTTTTCCAAGCAGGTTTCCTCATTATAATTCTTACAGTGTATGCAAGTAGCTTAAACATTTGCCTTATCACAGAAAAGAAGTGAAAACTTTAAAGTGTGCATTTGATACATCCATGGATTTACATAGTGCCGAACATTATTACTTGGTGTGGAAGACCAATGGCCTGAATAAGGAAATCAATTGACTTTCTCAGGTTTTTATGCATCCAGGAGTGTCATGGGTAGTTGTTAGTAATGCACCATTTATTTTCTTTTGAAACCTCATGTTGTGTATTGGGTCTGGCTGGGCTGAAATTGACTTCTTTCACATCATCCTACATTGCGTTGGGGTTTGTATTTGTGGCTAAAGCAGTCTCACTAACTTGCCAAAATTCTCGTCTTTGAGGGGACCTAAGTGACGCACTCCAGTACCTGAAGGGAGCCCACAAGAAAGATGGAGACAGACTTTTCACAGCCTTGAGTGAAAGAACAAGGGGGAATGGCTTCAAACTGAGAAAGAGTAGGTTTAGATTAAATATTAGGAAGAAATTCTTTACTGTGAGGGTGTTGAGGCCATGGCACAGGTTACCCAGAGAGGTTGTGGATGTGGATGCCATCCCTGGAAGTGTTCAAGGCCAGGTTGGATGGAGCTCTGAGCAAGCTGGGATCGTAGAAGTTGATAAAGGAACAAGATGAACATTCTGACGGAATTAATGATCTTTAAGGTCCCTTCCAACCCAAACCACTCTACTATTTTATCATTTCTGCTACTGCTGAGCAGTGCCAAGTCTTTCTCTTTTTCCTACTCTGCCCCAAGAGTTGTCTGGGAATGGGCAAGTGACTGGGAGGGGACAAAGCCCACATGCCATAATATCTGACATCATGCATAGGTAAAGGAAAAGGCAGGGGGGATGTCCTTGTTTATGGTGTTTGTCTGTAAAGTGTGCTGAGGCCATGATTTCCAGGACATGGTTGGTCATCTGCCTGCTGATGTAGAGATGCACACATCAACACTGTTGGGATTGATGACTTTTCCTGAAGGGAACAAAATGACTTTATTAGCATTGATGAATAAGTAAGCCTTTCCAGGATGGTCATGGGTCTGGTTACATTTGTCTCTGGGATACACTGGCAGCATCTCAAAATTTTCCTTATCCAGAAGTTGAGGTTTCTGACTGTTAGTTCAAACCCCTGTGTGATAATTTGGTTTGTATTGCCAAATATTTAACACCAGTCTGTGCTCTGGACCTTGACATCTTGTTACAATTCTTCAGCCTGTTTTTTGATAATAACAACAGAATAAACTAAATGAGTAAGTGTGGAATCCTCTTAATCCTTCCCCAGGGCATTACCTTAGAAAGACATACCATAGAGCTTTCCCCCACCTGGGCAGACAGAAAATACTTCCTCCCTCATGGTCCTTTCCCCCATATGTCCCAGCTTCCCCTGGTTTCTCCTTTCCCCGTTTCCTCACTGGTTGTGTACCCCTGCTGGCCGGCCCCAGCTCCCCTGGAGACCAATGCCCTTTGCCCTGCCCTTGGCTCTGCCCCCATCCCTTCCCATACTTAACCCTTGGAGAGCACACGGTCCTTTCTCTTTTGCTTTTGGTTCACCTTCCTCCTGCATTGAAATAAACCTTGCTGGAGCTGACCTTACCAAGCAGCCCTTCTGCCTCTCTTTGCTGAGCTAGCTGTGGTGAGTGTGGTGTGTCGGCTTGACTGAGTTGCCTGAATGCTAAACCAAATGGCTTTTCCACAGGAGATGCTTGTTGGAAACAGATACTAGGTAGCAGCAACCACCATCCAAAAACCACTGCTACAGATAAGCAAAGTTAACTTTTACCCAAACAAAATTTGTGGAGGTTTTTCGTAAAAGAATCAGTGAGATTGAATTTGTAATAGTAAATGTGTCAAACTCCTTGGTGTCAGAAGAACTGACTTAAGAAAACAGATGATAATTTTATGCTCTAAATGATCAAAATATTGTTATGGCTAAAAGAGAACAAATATATATATAACTAAATGTGAAGTTACAGTTTCCTTTTAGCCCGATGACTGCTTTTACAGTCTAATAGTGAAGCTATTACCCAGCTTACAATAATAACAATACTCATAAGTAAAATTGATACAGGAAAAATATTAAGAACTTCTAAAATCATTATACATTTAAACCTACTGACTGTTGCATATAGGTAAAACCTTACAAAAGGAAGGCCTTGTAAAACCATGGCTCAAGCCTGTTACTTTGGCTAAGTAGAAAAGGACTATGAGAAAGTGACCCAGCTGAATTAGAGGTAGAAAAACAAGTTATATAACCATCATGTGTTCACATTGGGGTGTATGGTGGTTGGCTGAATTGTGTTTGTTATGATATAAAACTATGTAACTGATAAAGGCCTGACTGCTTAAAAAGGCCTGATTTTTGCAAAAAGTGGCTCTCCTTTGCACCTGCCTGGGCCCTCTGCATCGCTCTGCTTCGTACAAATAACACCTACTTGTTTTCTCTTGTATTCAGCCTACTTTTCCAGTGTCCCTCTGGGCACTGAACCTTCTGCCTTAATCAGGGAGACCAGAGCCAACACACCTGATGCAGCCAGTGGGAAAAGAAGCATCATGAGGAGCAGTCCTTCTGCTCTGAGGAGATGAGGAAGGATGAGGGAGGGAAGAGGCCACAGTCCCAGAGGAATGAATGGTCTAAAGGTCACTGCAATGCCTGAAAGGCCAGCAGTTATGATTCAGATCAGAAGCAGAATAAATCTGATTGTGGAACTGAGTTGGAATTTTTTTGTGGTTTTTGTTTTGTTTTGGGGGGTTTTTTGTTTGGTTTTTTGGGTTTTTTAAAATTGTAATTAAAGTATAAATTGAAGTAAAAGTTTGTGGTAAAGACTTGAGGCTGAAGGCTAATTCAGAACAGGCCCTAAGAGAGCACAAAAATCTTCACACAGTAAAGCGTAATGACATAAAAGGAACGCAAATACAAGTTTATTTAGTTTTCTGATGAACTGAAATCCCATCAAATAGGCTTGCTTTATCTTTGCAGCTATCTCAGAGAAAATATCCAGGGAAAATTTACTCAGGAACAGCTGCTGTTATTTCAAATCTGGTTTTATCTAATCTTGTATGATTCTAAATGGCTTTCCATAAGGTAAATTTGTTTGAATTAAAGTTACCTCATATCTCATATTTCCTCTGGTACAGCAGAGTAAAAATTTGCCTTTTTTTTCTGACATTGAAGCAACATTTCAAAACAAAGCATTATTTATTGAATGCTCAAAGGCACAAAGTATTTTGGAATACGGATTAAAAAATATATTTTGGCTACACTTCTGTAGGTTCTTCATGCTAGCTTTATCTATCTGACAGAGAAAAGAAAAATCAGTTAAAGCAAAAACTGCAGAACCCCTTGCTGCTGTTTTGGTTTCCTCCCTCTGCAGATTTGTGCCTGTTCATCAGTGTTGTGCATACACAAAATGGGCAGGCTCTTCCTGCTCCTTCAGAACTCTGGTCTAGCCTCAAATGGGCAAATTTTTACACCTCTTTTGGTCCCATTCCAACCTGAATGAAACCAGACAAATAAGGTTTATCCCCACTGATGATGGAGACATTATTTTCTTTGCTGGTTTGAGTAGCGACATACAAGAGATTGACTTGCGTTTCCTCTAGATTGTGTCAATTGTAGTCTCAATTGTAGTTTTATCTTTTTTATAGATTTATTTTCTTTTTATAGAAGAAAATAGTTAAATCACTGTACCTATCTCCAAGAGATTCTTACCACATACATATTATATACAAATATAATACAGGCATTTCAGAATTTACCATAATAGATGAAATTTGTTGTTTACTGTTGATTGTCAGTAATAAAAAAAATACTGTGAAGTAATTTTGGGTTTGTGTTATTTTTTTGTCTCCAGCAAGAAAACTGCAGCATACCCAGGCCCTTGCACAGAGATAGGCTTGACTATATGTAACATTTTAAACTTTAACCCAAAACCTTCCCTAGAGGATTTTGGGGTATAAACAAACAACTACACCAAGCCTTGAAAGAGAAGCCTTTTCTATTGCATTTGATCTTTGTCACCATTGCTTTAAAATGTAGCATTTTACTGATTATAGATCTACTCGTAACTGGGGATTATTGCGTGAATAGGATTTTTGATAAATGGCTGTTTTAGTCCCTCTGCAACCTAATTTATTGCTGAAATTGGAAGATTTAGAGTTTCCATTTATCTGGACAGGAATGAATTTACCCAGGTCACCTCAGTTGCTCTGATGAAAAATATACTTATATACTTCCATTATATTTATGTATTTGTTAGAGACAGCAAAAAGGTTGAATCAGAACAGATCGGGCACACAATCTTTAGAAATTGTACAGGTTGATTCAAAAAAATTCTCATCTCTTGAACTCTCTGAAGCAGAACTTCTTCCTTTGGGAAACTGACAACTCTACAAAACCCCAAACTTCTAAATATCATCTTTTTATCTGACATCCTATAGTTTCCTTACTTCCACAAAATATGAAGTGTCAGACCTTTGAATGTGAAGCCAAGCAAATATCTAACATCTTCAGTACCACAACAAAAATATTTTATAAAAAATTAAAGCAATCAAAAGTCTCTCAAGTGACTCTATCTGTGGAAAACAAGTTTGCTTCCTCAGATATGGGCAGAAACTGGATGAGAACTCCCAAATGTGAAGTCAAGATCTCCGTTTTAATGGCTCTTAACCTCTAGAATTCTCATTAGAGGACAGGCAATTCTATTGCACACTGAAATTCACTTCTAAACTTCTGCACCACTGTACAATTTTGGCATGTGTGCTAGACCAGAGGAAAAGTTATATCCCCAAATCGTTATTGATGAGGATGTAAAGAGGAAGGTATAGGGTTTCTAGGTGATTACCCTGAATTAGGCTATTATGTTATAGTATCCCAGTTTTCTAAAATAATGCTGTAAAACAGTCCAGTGGTCCTTTCACAGTAATACCATATAAATACAGAGTGACCATGGGTCACCAGTATTGAATGTCTCTTCCATTTCTATTAAATATTGGTCTCCTGTTCGCAGGTGTCCATCCTATTTGAATAGAATCTAGTGCATTTCATAAACTGGAAACTAGCTCAGAGAAAAAAAATGCTTGCTTAAAAGAAAGAAAAGTAGAAGAAGAAAAAAACACATGAAAAGAAGATCAAATGCCTCTAAACACCAAATCAGGCACTCATGGAAAGTAGAAGATCAAACCAAAAGCATAATGTCAGAAGTTTTTAATACATTGTGTTGCCTAGATCAGTAATTCTCCTATATTTTTGTGATTAAAATTAGTTGCTGTGTACATAAGGAATTCTCTTTCTAAATGATCTTACTTGTCTTTTCACTGAAGGGCTAAGAAAGTTAGAATTCATAGACATAGTTTGAAGGCAATATGGCCAAACAATGTAGTTTGTTGTTTGGAATTGTGGCACAGGGGGTTTGTATTGATCCAAGAAGGCAAATTGTAAGGTAAGCATAACACTACAGCACTAAAAAAAATAACCTCAGAGAAAGCTGTATGCTTTAACCAGCCTTAAAATAACTGGAATTATTATTTTTGGAGAGCCTGTTGACTGCAGAAGATGGGCACAGCCTGAACATCTTCCTTTAGGTAGCTAAAATTAAATGAGAGCAATCTGACCTTGAAAAAGAAAGGCAAGATACAAAGGAGGGCAAAGGGTTCTTTCCTCCTCTACATTCTGCAGGATGTGGAGGTTTTGCAATTTATATACCTTGTTTATAATGAGTCCCAAAGCATTGACATAAAAAGAAGAAAATAATACTTTAATATTTGGAACAAGATGAACATAGTAATGTTGCAAAGCCAATATGGTTCTTCTTTTCTTATGCAGGTGAAATGATAAATCTGAAATAATTTGCTTTGGCTTTTTCCCCAACACCCTGCCAAATTCAGAGTTTCCTTTAAAACATGCTGATTTTTTACCAAAACCGTGTTTTCAAATGAAGAATCTTATAATCTTTTATGACAGAATCATGGAATCATAGAATATTCTGAGTTGGAAGAGACCCATAAGGATCACTGTCAACAGCTCCTGGCCATCCCCAAGAATCACACCATGTGCCTGATGCATTGTCCCAAGACTTCTTAAATTCTGTCAGGCTTGGTGCTATGACTGCTTCCCTGAGGATCCTGGTTTTTGTTATGATTTCAAATTAGCCTTTCTATATTTCCTAGGCAAATGCTTCTGGATGTTTTTGTTCACTTGGTTAATTGGTTGGTTGGTTAGTTTGGATTTTTATGTTTTATCTGAGTTTTTAAATTTATAATCTAATTTACTAGTATGGAGTATACCATTAATTAAAGTGCTTCATTCTTTCTTCCTCCAACTTTCCTCCCCCAAATTCTGGAATTTATTTTTTAAAAGATTATGTCAAGGAAAAGGAATATTCCACTATCATTGATTCCTTGTTACACAAAGCATCATTATCCAATATATAATTTATGCAAGTTTGAGACCAAAGTAAATACAAGACTTCTGTCCAGGAAAATGCAATCTCTTTCTTTGTTTCTTTCTTTCTTATTTTTCTCTCATTATCACCTACATATTGGAATTAGTTACATTTCCTTTTAGTTAAACCCACATTTTTGGTTCTCTCTATTGTTATATGGATAGTGAAATTAAATGCAAGAATTGGCATCCCCTTTGCCATCTCCTTGTGTCTTGCAAATAAAATTCATCTTCAATAAAACTGTTGTAGCAAAAGTGATAGTGTTGGATTAACTGAAGAGTCTAAACAATTAGAATTTTGAAAGAAATATTGTCATGTTGAGAAAAGGGAATTTAGAAGAATTTCTGTGGATCCAGAATTTTACCCTTCAAACTTCACATGAAGTCACCCTAAGAATTGCTGGGTGATGATCATTATGACAATAATAAGACAAATATAGATTAAAACAAATATTAAAAAGACAAATATAAAAAGACAAATTATAATGATCATTATTACAATAGTAAAACAAAAATCTACTCAAGTTTTTGTAACTTTACAAGCTGTATAAGAAGAAAATTCAAAATATCACTAGAAATATGTTCTTGGGAAGGAAAATTCTTATGCATCCCTTGGTTTGGGGCAATAGAGCTTGTGTTTAATTTTGGGGTTCTGCAAGGTCAAGTAAAAAGCATAGAACAAACTGGAACAAAAACCAAGGAAAACTAAATTAAACTAAGTGTTGCATAAACTACACCTGTCTTCTAAGAAACTATATCATGTGAGTTAAAATGTTGCCACAGAAAAACAAATACGTAAGATTAATGTAATTACATATAACAGCCAAGTAGACCTTCAAAATATTTAGTAGTAATAATAAAAACAGTAACAATAATAAAAATATCAATTTAAAAAATCCTCCTTATTTTTATAGTGATGTATTTCGTGTATGAAAGGCTGCTTCCAGTGAGTATTTGTTTCACTAAAAATCCCACTTGGAGTTATCAAGCCTGGTTTGTGCTCTAGAAAAGCCTTCATGAAGCTTCAGCTGATTTGAGGTCATAAGTTGCCCATGAGCCCATCTTATTAGTTGAGCTATTTGCTTTCATCCCTTTTGCCTGTTGCACATATTTGCTTGCTGTTCTGCCTAAACTTTTTTGGTTTTCTGAATATCTGAGGTTTCTGACTGATATTAATATGCCTTCCTACCAAAAAACCCCAAACAAAAGCTTCACAAAGTTTTTGTCTTCCTTTAGTTATGAGATGGTTTTTGGGGATTTTTTTAATTCTAAGTTACCAGCCACTTAATGACATTAGGTTGGCCCATAATTCAGCCTTATAGACTTCTGTGTTCTATGCAATAGTAAAATACCCCCCTCTTCATCAAGGCTTTCTGAATTTAGAAATTCTCTCAAATACAGTGCAATAAAGGTTGTAATTTGGGCATGTATAATGTTTACATTCAGATATTTTTGTCTCTATGAGATGTCATATAATACACAGGGAAGCAAAGTCAAGTCAGCTGGAAAAGAGGAATCCAGAGGAATTTATAGAGAAGCCATTACCTATAGTATTGCAATGACACATAAAAGAAAAGTTCACACAAGGGAAAGAATGGCCTCAAAGGACAAATGTAAAAATATTTTAGGCCTGAGGCACAATATCATTTTTAGATCTGTTTTCATCCTTAAAGAATTAAATATTAATGAAAATACATCTTTGTTGATGTGGTAATTATTTCCATGATCCTTACTCCTTGTCTCTCAAAACTGTATTTTCATTGCTTATTTTGTTATTGCCATTTTGGTATCTCTTTGTTGCACCTATTAAATTCCATATATTCCATAATTTCCATTGTGCAATATCCCATAATTGTTCCAATGTGCTCACATGGGCTCCACCCCTTTCTCTGTGTCACTGAAGGTTTAAATAGGCACTGTTGCTTCCTAGATTTGTACCCAGTTTTCACACAAGAGGTGTGATGGCTCTATTCAGAGGTGCTGTTTGTGGTGAGGTTTGTGTTCATTTGGAAGTGGCTGCAGATGGTTGCATTTCATCTTATACATATTTTGCCTATCTCTAAATACTGTCTGTAGTCAGGGTCTTATTAGAGAAATGGTGTTTACCTGCCGTCTATTTCAAAGCTCAATAACCTTGTAATTGAAGGAATGAAACATTGAGTCTTTCCAGATGATGTAATAATACCTAAGTGAAGTAAGAATTGTAGGTAGAGGGTGTTTATCAACTTCCCTGAGCTAAAGTGGCTGAAAAAGAACAGCTCAGATTTCAGTAAGAGATATTCTTGAAATTACTATGTACATAATCATACATTTACATAGCCACATAGGAACAGAAATGTCTGTCCATACCAAGTAAAACACACACCTGTACACTTCCTTCCCTGCAGGACGTGGCTTAAATGGTAGTTAACTGAAGTTTCCTCACAAATGTTCTGCCTCCAAAAATTGCCCTGTAGGACTCTCCCAACTTTCCTTTTTCTCTCCAATTTAAAATTAACTGGAGCTTTAAAGATTCCACAGAAATTGTCATAATGTTTATATGCCTCAGTGATGCTTGTAATGCATGAATGTAATGAAGTAACATATTAATGCAGAGAGGAAACTAAACAAGATGCACAGCTTTTATCACAAGTGCTTGAAGAAATAGTAGTTTTGCATCTCAGAATAATGACTGAGTAAAGAAACACTGGTTTGAGAACTCCCACCCGTTTCCTGGTTTAGGCTGTGCTCCCGTTTGCAGGTGTCTTCAACCACCTGACAGGTTTGAATCTAGTCACAAGAAATTTATTTGAACTTCAGTTACATACACCTTTAAAAGTAGTAGGGAAGTGAAATAAGTTACTTGTGAAGAAAAGTTGTGGTTTTGCATTATAAGGTGCTCCCTTTAAAATGCCAGTCTTCATGCCTTGGCTATACTTTATCTTTGAACATTTTCAAGTGGTTCATTTGGACTGCTCCTACCCTTTCTGGCTGAATACACCCCACTCCCTGTGATCAGCCAGCCAACATGCTAATGGAATGTAATTTGCGCTGCACATAATTATCTGGATGGGAGACTCCCATGCTTGTGTTCTCTAATGGAGAGCTGGATTATGTAGCTTTATTATTCAAAGCAAATGGGAACATGAGTTACATGCTGTGTAACTGAAATGAGTAGGGCCCATAGGTTCAGCCTGATGCTTATAAAGTGGCCTGCCATAGTTAACTCTCTTTTTAAATAGGATTTATAATGGAATCATTTAAAGTGGGAACACCAATTTATCCACATCTACCAGTAGCTATGAAAATATTGTCATATGGCAGACTGTTAGAACAGAAAAAAAGGCTCAGCAGTACACATTGCAGCACATACCCTTACACATGCCTAATGCAATAAGGCTTTAATAGTATATTAAGGCTTTTATATAGTGTAGTATATGTAAGGCTTTTATAGTATTTCTTGATGAGGGAAATCTAAGAATGTACCCTAGTTTTTGCTGACCTGTCTACTTCGTACATGTTGTCACAGAATTAATGAGTTTTGTATATAATCAATCTTTGAAGGAGTTTCTTAAAATAAATAGTTGCAAAATGAAAGCAGAGTCAGACAGTATGTTTTTCCTTCTAATAATTTTGTTAGATCACATGCTGATAATATCTGTCTTTATTTGGTAGAATAAAAGACTAAACATACTCGCAGACTAAAGTAAAAGTGGTGATGGAGGAAAAAGAGTTGGTGGAAAAGTGGCCACAGAAGGAAGACCTTGATGGGTTTTGATTTCTGCAAAAATATATTTTGTTTTATTTATACCTCTCTACTTTTTCAGAGTCATACTCTAATCATATGCCTCTTAAATAAATGCAGCTAGTGGAAGTGACTATCCGTATTGGGTATACGAGAAAAGTGTAAATTTAGATTTAGATTTAGATTAGAACAGATACAAGGAAGAAAATATTCTGAGGGTGATGAGACACTGGAACAGGGTGCCCAAATAACTTGTGGATGCCAAGCCGTTGGAGGTGCTCTAAGTCAGGTTGGATGGGGCCCTGAGCAACTTGGTCTAGTGGGAGAGACCCATCACCATAGCAGGGGGGTTGGAATTAAACAATCTTTAAAGTCCCTTCCAAACCAAACCAAAATGAAGGAGAGAAAATCAAATCTACAAATCGTGGATAGGCAGAATAAGTTTTGGAAATGAACTGAATTGGTATTGGAAAAAAGGCAGGGAAAAGGTGTTCTAAAACAAGTGGGAAAAATATTAAGTAGGAAAATACAAGTGTAAAAAGGAATGGGAAAGGAAAAAAAAAACCTTTGAAATTAATGTTTCATATTTCTTTTCCTTTCATTTGAAATATTCTGTATTTTTCCAAATTCTCAGTCAAAAACCAAAATCTGCAAAAGGCATATTATGCCAACATTATTACTATTATACGCTCCAAAGTAAAATGGATTTTTCTATGTCAGGGGGGAGACAGAACATAACTTACAGGTCACCAGAATGTGCTAAATCTCTCAGTAATGGACACCAAACAACATTCAGCTGCTTGCCTCATGGCCAATGTATGGCCTTTGTTTTTCTTTTAAAATATTAATCTCTGTGAGAGCCCTTTATAAACAGCTGCTTCCACCTTTTGTTTGAGAGAATGGTGTGCTAAAATGTGTACAACCCAATTACATATCTTCCTTACTTTCACCAGATTGTTAAGGTCTGTCTGCTTAAAACAGAATCTCAAAAAGAAAGCTAATGAGTTGAGAAAAATCGTTCATAAGATTGACTATAAACTTGCTTCAAGAGATATGGCAATATAGGAAGGATTTGGTTTTTAATTGGCTAACATCAAACTAATTATATGTTTATACCACCATTTTGTATTTTAGTCAATAAGAAAATTGTTCTTTTTCTACTTGTTTCAAGAGATGAAGGGAAAATTTCCCCTCTTCTTGCATGATGTACAGGTACCTACACTGTAAACAATGACTTGCCATTTACAGGATTAAACACTGAGAATCATATTGGAACTGCAAATCCTTTTATTAATTATGGACGATGTCACTGCAAAAGTGTGTTGTAAATGAATATAATGACATTTTTGGAACGTTCATTACTACTGTTAATGTTGAGAGCCAACTATATGAATTTATCATATAATAGCTGACTCTATCACAAATACAGTATTGAATGCTGAATTTATATCAGTCCTTTCCAGCCAGGAATTGTGCCATAATTGCATTACAGAATATATATGTTAACCTGGAAGGAGGCAAATAAAATTTATGTTTTAGTTTATGAGGAGGTGACATATCTATTGGTTTATTTTATCAAAGTCTTGTTAGAAATCACATTTTTATGCATTGTTACAAGTTTTCTGTTTGGTGTTTAACAGTTATAGATAATCCCTTTTGACGAGCACAAGAAGGAGGAAGTGCTTTACAGCAAAGCATGTTTTTCTATTAACAATATTCATATTTTTGCACAAAGAAGTCACAGGTGTTTTTATATGCTGTATAATATAATCATATTGATAAATAATCAGTCCCTGCAATTAATCACGTTTCTTCTCAAACACAGAAGACTGTATGTGTTTGTTAACACATGCAGGTGACTGTGCCTGAAAGAGGGTAAAGACAGGGAAATACATTAAATAACACTTCAGCTGAGGTGTAACTACACTCATTCCTGTGCAGTTAATACAGCCATCCATGGTATCTGTGATATGTGATATGACTTTGCTTTAGAGTATGCCCTCATGTTACTACTGAAATTTTGGGTTAAGGCATCTAATGATAAAAACTAGATTTTGCAATGACTTTAAGGTGCTGATCTGTGCAATAAATTTAATTAGAGAAGAAATGCCAAATCTTTAGCTTTGGCTGAAATCTGGCCTCTATTTTCTGCATTTAGTAATTTATTTTGTTAAGATTAGCAATTAAGTACACCCTTATTTTCTGTGCTATCCTAGCAGCAGAATTCTTCTAACTCCATGCTAACACATTGAGACAATATTGACTCAGGAAGAAGCTTGTCATTAGTTGATTCTACAGTGTCACTCACTACTGCTTCCTTGTGGATTCAGTATATCAAATTTTTTTTTCTAAGATTAATTATATAAATCACTGTTTCTGTTTCTAAGATGATATTATACAAAATTTTCTGTCAAAGTTTTAATAACCTGAAATTCCCCTCTTTCTGCAATATTTACTTGAAACTACCTCATGTTTTAAAATTATTTTAGTGTCAAACAAGTGTGAAGACACAAGCCCAGCATTTTGTAAAGTTCAAAGAATTTCAGCTCTATAGCTTAAATCCATTAAAAACAGAAAGAGTGCTTGAATAGAAAAATATAGGGTCAGAATGAGATCTTGTGGAAACTAGT
Organism: Leptocoma aspasia; assembly: GCA_013399835.1. Classification (NCBI taxonomy): domain Eukaryota; kingdom Metazoa; phylum Chordata; class Aves; order Passeriformes; family Nectariniidae; genus Leptocoma; species Leptocoma aspasia. The sequence goes on along the minus strand of VXAX01005581.1, from coordinate 608,003 downwards.
AGAACATACAATTACCAGCTTGCAAAATCCACAGAACAGAGTTGTGGATTGTAGAGAGCAGGGAGTAATAAAGCAGGAGTTCTGAAAAAAATGCTTAAGATAGAATATTGTAAATTTCAGTGCCAAGCCAACTTCTGCTGATTGCAGTTGCATGGAGTCAAGATTACCACTACTGAATATCATCTCTTACATCTGAAAAGACTTCTGAGAGTAAACATGCTGAGAATTTGGAGAGTTTGGACCATTTTCTTCAGTTAAAATTGAGAGACAGCATAGTAGAAAAAATGTTTAGAACTGAATGTGAAAATGGGTGTAAAGATTTTATTATTTATCTTGTCTGAAGAAATATGCCTGGAGAAAGCAATTTCTTGACTTATCAATCAACTATAATTTGCAATTTATGCCTAAATAGCAGCAAATTGTTTTCAGTCAATATGTAGTTATGCTGTCATTACAATCTTGAAAAAAAATCACTACAGAAACAAATTCATGAGGTCAGTTTGAATTGTAATAAAAAATATTCATCTTAAAATGACTTCTAGATACAAAGAGTAACTTCTGCTTGTATGTTAATAAACAGGAATCACATTTGTTATTTAATAATACATGATTAAGTTTGTGCTCCTGAATGTGAAAGCAGATTAGATTTTTCATTCATAAATTCTCTTACTCAAGATGTTCCACTTAGAACCTGGACAGCTTTTTTGGCAATATAATGTAATAGTTAAGATATCCATAAATGCTCTTGGTAAGTGTTTTGTCCCTCGTTATAGTTGTAAAGGTATTTTACAAGTGATTAGAGCAGATTATGGCTATACTGCATGTTCCTGTAGCCTCCAAGAAAGTGTCCATTCCCTTTTAGGCAGGAGCTGCTGTGTTAATTGCAGCTAACAAGGAGGATGTTTTAGGCCAGCTCTAACATAGTTTGATCCACAGGACCACCACATACTTCATGGGGACATGAAGAGCAAAACTACTCATAGGAGTTCAAAATCCAAGTACATCCTGTGGCATAATAACATGAACTGTCACACAGTTTACCATTTGATTTGCTTTCCTAATTTCTGTGGAAACAACATTTACATAGAATTAATTTGTGTGATTGCAATAAATATTTTCTTAGTGGTAGCAGTCACTATAGCAAATGTACTTAATACCGGGACTCTCCCCAAATCTTGTGCATCACTATATTTCTCTGTAGCAAACATTATCAATCATTTTATCAACAAGTCACTATTTATTGAGTGTTCCACCTTCATTTGTGACCTTCATTTTATCACCTTGATACCACAGTACTGCCAGACTGTACTTTTAGCAAGAGCTGATACTTGGTGTAAGAAGAACTCTATGTCAGATATCATGGTGACAACAAAAGCTCTGTTCTTTGCTGGGTTTGCACCCTTCTTCTCCACCTCCTTATTGTCACTGACAGCAAATTATATGGAACCCTTTATGCCACACATGTAGCCCATGGAGAAGCTCTGTGTAATTGTTTTAGTGGTCAGCATGGGACAGAGGTGCCATCAATTGGTTTTCTGATACCATAGCTTTACTCTCATCCTGTCAGCACTTGTTGATAAAGCTGTTCCTTTCCTCTGATGCTATGGTCCCAGGGGTTCCTTTCAATGAAAAATTATGTCCCTTCTTGGTTTTTATGCAAAAAAAATATTAACAGTTTCAATTATAATGTCTTCTCCAAAGACAAAAAAAAAGCTAAAAAGGGCCGGGGCCAGGCAAGAGACTGAATTTTGTGTATTTCATAAACATAAAGGTGAATATGAATGGAAAGAGTCACTTGAAGTGAAGACTCAGGGATCTGCACTCTGCTTATCTCAGCTGGTACACCCTGAGGCTGTGGGGTGACAACCCAATCAGAATCACAGGTGACAAACATCATCAACTCCCACTACTGTAGCCCATGTATTCATTCTAAATATGAACAAATAATGTTTTTCCAAATTCTCTTGGGTTTGTAAAGCATTTTCAGTAACATAAATAATGTTCATTTTAATAACATGTTTCAATATAGGAATTTTCTATAGATTGTAATTTTCTTACACTAGAAAACATAACCTAAAATCACTATGCTGGGAAATGGAGATATTAAAAAAATGCTATAGATTGCATTTCTTTAAATTAGGAAAAATCGTTATCTCAAAATTAATTGCCCAAGATTTTTTAATCTCTCCTGTTACATGACATTGATACTAATTTCTCTTAATATTACAGTTTGTTTTCTGGTAGCACAGAATTTGACTGTTAAAGGGTGTGCGGTGTTTCAGTTATTCCCTTCCCTAATTATTGATCTTTGAAAATTTCCAAGCTTCCTGCTACATAAGACAATTACAGAACTGTGCCATATACTTTATACATATGCCAAGCATTTTGGAGAAGTTCTCAGTGTTGTGCTCTGCAGATCTGTGCAGAAAGTGCCGCTCTGAGACTTGTGCAAATTGTTACAGCTGGAAAAAAAAGATGCTTTAATTACAAACCAATAATGGAGCTGTATTGGACTTTTTCAGGAAAGCCTGACACAGATGTTTGTGCAATGGAAGCCAGTTATTAATTGATAGAATTAGCCCTGTCCTGGAAGCTGCTCCCGGCATGTGGACCCCATTGATTTCAGCTGGACTCTGCAAGGGCACAGTGCCTTCCAGCCAGATGGACCACTTTGCAGTGGCAGAGATTAACCTTACTATTTGAGTTAGAAAAAAGTGAGGCTTCTGTCATTCAATGCAGCCATCACATCATCTCAATTTTTCACTACTTACTTTGTATTGTTATCATATGAAAACTGCCCATAATTTGCTGGGATTTTATTCAGGATGTTAAGAGCCAGATTCTCAAATAGTAAGTGCTCCTATGAGGTGAAATGAAACATAACTAGCTATCAAATTCTCACTGCAAAATAGAATGGATTGAGGACTAAAACCTGTATCTCTTTTTTATGCTGTAAAAAACTGTGTCACAGTGGTTGGATGGTCAATTTAGTGTCTGCTAAGGCTTTTTCTCTAAAAGCAGATTACATTCTCTATGAACTATGAAGAAAGGCAGAGTAGATAGTCTGAAAATCTCTGAACTGTCAAAAGTACTCACTGTAGAATCAAGGCTCTCTTGTTTATACTGAAGGTTAGGCTAGTACCAGCATGGTGAGATCCTCTGAGCCCAGTTTAAGGGAAAGTATGCAAAGAAGTTTTAGGTTTGAGTTCCAGACAAGAAAATAGCATAGTATTCCATTTATATGTCCGAGTCCATATTGCAGTAATCCTTCATGGGAAAGAATCTGGCAACGTGTAAACCACACTGTGCAGATTGACAATTTTATTCTGAAATATGCAGAAAACAGTAACCAGAAAATATCAGCTGCCATAAAACAGGTACATTTTCCTTAACAGTGAAAAAAAAAGAAACTTAGGGAAAAAAACCCAAACACACGACACTAAAAAACATCCCAAAACACCCCAGAAAAATAAAACCAAAAAATAAAAACAATACCAATCAAAAATGCATTCTATTATGATCTGATTTGTATGTGAATTATTCTTGACTTTTGTCATGGTTTGAAAGACAGGTGTCTGATAGGGAAGGCAGAAGCCTCCCTTGGGATGGAGAATGTAAACCCCCTCCCTCCAAATTATTAGAATTTTGAAATTAAGTGGCTCTCAGGTAAAGATATGAGGATAGGAATAGCAGTTCTTTACTAGTCTGTATAACAAGGCAAACAAACAACAACTATGGCTTTAGTAACAAACAGAACCAGGAACCCAGCCTTCTCGGCCGAGACAGGAAGGGATGGAGGAGAGGCTTTGCTTCACAAGACCCTGGGGGCAGTCGAACTCAGTGCCCCTGCCTGACTCTGAGGAGCACCAAGCTGGAACTGCAGGAATGAGCAAAAATCCCGGGCTGGTGGACGAAATTTATCAGAAGCTCCGTGGCGGTAGCTGGAACTGCAGGACGTCCCAGCAGGGCAGGGCGGTGCAGGGATATAGCGCAGAGAAACCAGAGCAGTGCCAAAGAAGCAGAGCGGGCAGGACAGCGGCGGCCTGGCTCCCAGCAGGGCAGGAAGAGGTGAGCTTAGCATTCCCGGGCACATGAGCAGATGGCAATAGGTCCCTCTTTTAGTGAGGTACGGTGTTAATAAGGTCCCAGCCCAACAGCTGCTCTTACGAGCAGAGCAAAGGCTTACCTACAGAAAGGAAGAACCAGTACAGGACTGGACTCGGGTGGTGACAGTGAATTCTGCCCGCAGTAAGCAACAGCTTGACCATCCTCCTTCTGATGCCGAGAGCAAGAGAGCTGCTGCCCCCAGGACCCCATCCTTTACCTGCCTCTATTCTCGTGGCATCTCTGTCCTTTGGAGAGAAACTTCCCAAGAAAAAGAAGTTAGTGTAGCCAGATGCTACACTCATCTCCTGACTTCAGCCACTTCTTTTGTTTTCTTAAGTACACATAAGTACCCATAAGTACTCAGTAGTTATTTTCCTAGCAACTTAAGGGAAAAAATTCTATAAGTGTGGCAGTTTCAGTTTGAACTGGGCAGAAACACCAATTTTGTGTAGCGGTTTTGTTTTGCCAATTTGAGATTTCCTGGCTAAGGCACCAATTAGTGTTGTGGGTTCAGTGCTGGCCAATCACCAGTGCACTCACTAGAATGTACTTACTTATTTCCTGCTGTGCTATAGGATTAGGAGAAAGGCAAAGCAGGCTCAAAACTTTAAAAGGGTATAAAAAAAATTATTAACAGTAACTAAAACTAAAAAAGAGTAATAAGAGTCAGAACAAAACCTTCAGGACAGTTCTCCTCCCCCTACAACCTTTTCTTTCCCAATGACAATGTAAAGAAACAAAACCTAAAATTTCAGTCAGTTTACAACCTCCAGAATAGTCTTTCTTCAGTTCATTTAGAGAAGTCCCTCTTATTAATGTTATGGAGACTTCTCCAGAAAAAAACAGTTCTCTTGTGGCTTTCAATTTCCATGTATAGCAGCCACCCAGGGAAATCTGCAATTGTGAAATCCCTCCCATTTTCCACGAGCTTTTCCCACAACTGTGTTTATGGGCCATGTCAACTTATGAGCTCTTCAAAGGCAAAGGTTCTCATTATCCATCTCTGAAATCATCTTCTTCCTGGGTGCACAGGATCTTCATCACTCTTCTCTCCTTCTCTGTTCAAACTTCTCAGAGAATCACAGCTACTTTAACATCTGCTTACTTTAGCATGGAGGCCTTTGCTCGATATCTACAATTTGAACACTTTCATCTCCCCATACCTTCATGCATTATAATAATAGTCCTTCTCCATATCTTTACAAGAGGATTTCAGCCTAAAACTAAAGGAATCTCCTCATCCCTCCCATCCGGGGCTTGACTTCTTCTTCACTGACCTTGATGGCTTCGTGTTGCTCCTCTACATGCCTGCATCTTGTTCCTTTCTCTCACCCGAGGGAGGATTGAAGCACTGAAAAGTTAATATCTCACCTGGGGCCTGCAGATGGTTACCTGACCCCAGCCAGGCTCGATAGCTTGCAGCAGGAACTGTGGCTGGGGAGAGGGGATCTCAGCAGCCAGGCCAGAACTCAGCAGCAGCACTCTGGGGCTGGTGGCGTCTCCTCTCCCTTGCCTGGTGGTTGCAGGCGAATCTCAACAATAGTAGAATCTTGGCTGAGCCAGCCCCGGCCTGCTGGGGCTGCTCCTGGGGGCTGGCAGACCCAGCTGGGCCCCAGGCTGGGGGAGGCAAGCAGGACTCAGCAAGCAGCAAGATGTTAGAAATCGTAGCCACGGCCTGGCCCGGCATCGGCTCCGTGGCCTCCCCTCCCCTGCCCGGCAGCTGATGGGAGGGGGAGCCCCGGCAGGCGCCCTGAGAAGGGGGCCCAGGCCGGCATCAGGGACCACCAGGCCCAGCCCCTGTTACCTCTTTGCTGACCAGAAAAGAAAGAGAAAATTCCCAGGTTTCTTTCATCTTTAAGATGTGTTTTTCACAGAGCCATATCGGAAGCTTTGCATCACTTCTGTGAATGCCTCCCACGGAAAAACATCACAATAAGTAAAAAAAGAAAGAAACCTAACCCCCAACAGCTTTATATTACCATTTAGATTCTGTAAGGCAGAACCTAAAACAGTAGGGAAAATAGAATCACAAAAATGTTTCAGAAAGATAAGATGAAACAAAGGTACAATATCATTTAACCATAAAGGAAGTATATTAGATCTGTTTATACAGGCTATTATTCAGGCATTAAATGGTCATCTACGGTCATTTGATCTACTTCAATCAAAAGTATGTTTCTAATTATGACTTTTAGTTTTACAAAACTTAAATTATCGTAGTCTTGAGGCCTTGATATCACTGAATGTCCTTAGGTGACTTTGTGATGCTTATATCCCCAATCTGTTCTGTTTATGCTGGATATTAAGTTCTGCACCTCTAAGACTGGTTCCAAGAGCAAAGGTGGAGAGAAGTGTGCAGTTTGTTTTCAGAAACTGCACTTGCTCCCCTGCATTTTCCCCTCTCTTGGTGTGTGTTGTCTGCAGCACAGACAGTGGGAGAGTGCTCTCCTTTCCTTTTTGGTTAGGTTTTTTTAGCTAACTGAAGCAGAAAAGTTCCCCAGACCGTGGCTTTTCTTTTTCTTACAACTAATTGGCCCTGCTCTAGACTAAAAACCCAGAAAAACACCAGGAGTTCCCACCGAGGCCCAGGACATGGCATTTTCCAGCACTGGAGATACTGATAAGAGATTGAGTAAACCAAGTTACAGCCCACAAAAAGACGTTTCTGAATTTGCCATCTCTTCAGAACAGCAAGAAGTTTTGTTTAATATTATTCATTTTCTATGCTTGTGAATACTTTGCTTGTTAAATAAACAGGTTTTTTTCCATTTTTCTCCAACCAATAGGCCCTCTCCTTCCCTAGAGAAGAAAAGAATAACCTGGTTTAGGGGGTCCTCCAAAGATCATATAGTCCAACTCCCCTGCCTGATGCCTTGATCATGGACAAGCCTGATATCCCCTCTCCTCTCAACTTTAGTTTAAAGCTCTGTCAATGAACTCCAGCAACTTGTGAGCAGAGACTCTCTTCCCTCTTTGAGAAAGGTGAATCCTATCTGACACCAGCAGACCTGATGCCTTGTAGGCCATGTCGTTATTAAAACCTAAAAATTGTGGTGGTAACACCAGCCACAGGGCCACACATTAATGGACTGGGTCCATCTGTGCCTTCCAGTGTCACTGTCTGCAGCTGGAAGACAGAGAAAAAATCACCTGTGCTCCAGATTCCCTTACCAATTGTCCCAAGGACCTGAAGTCCTTTTTGATCACACTTGGCCACACAGTGCAGTTTCATTACTACCTACATGGAAGAGTGGTGATAGGTCCAAACCTGTGCCAGGCTAGGGAGTTTCCTGGTGATGCCTTTAGCCCTGGCTCCAGGGAGGCAGAAAACGTCCCTAACAGAAATGTGTCAGGATACTCTGCTTCCCTCAGAAGAGTCACATATTGTGGTAGTGTGCAACCACACATGTTGAGTTCCCCCCTTTCCTTTGGTTTGCCCCAAAGTTGTACCTTCCCTCCCCTACTCCTTATAAAGTAAACCCCACCTTTTGTTCGAGTAAATTCCCTGTCTGTCATTGTAAATCCTATCCCCCTTATCCATTCATCACCTATAGCCCCACCAAAATTTCTAGAAAGTTCTGTGCTTCCCCTTCCCCTATTGGCCTGTGTGTATCTGTTCCCTCCCATCTCTCGCCTCATTGGTAATGTAGTATGTCAATTATGTTGTGAACGTTCCTCTCTTGCCTTTCTATTGGTTGCTGTAAGCCACACCTTTTCAGTATTTAAGTTCATGTAAGCCTCTGTTCAGGGCTTCTTTTGCTCACTCTGTCCCTTGTCGATAAACCCCTCCCTTTCGGACCCTGTTAAAGAAGCCTCCCTTGTTCTTGCCTTGGACTTTGTCACCTTTGGCTTAAGTCTACCCTGCAGGGCCATTGCTCTGAAGCCACTCCTTGGGCTACTTAGCTCCTGGGGAGTGCCCACTCCTTGTCACAGCCTCACAGCCTCAGTGAGCTATCCACCTTGCGACAGAAAGGGGACTGCGACAACATATAACTATTACCTGTCTTTTCTTGCCTATGGGGGCAGTTGCGATACAAGGGATGGACTTTGGCAACAACTCTGGTGCAGAGGCATCATGATCAATATCATCCATCAATTGGCCTTCCCCATCCAGATCCCCACCCATGTAGTACAGATGCAGTTGGGAAGGTGCAGTGGGCAAGAAGGTTCACCTGCTGCCCTGAGCATGGACTTGACTTTATTCATTCCATTCCTATAAGCTTCCATCTTCTGCCTGGTGGAAGGATCTCCTTGATGTGGTGGCTGTCCCTGTTTCTGTCTCAGGGAGGGCAGTACATGGTTCCACCAAACATTCCTACAGGATCCCTGATACCTTTACCTTTTTATTTCCTCTCATAAATCTGCCACCAGAGCAAATTGTTACTCTATTTTCTTTGCAAAACAGAAATGCTTTTGGGCAAGAAATCATCCCACCCACTGCAGTAACATATATGTTACTCAGTGCTACATGATTTTATCGGTTTTATTATGTTTGCCTATAGCAACTTAATCTGTGTAAAATTTTCCAGCTTTATTAGTTCTACTTCAGTCGAGTTACTGGTTTTATTGGTAAGTTTCATGAGTAATCTTGATTTGTATGTCTAGTCATTTAATCAGAAAATATAGTGGGTAAAAAGGTAAGGAAATCATCCACTCTATCTTTTTGTTTAGGACAATATATGAAGTCAATAGTTCTAAATTTCTTTCTACTGATAATGATCCTGAGGTAGAAATCAGAGATTTCTATTAATTTGGGCATATAGACTTTTTTTTAAAGTCAGAAATCTAGAAATCAAAGGCAGTAATTCTTAAGTTGTAAAATTACTGCTCTTTATATGACTGACTTCCATGACCTTAACTTTATAGGCAGAAGATAACTTCCAGACTTTAAGGATTCTATTATGTGACAAAAGTTTTTACATAAACTTCCAGGACACCTTAACATTGCATAAGATTTTATGCAGTGGAAATAATGTTGGACAAGATACTTAAAACATATAGTCCCAGGGATGATGCCCAGGGATGATCATAATTATGATACACACCAAGATTATAGATTGCCTCAGCGTTTTGCTGTGATTTCTTGCAGGTATTTGTGCTGAGTCTGGCTGAGATAATGATAATTTTTTTCAAAGGATCCTGTATCATGCTGTGATTTAAACTTGTGGCTAGAACAGTGTTGGTAACACACTGATGTTTTGACTGTTGCTGAGCATCATTTGCACAGGCTTTAGGCACTCCTGAACCAGCAGTTGTGCAGGTTTTAAGCTGCTGATCTAGGCCAGCCCAGAAAAATTCTTTGTTAATAGACAATCACTGAATTCAAGTTGGAAGGAATCCCAAGAGGTAATCTTGCCTAGCCTCTGCACAAAGCAGAGATGGGTCAGGGATCAAACCAAGTCATTCAGGGCTTTGTTCAGATGGTTCTTAAAACTTCCAAGGATGGAGACTGCACAGCCTCTCTGGCAGCCTGCTTCTCTGACTGACTGTTTTCAAAGGGAAAAGGGATTTTTTTGTGTTCAGATGGAATATCTTTTTCTCAGTTCATGCCAATTGTCTCAGGTCAGCATGACCCGTTACTCATTGAAGACTCCGCTGAAGGTAAAGACTGACTCTGTCTTCTCAATGACCACCCCACAGGCAGCTGTTACGTCCCCCTAAACTGCACCTCATCCAGGTTGAACGAGCTCATATCCCACAGCCTCTTACTGCACGGCACATTCTTTAGCCCCTGACCAGCTTGTGGGTTCCCCACTGAACTCGCTCCAGTTTGCCAGTGTCTCTCTTGTAGTGGGGAGATCTGAACTTGTCCTGGATTGTAAGATAAGCATGTATTCTATTTGCCATCTGTTAAAGGTGGGGCAGTTATCTTCTGTTAATTGGGCAGTTTTCTTATCTCCTTCACAAATGATCTCTCCTTCTGGGGAGATATCTTCTGTTAATGGGTCACTGAACCTCACTGCATGACTGATAAAATGACATCATCCCATTGTGAGATGCTCTGCCCAGGGGGAGGAGCCAAACATTCCTACCTGCATAAAATCAGCATCTTTTGGGATACCAGAACAGCCTCTTCTCTGCTGGATTCCCAGAGGAAGACAAGGCCCATCTACTCTATCACCAAACTTTCAGAGAAAACTACACCCTTCTACAGGATCACCACTTCAGCAGAACTTCATCTGCCACTCCAGGAGGAGCAGCCACCATTTAACTGGACTGTTACCAACACCCTGACTCCTCTGGGTGTCAGGTTTCTGACTCTATCAGTGGTTTTGTTTGTACTAATTACATTTGTATTTTTCAGTTTTTCCTAGTAAAGAACTGTTATTCCTATTCCCATATCTTTGCCTGAGAGCCTTTTAATTTCAAAATTGTGGTAATTCAGAGGGAGGGGGTTTACCTTTTCCATTTCATGGGAGGCTCCTGCCTTCCTTCACAGACTCCTGTCTTTTCAAACCAAGACAGAACTGGACAGTGATCTGTGCAAAGAAGAAAAATAATTCATAAACCCAATGAGAGTGTACACCATTTTCTCCTCTAAGTCACTGATACAGATGTTAAATAGGATAGGTTCCTTCGTATATCCTTAAGAAGCTCCATATGTTTCTGGTCTTGAGCCAGAGGAATCACTAAGCATTATTCTTTGAGACTGATTAAAGGACCCAACTTGTTTCACATCCATCTAGACCATCTCCTGTCTAGACCACAATGTACCACGCTGCTCACAAATGAGCATGCTCTAAGAGACCATGTGGAAAGTAGAGACCACATGGAAAGTCTGCTTAATTAAAGACAGGCAACACCCACTGCTCTCCCCTCACCCACAGATACTTCATCTTAGAAAGCAAACAGGTAAGTCCAGTATCCTCTACTCTTGAAGAAAATAACACAAACCACAAAATAGAAGTTCAAGATTTCCTTTTGATACATTCTCATTACTTTCCTTATTGCCAGCTCCCATGACTATATTATTCAATTGAAAGTAAATATCAGGAATTCACTTTATTGTCTGTATAACGCCTTCTAAAAAACTGGTTTGGCTGTAGTGGGCTAAGGCCAGATATAGCTTAAGCTCGTTATGTTATGTTACTTAGGCAAATATTTCCTAAATTTTAAGCAATATATGCAGTTCCAGTTACAATACCAGATTATTAATAATTGTGAATCACATGTGATACACAACAGGGGATTTGGACTCTGTCTTTGCATTAGGTATTGTATTATATATGTATTGTATTTGCCATAATAAGCCCTGGGAAATTAGTACTTCACTAAGATTTTCTGCAGCTTTAACTTCTGAGATAAAGTTGCTATGTAATTAGTAAAAGCAAAAAAGTCCTGCATTAAATTACTTTTAAAGTAATTTTTACCTCTGAAGAAAAAGTGAAATAATAAATTGATTTTTTCTTCTTCGAAGTTAGACAAAATATGAAGAGATTTTTCTAGCATTATTCATTTACTCTAAAACTTTATATGAAAACTGTGTCAGAAGTTCAACATTAGTTTCTTTTTCAGCATGAAAGCTATCATGCTAAAATCCTGCTTGATACCTATTTCCCTTCATCCAACATTTGTCCTTGAGTAACAAATGAAGGAAGTTATGAGGACTTTTTATGTAGCAAAAAGACCCATTGTAATTGTTCCTTACCTTGTTGCATCTTCTTGAACTTGAAGCTGGCTGAAAAGGTTTTATCATGCCATCAGGGTTCTTTGGCAATTATAATTGCAGAAAAGAAAATATACGGTGCACATGCCTAACTCAAAGCTGCCTAAGAAGCAGCCTAAGCCACTGTCTACATCTGAATCAGTTCATTTTATTGTTACATAAAAAACCATTACTTGATGCATTGAAGTCTTCACTACAACAATACTTCATTATATAGCACATTTAAGGAATTTCTTTTTTGATTCTGCATTCACAAAAGACATTGAGGGTAGGTGATTTTCTTTAAAATCAGCAACTTTTTTCTTTAGGTAGAATTTCTTTAAACTCAGCAACTTTTTTATTAGTTGATTTAACCAGAAAGTACCCCTAGGCCATGGCAATATTTAGGTTTCAGCCCACATTACTTAAATCTTGTTCCCATCACTGAAGTCATCAGCTATTGTGTATTGTTTAAGTTTTTGATAGAGGTGGATGATGAGTCATCAACTGCACTACCAAACATTCATTTCCCCAAGCATTTAGACATTTCAAACTTTTATTTTACTGCTTCAGGTTATTATCCAGAATCTGTCCATTGGGGGCCATAGATTTAAGCCATGTCTTTACTGCTTTCTTCAGGTTCTTTCATGCCCTTTTGCCTGCCCTGTAAACCAATAGACAGATGTATTTAGTATGCTTTTATCTCTATACCCCTGCTAGCAGAGTATTGAGCTCAACATCCTGTGGATACTCAGCTTCAGAACCACAGCTACATCATGACTACACAGGTGATGTGTAGATGTAGCAGGTGTGACTCCCATTATATAAAACTCAATTCCAATATAGTCTAGGGTTTGGTTCCTATTCTCACTGCAAGCTGCAGCTTCAATATCCAAACCTCCAGCCACAGTAAAATGACTGGTTTTTAAAACTGTGTTCACTTTTCTAACAGCAGTGTTGTTTTGGGTGTTTTTTAGAGATTCAGGTTTTGCAAGAGAACATAAGATGAATTTGAGGACCCCAAATTAAAAAGACTCTACAAACCTGTTCTTGTGTAAACGAAGTAACTGTAAATCCAAACAATTTTTAATATACTAAAAATAATAAATCCGATGCATTTACATGTCACCCTATAATCAAGTCAGGAATATTTCTTTCAGCAAAACATGATCTGCAACATTATTTCAACATTCTCTGACCAGCCTGTATTTGTGCTTGGGATTGGCTTGTGAAGGAGCATACCCTTGAATTTGTTGAACATCATAAGGTTTACATAGCCCCACGTCTCAAGATTTTCCCGGTCCCTCTGGATGCCATCCCTTCCTTCCTGCATGCTGACTGCACCACACATTTCCCTGTTGCTGACGAAGATGTTAAACTTTACCCGTCCCAATACCAATCCCTGGGGAATGCCACCCATGGGTCTCCACTTGGATGCTGGGCCATTGACTGTAACTCTCCAGCTTTGTCCACTGAAATCCATGTCTCTCTAATTCAGAGAGAAGGATATTGTGCAGGACAGTGTCACCTCCGTTTCACAAGTCCAGGTAGACAGTATCAGCTGGTCTTCTCTTATCCACCAGTACTGTATCCCTTTAACACTGTGATCCTGTTACAACCCTCAAGGTCTTTTAACAAAAACAGAATCCATTTGTAAAATTCTGTAATATTTATTCTTTCTTCTTGGTTGAAGATGGTTCAAATATGTCCATATATATATATCTAAAAATAATACTTTAAAAATTCCTAACAAGTACTGGTGCTTTATTGTAGTGAATTTTAAAATGGACTGCATTAATTGGCATTTCCATTTTAAATGGTACGAAAAAGGAAAAAGGGTATAGTAACATAATTTGTTCATTTGCTATATAAACTGAAGTTATTCTAAGATATCTAGGTGACAAGTAGCTACCTTTCTTCTGTCAGTGGCATATCTTTCTCGTGTCAGAAAATGTTAGGTCACACGTGAGGGGGAGAGTGGGCAAGGAGACAGACACTACTCTCCCCAGGTTCATGCAGGAGAGAGAGCGAGTTTATTGTCCACTCCTCCTCATAAAGGGCATTAGAAAAACACAGTTTGGATATTCTCATTGGTCAGAACTCCACGCCCCTTTGGGATCTGGCCAGTGAAATGCTTGCAGTTTCATGAGAGATCTGACTGGGAGAAGCCCCTGCCAGTCAATCCCAGGGCTTGGTGTTATACAGTGATATATCACCCTTTCCTTTTCAATAAAATTTGTAATTTGTTCTCTGTCACCCATCTGCAAGGGCCCTTTGCAAACGGGACAACAGAAGACAGCATGGGCCAAATTTGCATGGAAGCTGCAGCATTCACGTCCAGGATCTGTTACAGGAAAACTCAGGCCACAGGCACAACTGTTATTGGTTACAACTTATCTCTAAAAATAAAAGCCATTCAACCTTTAACCCAATTAACACTTATATAAAAAACAATCTTTAACCCCTTTATCCCCTAGAGAAAAAACCCAACTCCCAGAAAACAATCTGTAAACAGAAAAACAGTTTGTAAACAGGAAAATACTTTGTAAACAATTCAAGTCCTTATATTGACTGTCCATGAGGTGCGTGGTTATTTGTGATCTATTGTTCTGTTGAAGAGACTTCAGGATGCTCTTTAGTGTCCTTTGCCTTGGATTTCATACTGTTACATGATTTATTGTAAAACAAAAAAACATGATACTACTTAAAACTCAGAAGAAGGGGTGTAATTAATCAAGAGTTTAAAAAAACTGAAAGAGTTAAAAGTTTAGCTAAATTTAACTAGGGAGAGATAGAAACAATTAAGGGTATACCAAAAAGAGTAGAAGTAATGGGGAATAGTTAATTATTAGCAGATAGAATAAGTAAAGCTAGAATATAAATCATGCATTTGTATTTACTATGTTTAAAGAAGCAGGATGGGATGCAGATCTAATTGTGAAAAGGAAGAGGATTGTGGCCTGCACCTGGGCCCCGAAACTTGAGCTATAGCCAAAGAATCTGAGAGCCTGCCAACAAGGCAAAAGTAAAGGGTCACTTTGACCTCAGAAGACCACCGACCATTTCAAAACCCACCGACACATTTGAAGTGAAAGACTGCACAAGCATGAAGGAACTTTGGACTCAATTATAATACATTTTAATACGAAGTGAGGGTAGGCAGGGTTAGGTAATGAATATCTATTAGGTGTTTTGGGAATTATATGAATAAACAAAACCTTTTTAGATAAATAAAGGACCAAAACCTGTGACTCCTTACACGTCTTTAGAAAATATTCCACATGTGTCCAACACTGTAATAAATATACCCTCTTTTCAACTTTAATTAGTTGAAGTTGTCTGTCCGTGATTCAGTACCTTCACTCCAGCCTTTTTTCCCCTTTTTCTTTGTATAATAAATAATAATAGAAATAAAACATGCAGTTTTAACAGTATTAATAAGGAAGGGGGTTGCTGAAAGGTCTCTTTTTCACTGAGCAAACTTGGAGGGCATCTTCTGGATGAAGCCTCCATGCCTGTCTCAAAAGAAAAAGGGTTAGCTTTTTCTGAATCTTTACCAGTCAGTTTCATGGGTTGATCACGCCAGTGACTTGGTTGGGAGAGATTTCCTGCATTCCACATTTTAAAAACAAATTTGTATTAATATCTAGTGCAAAACAAAAAATTTTTAACACGACTAGTTTATGAACAATCAAAAAATATTGGCATTTAAATTTTCCAGTCACAATGGTTATACTTCAGTGGGTCTAGGATGTTGAAAAACGATTATATTCTCTCAATTTTGTTTGTTTATCTTGAAGCGATGCAATAATAATTAAAAGAATTTTCAATACACATACTAGGACTTCTTTGAGACAGAGTAGACTTTGCCTAAAACAGAAGAACAGTATCTTTTTTGACTACTTTAGCAGAACCAAGAATCATAGGCTTATTAACTTTAGCTTTAGCAATTGCAAACAAAATCAACATATACTGTATTATGAACTCCTTACCCTTTGCAAATGTTATCAGTTTATTAGTTTCTGGGAAATGAAAACCTTGATTTATAAAGAGGTAACATTGTTATGAATAAAAAAAAAAGGGTTACTCACCACAGTTCTAGTTTTGAAGTTCCGAGTTTGAAGTTGCTGTTTAAAACTGTATTGATCTTGTTCTGTTTTATTATCCCGTTTTCACCCCACCCCTCTGTCATGTAACCCAGTTATCTCCCTTCTCTTTTGCCGGTGCCCTGTCCCCGATGCTGCCCGCAGAGACACGCCATGCATGGCGGCCCCGACCCCGCCTGTGGAACGCGAGGCGGCACACCCCCTGCCCCGCT
>VXAX01005581.1:562321-591699 GCA_013399835.1 Leptocoma aspasia | reverse complement strand
CCAATAAAGAGCTGTCACTTAATGAAGGCCATCAAAAGGGAGTTTTGTCTCCTGGCTCATTTATTTCTAACAACATCGTTGTAATGCTTTGTAGGGTAAGAAACTTAGTGTCTGTTTGCCTCTTTGCCATCCATTTGCAAACAGCTGCTGGCTTCTCCCTTGAATGGGTGACAGTGTGTCTTGTTTTCAGCTGCTGTGAAGTAGTCAGTCCATGTGTCCCGATCCATTTCTTCACGCAGGCTCGATTGTTTCTGCCCTTGTGGCACCACACCCCTGCAGGCTTCTTCCCACTGCCTTCTGCCGAGTGGGAACTTTGTAGGGGCTTTTCCCACCCTCTGCTTCTGGGTTTCCGGTCTCCAGCTGTCGGCTGTGACATTCCCGCACCCGCCCTTAGAGGCTGGCTCGGGGGCGCGTCCCCACCCGGTCCCCACCCCGTGACATCGGATGGATGGGGAGTGCTGCCGGGCTGGCCGAGCGGGGTGTGAGGCTGGTCTCTTCAGCACGGAATGGCTGCGGGGTTTTCCCCTTCTCCTTGGGAGAGGTCGGAGCGGCCTCCACGCAGTCTGATCCCTGGAGCAGGGCAGCATGGTGCACCCACCCGGACCAGTGAAATAGTGGCCCGTGGTGGCTGCATGGTGATTACAGCAGTCTGGGGAGGTCACAGGGCATCTCGGAGCTGCCGGGGCTGTATGGCTTGCCGAGGTTATGGCAGCCGCCATCTCTCCACGTGGATGGATTTTGCAATCCAGCCTGCCGGCTCCCTGAACAAAGCCGGCATCTGCCAGGATTCCCCCAGTCCCCGGGGCTGTGCTGCTCTCTTTCTCCCTTTGCTTCTCATAATCCATAATTATGCTTCTCATAATCCAAATTGTTTTAAAAAGTCCATAACGACTGTCCAAGGCTTTATGACACCGATGGCTGTGCTCTTGCCATTAGAGGGTGCAGCAAGTACGTATTGTCCAATTCCCTCCCAAAGGGTATATTTAAAGCAGTCCCTTCTCATAAATCCAGCTCATGGCTTTCACACCGCGTGAGCAGGGCAAAACCTGTTCATTGTAATAAATCCCCCGTTTTTTAAAGAAAAGGATCCATATCTTCTGGATGAGGTGTTCTGGTGCTGAAGTCCAGGCTCCCATTGCCTCTAATGCGATTTTAGTCCACAAACACAGAGTTTGAAACCACATAACACCCTTTCCTCTGTCTGCCAAGGAGGTTTTTTACCACTGTCTAACCAGTGAATACCAGTTTTACACCATGCCAGCTACGATGCCATTCCCCAGCTCCAAGGCTGTATGTATTCTGGCTTTTACACCTCCTTTATACTGGTTCTAGACCAAATTCCAGCTTTTATGCCGAGTGCCTCCTTTGCTCTGTGCAGACTGTGGCTGCTCAGTTCTGATCGCCTCAGAGTTCACCACGTGTTAGGTCACATGTCGGGGGGAGAGCGGGCAAGGAGACAGAGACTACTCACTCCAGGTTCATGCAGCACAGAGAGCGAGTTTATTGTCCAGCCCCTGCTTATAAAGGGCATTAGAAAAACCCGGTTTGGATATTCTCATTGGTCAGAACTCCACGCCCCTTTGGGATCCGGCCAGTGAAATGCTTGCAGCTTCATGAGAGATCTGACTGGGAGAAGCCCCTGCCAGTCAACCCTGGGGCTTTGTGTTACTATACCGTGACAAGGAAATAGAAAATCTTCAGAGTAGAAGTGAGCCATTGATTTACTGATCTTGATGTAGTATAAAAATGAAATATAACATATATCAGGACCACAGACAGAATGAATGAAGGAAAGCAATGAAAATAAATGAAGACACTGAGAGGGATTCACTTTTGGAGCAAATAAGTGGGATATACAGCCTTCAGGCAAAGCATGAAAATATTTGCGCAATCATTTCATGTTAGAGAACAGAGAAAGAGATAGGTATGGGGATAGGTGTGATTTCACTATAAACACAGTTGTTTCTACTAAGCAGTATCCACACAGCTGAAAAAACAAAACTAAGTGAAGAAAAACTGAAACCAGAACACTGAGCCTAAAAATAAGTAATATAAAATTAATTAGTCTATTAATCAGCATCTTTTTCTTGGTTAACTAATATTTTTTAATCAATATTGGTAAATAATTTTAAGTTTTGTTTCTGCAGACTTAGCCTACTTTTGTCTTTTATTTTCATAACCAACTTTATCCCCAGTATTCAAAAGCCAGGTAGCTATTTATTTAAGCAATACTTAAATCTTAATTCAAAGTTATGTATCAAAGTCTTCCATTCAGTCTTAGCAGGCACTTTCTTATCAATAAAGTGAGACAAAAAAATTCAGTTTATGTAATTCTGCATCTACATAGTTTGTTTTGTTTCATTAGGTGAGGAATGTGTGGTAGTCATACAGTTCTCTTACTATAGAACTAACACTAAATTATGCACATGGTTATAGGAAATTTTTCATATGGGTAATTAACACATGACTCACAGAAGTCCTTGGACATTGGCTTCCTTCCATTTCAAATGTTAAAAGCATAGAAATAACTAACAGTTGATGATATGCAGTCACTAGGCCAATTGAAAATTAAGATTTACTACTGGTAAGAATATGATATTGAAGGAAGAAGAAGAATGAAAATTGCTGCTGAATTCTTTAGAGAAAAAAGTGCATGTCTGTATTTCTCTTATCTAAGTGATTAATGGAAATAAATTATAAAATTAAACAGAAGATATGTATTATGGAAATTACCTTCGAAGTTGACTAGATTTTGTTTCTACATAAGAAAATTAAAAGAATGAAAAAAGCAAAGACAAAAAGCCCCTCCTCCCTCCCCCCAAGATTTTTCACTGAATTTTATGAAATGCAGATTTTTTTTTTCCCAACAGTTTTCCTAAAATCGAGTTTTAATAAAAGGAACATAAAGGCATCCATTTCTACAAAGGAAAAATTACTTTTTTTTCTGTGACTTGGAGACTGAAAAAAAATTGAGTACTTGGTTAACAAATTGGCATATATTAAGGCATAGTACTGCATGTAAGAAATGCATATGTTTAATATTTAGGGTAGGCACTTATTCCAGCACTTTCTCTTTCCCAGTATGCTAAAAAAAAAAAAANTATTTATAAATAGCTTTACAGGCATCAGTAAAGAAAAAAAAAAACCCATTGTGAATGATGATACCTAAATACAAAATATTGCAAATACTTGAAGCAAATTCCTAAATATCCTCAGGGAAGATAAAGTTGAAAACAGATATCTACTGAACGTAAGGGAAAGAGATGGTGTCTTATCATCCCTCTTGAAAGTCTGCATTAAGCAGATTGCTTAATTGTATTAAAGAATGACCTATTTATGCACACAAAACTATCCAAACCTGAATAAAACCATCGTTTAAGATGGCTTACTAAAGCAATGGATATTTACCCCACTCCCCACCCCAGGACCTTCACAGAGCTTAAAGCCTTCAGCATTTTTCTATACAAAGTAATCAAGATAAATCTACTAATCTACAATCTACTGTTTGTAGGATTTAAGTCTGTCAACCAGAAATCTGCAAAAGGGCTACCAAAATGCATTATCCCATGTGCTCCATACCTTTCTGAGAGGAAATATTTGCAACAACAGTGACATGAAAGTGGGAAGGTTGATTTTTAACCATTTAACATGATTTTGGACAGAGAAATGTCCCTTATATGCAGTCTAATGTTAGTAGAACACTTCCAATAAATCTTCTGAGGAGCTGAAAACAATTCCCACTGAAACTCTGGAAATTGTGCCTCTTCATCACCACTGAAGTGTTGCCTTTTGGAAGGGCTGAGTAATTAAGAAAGTGCTTGCCAGTTCAGCACGGCGTGGCAGCAGCTGTCTGCTCGCTCAGGTGAGAGAATTGAATTCTGGAGAGCTCTTGATTCACTTTCTCTGGCTTGCTGTTAAAAGGGAAGGCCTATGCTTCATGATCTTCCCTTGGTTTTCCATCACTACCCTACGCAAAACTTCCCCCCATAGAGTTCTGTTCATCTTTTCCTTCTTTGCTACAGACATTAGGTTGTTGGGGTATTGCAAAGTTTCAAATAAAAGGCATTAAAGGGGATCAGAGCAAGCCACTGGTTATCTTCTGATAGATTAGAAACAAAATAGCTATTTTAGACCCCCTTTCTGGCCTTATTTTAATAAACTAAACAGAGTATTTTCTTATTGCCAAATATCTAAGCAAGCAAAAGAAAGAAAACATGGAAAGTGAGGGCAGTGAGGCGTAAGTTTGTATGAAAGAGAATATATTCAGTTGCTAGCAGCAAAATATTTCATTTCAGCTTTTAGAAGATTTTTAGAATGCAGAAAACATGAATTTAAAACCTAGTTTCTGACTAGGGAGGGAATTTTGTTGAAATTTGAACCCTTGCAGACATTTCTAAACTCAGACATTAGAACTGAAAAAAGCATGTTAGTATGAAATTGCCTGCAGGACCTTGAAGTCAAGTACCTGGTTTCATATCTTTCTTTCTCTATATTATTTTGAGTTTCTCTTTTGTTTTGTAACACTCTGATTCTGTCCTTTCTCTTTTAATTCTATTTATCCTTGTAAAGCATATTTGTAATCACTTTGATCTCAACCTCAGATCCCTTTATTTCCACTGAAGGAAGTCAGTGTCATCACTAGACATAATGCTAAAATAATTAAAACAAAAGAAAAGGCATTAATTCTGATTCCCAGTTATATTCTATTATATGTTATATTGTTACATCACCTTGTGGTACCAGAAGCCTCAAGCAGCACATGCTCTTTGTTGTAGTGTAAATTGTACTTTTCCATACTGCATTTGTATATTCCACATTTACCTCCAAACTACTCTTTCATGAATTACATTGTTGGTGGCATAATGTTTAAATAATCTTTTTCCTTTAGTATCCAAAACATTTCTCGGTATATGAGGCAAACAGTACATGTTCAATGACAGTGTAGAATCTAATAAATTTTTCTTTATATGATCACTATCCAAAATGATTTCCAGTCAACACGAAAAAGTGACTGAAGAGCAATTTTTTTTTTTTTTATATTTGAATCGACCATCAGCCCCTGCTTCTGTCTTGTTCAGATTTGGTGCCTTATTTCTTTATCAATAAACCATAGTTTTAATTTTTATCTGGAAAAAATGAGATTGCAGTTCACATAAATTTTATCCTAGAGAATGGAAGATCTTGCCTGCTTGTGTTTGCTTGTAGAGGTTGTCTGTGTGTTGACTGCTGTGTTTGCCTGTTTTCCTCTCTTTTTTTCCATGGTTGTTGTTAAGTGGAAGCAGCTTTCTCCTACTAGTTTGCTAAATATAATTGATATTATTGGTGACCATGATCACTTAGTGAAAGGGCTGGTAATTAAACTCTAAAAGCCATTCCCAAAGCATCATTCTCGTCATTAAAAGTTTGCCAGGAAAACATCTTTCTATATCTTATTGCTTTTATATTGCTCGCCCTAAGAAGCATAAAATGACTGCATGCAATGTCTTGTAAAAAACTAGCAATTTTCCTCTTCCATCTGCTTCCTTCTTCATTATATGTCCGTTCGTTTATTTCTGCCTTTTCCCTCTATGCTCGTATTTTCCCTCCCATCATCTATTCCTTCTCTTTTCTATTTTAAAAAAGAAAAAGAACAGGACAGAGAGGAATGAAGTTGTCAGAAGCAAATGGATTTTGTGAAATAGCTGTTTTACAGTTCAGCAATGTTAAACAGAGACTGACTCTGTTGTACAGGATAATTTAAGAACATCATTAATCCAAAATAGCTGGTTTTGACTAAAGGGTATTGTGGAGTAATGTTCAGTACCTAAAATCCATTAGGTTTCATTCTTTTTCTTTCTACTTTGATCACTCCAGTACAATAATATTTCTCAGTTATCACAACTTTTTCATTGAAAACTTTATTCATGGTTCAGAGACATCCAGCTAAGGGTCAAGAAGATTTTTGAAAACCTCCTGAAAGAGTCAGTTCAAAAACCATTTTGAAACAAAAGAATGGAAACTGCTGTGGTAATAAAGGTAAAGAATATTTAAGAAAGGTTTTCCTTGCATGAGGGAGTTTGGCACTGCATATTTTTATAAGTGTTTAAAGTGAAAAAAAAAACATTTTTTTTTCACTTCTGCCTGGAGGAGAGCTGATTAGTTAACAATTAACTCAAGCCCTTTCTGGCCCAGGAGAACTCTATATATTTGTGGGTTTCAGATGGCTAATGATAATGTTACTGCAATAATAACTATTTAAAAAATGTTTAGTATTATCCTGTTAAAAAAAAAAAAACAACAAACAAATACAAACAAAATGGGACACATACAAAAGAAAAAAGAAAAAATGAAAATGCTACTGAGTAGTTTGCTTGAGAAAATACATACACATAAATACACTTACAGGTTAAAGTCTGACAAATAGAAATGTCAAGGAAGGAGTTCACACTGTAGTAACCAGGTTTGTCACATCCTGGCACTGATGAAATTTACCATCCCTGCATCTCCCCCACCCCACTGTTATAGGGAGCAGTAGCCACTTCAAACAGGATTAGCCAGAGTTCTGATCTCATTGATCAAAATGTTGCTTTCAAAGTCATACTTTAAACCAAATCACCCAGTCTCCTTGCCCCAGGATCAAATTATCTGTCTGTTTATCATCTATCTATCTATCTATCTATCTATCTATCTATCTATCTATCTATCTATCTATCTATCTATCTATCTATCTATCTAATCTATCTCTGTATAATCTTCACAGTCAGATAGCCACTCAGGGCCAAACAAGATGCATCAGTTAGGTCAGCATTTCTCAGGAAAGAAAAGAAAGGAGAAACATTCATTAAAAAAAAAATCAAAACCCAACAAAATACCAAACCAAACAAATAAAAAAAACCCAACCCAAACAAAAAAACCCTCAAACTAACAAAAAACAACTCCACAAAAATGATAGCATTTCTTTTTCCTTTGTCCAGCACTGTAGGACAGGTATAAGAACTGAAATATTTTCAGACCAGAAGCATTTTGTTTCAACTAGATTAACTATTGGGTCAAAGACTGCAAGTGGGACAGGCAGGGAGCAAGAGCTCCTCCTAAACACTGATGTGAGAAGTTCATGTGGCCCAAATGTTTTCCATGATATTTGGATTGTTGAAAAATGCATATCATCATCATCATCAAGAAAAATCAGCAGAAATATGTATTAATTTTGACATCTTATACTACGGCAAGGGGAAAAACTTAAAAAAATACTTCATAATGATGAAAACATTTTGACAAATGTGGAAGTTTTAGGTATGATTTTACTTAAAAATATTTAGTTTAGCTATTTATTTAAATTGTATTCTAAAATTGGCAAAAATCAATGCTTGGCATTTTAATTTGTTTGTTTCTTTCTTCTTCTAGCTTTTGATCCATGTAGCGTTTTGGAAAGGAGTAAAAGCGTATTTTTGAGCCAAGACTGACTTTTAACTGTTTTTTCCTTTTAAAATAATAATTTTTAAAAATATCATTATTATTTTATTAGCTAAGATCAAGCCCTTGTTTTTGCCTATAAATACTATTGCAGCAAATTAAGTGAAGAAACAAACTTTTTTAAAAAAAAACCGAAACAGCAATTTCTGGTGCATCAGTTTCTACAGTAAAGAAGTTGATAGAAGAACATACAATTTTGTTTTCTTTTTAAAAAGTGGTTTTGGAATGATTCAGTTATTTATTCTCTAAGTATGTCTTTAAGATGCTTTACAGGCTCATGAAAGGCTGACAAAACAGTGTGGAAAGGATTCCTCTAATCACTTTTGATGAATGCTTGTTTTCACACCTATTAACTGAGCAATAAATGGGAGCTTATTCTCTTGCACAGTTGTTGCTGGGGGCTTGTAGGAGGTTGTGCTCTATGTTTTTAACCACCACTGAATTGATTATATACAATTCCTGTTCCAAAATTCCTCTTAAACTAGCAGAAGACTATTTGTGCCTTGATCATCACGTTCATTGAGTTGTCCTTTGTGTAAATTCACCTGTAAATATCAGTTTAGAATCAATTCGTTTGATTCTGTTTTGAAAGATTTCAGGAGTAGGGAAACACAGTGCCACTTAGCTCTAGGCAACGATGTCACAACTTATGCGGGAACCAATTATAGCTAATTATACTTTGACTAACCTTCTGTACCATTAAAATTCTTGAAGACTCTCCCCAGCTCCTGCTCTATACTAATTCTTTTTCTAATAATGTATCTGGTTTGGGAGAGTTTGCTGTTTTGGTTTGGTTTGTGAGTTTGTTTTGTTTTTTTTTTTTTTTTTTTTTTACTTGGAATATCGTATTAACCAGAAGAAACCAGAGTTTCAGGAAATTAAGGAGAACCCAAAACTGATCCAGTACTAATAGTCTGCTAGTGACCATACAGCAGGACCATACAGTAGTTTCACCAGTTTTAAGGTATTCATATTCAACATTTACTTCAGCAGTTGATTTTCTTTAACTGACAATCAAAACTCACAGAAATAAAACCTTCAACACTGTGAAAAGGTTCTGGAGTAATATTGCCTCGGAGCAACTCTGATCACTTCTGGGATACAAAACACAACACAACTGTGGTTCCCCAGCAACTAATGGGAAGCAATTTTTTTTTCAGGAAAAGGAAAGAAAAAAAAAAGAGATGTGAACACATTTCAGGAATGTACTAGGAACAGAGTTGTTGCAAAGGCAATTAGATAGGCAAAGGTGCTAGAAATTTCAATGATCAGGATCTGGGAAATATTTGGGAATATGCTGGTGAAAAGGAGCTTGGGACAGTCTGATTGAGAAGGAGAACTTAGAATAAATATAAGTGAGAAAATAATGAAGTGAAGGAGGAGAGAAAGAGGGAAGGGAGGAAGGAAGGAAATGAGGCAATATTAAGAAACCATGTCATTATGATAAGGCCATAATAAAACAAAGACAAGAAATTATCTAATCTTATAATATGAATATTTGAATTCCCTCAAGAACTAGATAGACGCAGTAAAATTCAAATACTAGGTTAATGATGCAGAGTATTAGCACAGACCTATAGGACGAAAATCAGTTTGCTCAAAGCCCAAAGATACAACTGGAAAGAAATACGAAACATTTTTTGTTGGAGAAATCTTACCTAATATTAGCTATCAGAGATGAAAAAGTCTGATGAGAGCTAGACAGAAAATCAGCTCTGCTCACATTTCTTATGAAGAGACATTTATCTGTGGACGTGACAGCCTGGTCAGAGAGCGAGAGAACTAGATAAGTTTTCCCAGAATCAGGCCTGGGAGACTTTAGGGAGCTGGAGATAAACATTGATAGCCAATAGTTATAAACAACTTGCAGATGTTCTTTTCCTAATGTCTGTTTTCTTGTTATTCTCATGAGATTGTTTATAAATAGGCATCTTGCTAATTAGGCAGTCAGATGAAATGTATTGATTAAATGACCAATCAGGTCTACCTGTATCAGAACTGTGTATAAAAGAAGCGATTCCGAATAAAGACGCGCACTTTGGCCACTCAGCCTTCTGACTGACTCTTTGTGGTTCTCTTACTAAACAGTGACATTTATCCTTTTCTCCTAACTGCAGAGGGAGCCCAGATGACCAAAAACTATAGATTAAACAGATTTATGTTTGAAGTATTTATGAATACCATAAATAAAGGTCTTATTAAAAGCATTGTCTAAAATTATTTAACTAATAAAAGAAAGGCTTTTAAAAGGAAGACAAAGGGCATCCTCTCCTGCTCAGTGATGTCAGCTGTTTATCCCAAGGAGACAGAACTGATTAAAAGCCTTTTTTGCTTTCAGGTTCATTGTCATCAGACACTTAAAAGAATACATTGCAATGACACAGGCTAAGATTTTTCCTTCAATAGAAGTAGAGTGTATTAAAGAGTAGGTAAGACATATGTTTTCAAGTTGGCTGGGTGTGATGAAATTCACTATATCACAGTCTGAGGATTTGCTGGAGTAATCCCAGAACCATTTGCACTTGTCTTTGAGAGCTTACAGAAAACAGATAAAGCCAGAAGTATAAAGTTAGTACCCACTGTCAAAGTGGGAGGATAAGAAAAGGGGAAAAAGGACAAAAAGGGAAATTATCATCCAGTCAGCTTTATTTCTATTAGCACAAAATGCTGGAACAATCCAAGTGCTCTATAACCAACTAGAAGATAATCAGGAGATCAATATAGTCCAGTATGGATTTATTATGATCTAGGCTTGTGAAGATAATCTAATTGCTTTTACAGGAGGGAAATTAGTCTTGGGGTTGCAGAGAATTTGTAAATACTTTGACATTGCTAAACTTCTAACATTTTCTCAGGTAATATGCTAAGGAAACATGGTAAAGACACAACGTCTGCTGAACGTCCTACTGCTTAGAATATTATCATTAAATAGTGATTATTTTTTCCCTGTAAAATAAAAATCTTTTTGAGTTCTATACTGATTCCAATTTGAATTTTTATTTTTATTTTTTTTGTAATTTTGGTAAGAAATGAAGACTGGGCATGAAATTTACAACTGACAACAGGCTGGGAGTATTTACAAGCATGACAGAGGCCAAGCTTAGAATCCAACATGATCACAGCCAATTGAAGAAACAGTTTGGAGAGCGAAAATGCACTTCAGTAGGACAAATGACAAGCTCCACACTCAGCAGAAATAATCAACTGCCATAAATACAAGACAAGAAACAGATGATTAGACATCATTGGTACTGAAAAGAACGCAGGTATTTAATGGGCCACAAACTGAACATGAATCAACAGTGCCACATAATTACCATAAAGAGAAACCCATTCTTGAATATGTAGACTGGATTGATGTCCATATGGTTGGCAACATGCTGTTGGATTCTATTCAGCACCAGTTTGAACTCTGTCAAGAGGAATTTGCCACAGTTCATGAAGGATGTAACCCAGGTGAACGAGGTTCACCAAGGAATAATGAACCTTATTAGAGCTGCAAAGAACTGACATATCAAGACAAGTTAAAAAGGAGACAGAAAGAACATGCACTAATAATTAAATGTGTAATAAAAGTGTTGTAAAAATAGAGTGGAAAGAAAATATTTCCTTGGTAAAGACCAGTGACACTGCTCGGGTTCACCCTTAGGGCTATCGAAGCCCACCGGCTGGCTGTCACAAGTCCCACGCAGTGCCAAGAGTGGCTGCTCTCAGTCAGGCTTCCAGCCGACCTGGGCAGCAGCGCTGCTACCGGCTACTCGCAGCAGCTGGTGACTGGTGTCTAGGGTGGAAGGCAAAGGAAGAGAGAGGGGTCCTTCGTGGGGGTCTCTGGTTTATTTTTTGAAGGGGGTCCAACACAGAACAAACAACACAGGGGTGCAAGAGGTTATAAAGGGGGGAGGTCTCAGGGGTGGGGATGACACAAGAACCAATTGCACAGGTCTGGGGGAGGATCCCAAGAAGGAATTACACTGTCCATGAGCCAGAGAGGGGAGAGTAGGGAGGAGACCATATTACAATCACCAATAAGGAACTCACGAGTACATAAATGACATGAAGGTTCGGGAAAGAAAGGTTGGGTTTACAAAGACTGACAGGGGAGGAGGGTACGGCTTCTGTGATAGACACTGAGGGTTCGGGAACAAGGGGTGGTAGTTAGGGTGATGGATAGGGAAAGGGGAGGATACATTTCTGGGTGAAACCAAAAAGTGCACAGGGGAACGGGATCAAGCCATTACAGAACACGATTATAAATTTTGAAGAATAAAAATTAACAACACGCCCGCATCACCACAGACCAGGTAGATCCTTTTGGGAAGATCAGTCTGTGTGGGCATCACATCTGGAGCTATTTTGTTTACATTATTAGTGCAAGCTTTCTACAGTATTAAAGCAGAGGAATGTATTTTGGGGAAGCTTATAGAAATTCCATTATTCAAAGCTGAAGAAGTAACTGTCAAGAATGGCAGAATTACAGTTGATCTTGCCTTTCAATAACAGGTGATTTCTTATGTTGAAGTATTTCTTTAAATTTTGGTTATGAGGTTTGCAAAAGAGTGTCAATTTATTTCTAAGCTTGCTTTCTGCTGATCCAAGGGCATATCTTCATCTGCTTATCATTTGTTTTTTTGTGGTTTATTTGAAGAAGTCTTTATGATATACTCAGCAGAATTTTTCATAGATAATTGTCCCTTTTATTCAAAAGCTATATAGCTAAGAAGATATTTTTAATGGTTTTATGAAAATGAATGAAGGGAACAAACTGATATATGTTACACATGGTATTTTTAAATTGTCTTCTCAGAGTCTACATTAGAGAAGTTTGAAAATTACTATGCTAGCGTTTAAATACATACTTTTATGTATTTTAATGTCTGGTCTTAATGTTGCAATTCATTGGTTACAACTGGTGAATAATAAAAGAGAACAATACTGTTTGAAACTTATCATGAATTTCAGAGGTACAGAGAGAAAATAGCTCATTATATTTGGCCTCATAATGTTTAATAAACCTCTACTTTTGATGTCAGATTTCCGCATGCAGATTTTTTTTATTCATCTGTAAAATTTTGTTACCGGCTCTGCAAGTAATTCACATTCCTGTAGAAGGAAGTATATCCACTGTTATAAAAGACTTTTTAATGGCATCCTGGGATATACCTCCTTCATTAGGAAAAAAAAAGTGTCTGTGTTACTGGCAATAATTCTTTTGATGTTTAAGTTTAATAAATAGGCAGAAGACATTCAATATAACAAAAAAAAAAAGTATATAGCAAAATCCTCCATGACTGAAACTGTTTTGAGGTGTTCTTCACAACTCTCAGCAATAATACACAATTCTCAAGGCTTCATAAGCATCTTTTGCTGTTAAACTACAACAGTTAGCAGAAAGGTGTGCAAAACCATAATTCTTTTTTTATAAATGAAAAAAGTGTGAAAAGGATGGCCTAAAGAGACATTCAGAAGCAAGGCAAGTATATAATTGCTTAAAGAATCCTTTAAAATTGTTTATTTAAAATAAATGTTTTTCCTTGAAACATTTCCCTATCATTTGCCTCACTTCATAATTTTGCAAGCTCACGTTCAGCCACTGAGCAAGTGCTAATTGTAATCGGGAAGTGTGCTATAAATATGCAACAGTCCTCTCTCTAAAGGACTGGGGATAAACACTATGTTGTTGTTTCTTCTGAAAATGAATACAAGCATTGTTCTTATTATTTGATTTAGGAATGTATGGGAATATTTTTAGTTGTTTGTTCTACAGAGTCTATTTGAGGACTCTATTTCAGTTTTTCTATAATAGTCTTCAATTTAGCTTCAAAATGGCAAGCAGAAATAATTTGTATGTTTAGCAAAGTGGAAAAAAAGGCATTCTGTCAGTAAACTAAAGCAAATAATTCAGTTGTCTCTATACTTGAATGGTAGGAAGTTTATCTAGACATCTGATCAGTTCAGCTCTGACTTCCTTGAAGAACTCTGACCCATGAAATCAGTCTTGATGGGTCAGTGCTGAACAGACATTGCTTGTCTCTGCCTCGTGCAGCTATTAAAGAAAGAAAACAACTGCCTCGACAGGGCTCCTTCCAAATGAAGTCCTCTGCAGATTGTACAGTGGTGAGATGAGCATGTTTCCCCACTGCTTCACAGAATCTGAAATGATTGCAGTTCGTCCAAGTAATGTCTGCAGGGGTATTTTTTAGAGAGTATTTTAAAATCAAATCCTGTGCCTACTGGATGACTCACAAAACCAAAAATCCATTTCAGGGAAGGGACAAACTGCTGTGTGTTCCCCACAGGCTAATTCTTGAAATGGGCTTTTGAAATTCTTTTGCATTTCAAATGAATGACAGTCATTCACCTGTTTGTTTAGTCTGAGTTTCACATTCAGAGAAGTGGATAAGTGCTGTTTGAATGAAGTGCTCCAAAAAGTGCCCTTAAAGAGCCTCTAAGGATGTAAAATCTTTCAAATCAGATTTGGGGCATGAGTCCCTACTTGCAGAATATTATAGTTTATGCAGTGAATGCATCAAGCCAATTCTCAGCACAAAACTGACTCCTCTTTTCCTGGAGTCACTACAACAACCCAGATGTTTATGTACCCAATAATTTAGCACATGCATTGTGACACACGCTGCAACAACAAGATAGAGTTTGGTTTTCTCCCCTAAAAAATACATTTGAAAGAGAACCCTTTTATTTGTACTTTGCATGTGGAGTTATGGATGGGATGAAAATTCATCCTGAATGTCTACAATTGCTCAAATTGAATTTGGGTTAGAATATGGAATTAACCTCCTACCTGTGAAAAGGAAATGAAAAAAAATTGTGATAAAACTTCTGAAATTAATCATGAGAAGGGCATTCAGATTATGGCCAGGGAACACTAAAGTGTTCATTACTAGAAATGTACGCTACAGATGCCTCAAAGAGATTTTTTAATACAAAACCTTTTTAACGTGTTCAGTTGAGTTTGAATTCTGAACATATTTTTTACTTTATCTCATACTTTGGCTGCTATTTGCAATAACCAGAATTAAACATATGATTGCAGAAATGTCTTTGAAACAGATTTTTCACTGGTTAAATATCTCATCGCTCAGAGGCTACATTTTAATGAAGTGTTTTATAGACTTTATCATAAGTCTGTGCATTCACCTATTAGTAAGATGAAATTGTGTTAATAAAATTATGTGACTTCTTAAAATTAAGGATTAAAAGATATCATGATAGTACAACATTCTGTTTTTAATATTTCTGGTTATTTAAACATAATAATTCATACAGCAACGGTCCCCTGGGGTGTGATTAGGGCAAGTTTTGAGAGTTAAAATTATATTTTTCCTGAAACAGCAGCGATATAATTTAAGAGTTCTATCACCAGTAATTTGATTTGATGTTCATTATAATAAAAGTAATAATAACAAATTCAATTGCTATTAATGGAAATGTCATATGCACTTTCATAAAGGTTTTATTGTAATTCAGTATTAATCAGTGTATCATTAAAATAAAGTGTTATCAACTAATTTGTATTTATTCAAGCATAAAGAAAAAATCTATTATGATGTACTGCACCATTATACAATCTGTTGTTTTAATGAAAAACAAATTTGCTATATACTTACATGTTTTTCTTACATTATAGTGGAGAAACGTACTAAAATGTTTTAATTTACATCATATACACCAAACAATATTGTAGTGGCAAGGTTAAATTTCATCAGTTCATTCCTATTAAATCATCTCTTCAAAATCTTCAAGGTTAAAGCAGGTTGAAATAGCTTTCAGGACTATGGTGCATCCCATCCATAATAAAGGAGCATTTTTATTTGAACAAGTTATCTTTATTAACACAGATAGTTGACTAAAATACAGGTTGATACAGCAGCTTCTAACCTGTATGAGAGGTAGATTTCTCTGTTTCCATAATTAATAAGATATTCTTACTCATATTTCACATTCTCAGCTACAGAGAGGACTTTAAAACTGCAAAAAAGGCCCATGAATTTAATTTTGTCATTTTTGTAAAGTATCATTGTGTCTCCATGGTGAAACATTTAGGGTGGAAAAGATCACAAGGTAATTTCAAATGTTTAAATTCTATGCTTCATTCATTCAGTGATGATTGAATCAAAGCTCAACTGTTATATTCCCATATTTCTTTCTATTCCTGGAAGTGTTCAAGGCCACTTTGGATGGAGCTGTGAGCAACCTGGTCTAGTGGAAGGTGTCCCTGCCCATGACAGGGGGTTGGAACGAGATGATCTTTAATGTCCATTCTATCTTGAACCACCCCTTGATTCTATGAAATTACTTTTACAAAATTAGGAAGCTCAGGATTTTGTAGCCTTCTGAATTATTTTGGATTTTTGAGGAGTCTGCCTTCTGCAGCAGATTCAGAACTTGGGGTTAAGCTATTCCCATCCGGGTAAGGTCTGGGTAGAGTTTGGCTCTCTGAAATGGACCAGTAAGAAACCTAAACAAACACAAGCAGAGATTTAGAGCTAGCAAAAGAAAATAAAATAGCCAAGGAAGACATATGTTGAAAGAAATAAAAAACACATTTGTACCTTATGGCTTTAGGCTCTGTTACATTTTCCCAGTCACAGTCACAGAAAAGCTTTTACTTAATAGCGCTTTTCATACTCATTTGAGATGCAAAAGCACTTCTTGACAAAGAGGTGTGTCTCACATCTCTTTCTAAATTATTCTAATTCCATCTACAAGCCAATAAAACTTCAATACCCTGAAAACTTATTCACTTTGAAAATGACTGATGAAATATTGCTTCAGATCAGCCAGAAACCAGGATTCTTACAAGGATAGTGACAATCCTGCTCCTGAAACCTTCAAGCCATAAATCCATTTCAGTAATATCTCCTATGTTATATTTGCCAGATTTTTATAAAAGCAGAAGGCATCTCAAGAAGAATCATTCTGTAAGAGTGAGCATAAAAGATGACATCTTAAATTTAGGTTTCAAGGAACCTCTGAAGGTTATTTTCTTCTACCTTCTTCTCAAAGCTGGATCAACTACAAACGGAGAGCAGGTTGCTCTAGGTCATTTTGTTCGGCTGAATCCTGACTGTCCAGTGACAGAGACCTCACAGTATTTCTGGGTATCCTGTGCCTCACAGAGAAAAAAAAATGTCATACCTGGAAAAAAAAATTCTCATACCTGGAATTTCCCATGTTTAGCTTATGCCTTTCTGCTGTTATGAGCCTGTGTGAACCTCTGGAGTCACAGAAGCACAGAATCATTTAGACTGGAAAAGACCTCCAAGACCATCGAGTCCAACCTTTGACTGGTTACCACTTTGTCAAGTAGACCAGAGAATTAAGTGCCATGTCCAGGCTTTTCTTTAATATCTGCAGGGATGGTTACTCTACCACATGCCTGGGCAGCCCCATCCAATGTCTAACAACCCCTTCTATGAAGAAATTCCTCCTTATTCCAGCCTGAACCTCCTCTGCTGCAGTTTGAGGCCATGTCCTCTTGTCCTGTCACAACTTCCCTTGGCTCAGAGACCAATCCCCACCCAACTACACCCTCCTTTCAGGGAGTTGTAGAGAGTGAGGAGGTCTCCACTGAGCCTCCTTTTCTCCAGGCTAAACACCCCCAGGTCCCTCAGCCACTCGTCAGAGGACTTACTCTCTAAATACTGTTTCATTTTTCTGAATGTTTCTGACTTCATCTTTGCTGTAACAACCCACAACACACCAGGCAGCAAAGCCAGCAGTAAGGTCCCTCTAAGCCATCTCTTCCTTTGTCAGAACAAGTCCCGCTGTCCCTTTTACCATGGGTAATACTTCATTCTCCCAGGCTCTGCCACTAAGAACAGGCATGAGGAAGCCTGAGAGCAAACCCTGACTCTAAAGAGAAAGTTAAAAAAGACACCTTGAACTTTTCAGTTCCTTCATTTTTCAGTACACATACACATTTGCTGCCAACAGACGCAAGAAATGTCTTTTGTGTCAAAGAATCATAGAATGGTTTGGGTTAGAAGAGACCTTGAAGATCATCTCATTCAAAGTCTCTTTGCCATGGGCATGGATACATTCCACTAGACCAGCTTGCTCAGTGCTCCATCCATCCTGGTCTTGAACACTCTCAGGAATGGGGCATCCACAGCTTCTCTGGGCAACATGTGCCAGGGCCTTACCACCCTCATGGTAAAGAATTTCTTCCTAATATCTAAGCTAAACCTACTTTCTGTCAGTTTGAAGCCATTCCCCCTTGTTCTGTCACTCCAGGCCCATGTAAATAGTTTCTCTCCATCTTTCCTGTAAGTTCCCTTCAGTTACTGGAAGGCTGCAATTAGGTCATCCTGAGGCCTTCCCTTTTCCAGACTCAACAATCCCAATTTTCTCAACCTTTGCTAATAGGAGAGGCGCTCATGCCCAGATGAGCTGTGGTTTTCATAATCCCATAGCTGCATGACCTGGTGATATGACTGTTTACTCTCTGGATAACTTATCCTGTCTTTCACCTTTTCTAGAATTCCTTTTTATCTATGAGCACGTTCAAGATGTTCATAGTGAATCAAGTCAGGGTTTTGGCCAGGCCTGTTGGGTTTCTGTCCATCAGAACAGACTGCTTCTGTGTCCTGGGGAGCCTTTTCATGAAGGAGGNAGAAGCACAGAATCATTTAGACTGGAAAAGACCTCCAAGACCATCGAGTCCAACCTTTGACTGGTTACCACTTTGTCAAGTAGACCAGAGAATTAAGTGCCATGTCCAGGCTTTTCTTTAATATCTGCAGGGATGGTTACTCTACCACATGCCTGGGCAGCCCCATCCAATGTCTAACAACCCCTTCTATGAAGAAATTCCTCCTTATTCCAGCCTGAACCTCCTCTGCTGCAGTTTGAGGCCATGTCCTCTTGTCCTGTCACAACTTCCCTTGGCTCAGAGACCAATCCCCACCCAACTACACCCTCCTTTCAGGGAGTTGTAGAGAGTGAGGAGGTCTCCACTGAGCCTCCTTTTCTCCAGGCTAAACACCCCCAGGTCCCTCAGCCACTCGTCAGAGGACTTACTCTCTAAATACTGTTTCATTTTTCTGAATGTTTCTGACTTCATCTTTGCTGTAACAACCCACAACACACCAGGCAGCAAAGCCAGCAGTAAGGTCCCTCTAAGCCATCTCTTCCTTTGTCAGAACAAGTCCCGCTGTCCCTTTTACCATGGGTAATACTTCATTCTCCCAGGCTCTGCCACTAAGAACAGGCATGAGGAAGCCTGAGAGCAAACCCTGACTCTAAAGAGAAAGTTAAAAAAGACACCTTGAACTTTTCAGTTCCTTCATTTTTCAGTACACATACACATTTGCTGCCAACAGACGCAAGAAATGTCTTTTGTGTCAAAGAATCATAGAATGGTTTGGGTTAGAAGAGACCTTGAAGATCATCTCATTCAAAGTCTCTTTGCCATGGGCATGGATACATTCCACTAGACCAGCTTGCTCAGTGCTCCATCCATCCTGGTCTTGAACACTCTCAGGAATGGGGCATCCACAGCTTCTCTGGGCAACATGTGCCAGGGCCTTACCACCCTCATGGTAAAGAATTTCTTCCTAATATCTAAGCTAAACCTACTTTCTGTCAGTTTGAAGCCATTCCCCCTTGTTCTGTCACTCCAGGCCCATGTAAATAGTTTCTCTCCATCTTTCCTGTAAGTTCCCTTCAGTTACTGGAAGGCTGCAATTAGGTCATCCTGAGGCCTTCCCTTTTCCAGACTCAACAATCCCAATTTTCTCAACCTTTGCTAATAGGAGAGGCGCTCATGCCCAGATGAGCTGTGGTTTTCATAATCCCATAGCTGCATGACCTGGTGATATGACTGTTTACTCTCTGGATAACTTATCCTGTCTTTCACCTTTTCTAGAATTCCTTTTTATCTATGAGCACGTTCAAGATGTTCATAGTGAATCAAGTCAGGGTTTTGGCCAGGCCTGTTGGGTTTCTGTCCATCTGAACAGACTGCTTCTGTGTCCTGGGGAGCCTTTTCATGAAGGAGGGTGCTGTGTCTGTGCACATATCTGGGTACAGACCTACTGAGAAATTTCCAGGCACTGATCTGTGCGGCAAATGGGTCAGGTCTGTATGGTCCACCAGCATTTTGTTTTCAACCTGGAGCCATGAGAAGAAAGAGAAAGTCACAATCTCTCTGCCCCTTTCTAAGACACTGATATTGGAGTTCCTTGCAGATGTTAATTAGGGGTACTTACAGGCTGAACTTTTCACTTGGAGACAAATTCTGCTCATTTATATCAGTAAGCCCCATATGTTTAAGTACTTTCTTCACAGTGAGTAATCGGGTGTTGTTACTAATAAACAGTCATCTTCAGATCACAAATGGGCATTGGGAAAAGTGTTTTAAAGCTATTATTTTTCTCATGGTGCAGCATTAAGTTATATAACCATCATCTTCAGTTCTACTGCCTCCTTATTGATTTAAATCATGAATTTTAAATGTGCCCCCAGGTCCCTCAGCCACTCGTCAGAGGACTTACTCTCTAAATACTGTTTCATTTTTCTGAATGTTTCTGACTTCATCTTTGCTGTAACAACCCACAACACACCAGGCAGCAAAGCCAGCAGTAAGGTCCCTCTAAGCCATCTCTTCCTTTGTCAGAACAAGTCCCGCTGTCCCTTTTACCATGGGTAATACTTCATTCTCCCAGGCTCTGCCACTAAGAACAGGCATGAGGAAGCCTGAGAGCAAACCCTGACTCTAAAGAGAAAGTTAAAAAAGACACCTTGAACTTTTCAGTTCCTTCATTTTTCAGTACACATACACATTTGCTGCCAACAGACGCAAGAAATGTCTTTTGTGTCAAAGAATCATAGAATGGTTTGGGTTAGAAGAGACCTTGAAGATCATCTCATTCAAAGTCTCTTTGCCATGGGCATGGATACATTCCACTAGACCGGCTTGCTCAGTGCTCCATCCATCCTGGTCTTGAACACTCTCAGGAATGGGGCATCCACAGCTTCTCTGGGCAACATGTGCCAGGGCCTTACCACCCTCATGGTAAAGAATTTCTTCCTAATAGCTAAGCTAAACCTACTTTCTGTCAGTTTGAAGCCATTCCCCCTTGTTCTGTCACTCCAGGCCCATGTAAATAGTTTCTCTCCATCTTTCCTGTAAGTTCCCTTCAGTTACTGGAAGGCTGCAATTAGGTCATCCTGAGGCCTTCCCTTTTCCAGACTCAACAATCCCAATTTTCTCAACCTTTGCTAATAGGAGAGGCGCTCATGCCCAGATGAGCTGTGGTTTTCATAATCCCATAGCTGCATGACCTGGTGATATGACTGTTTACTCTCTGGATAACTTATCCTGTCTTTCACCTTTTCTAGAATTNAGCAAACCCTGACTCTAAAGAGAAAGTTAAAAAAGACACCTTGAACTTTTCAGTTCCTTCATTTTTCAGTACACATACACATTTGCTGCCAACAGACGCAAGAAATGTCTTTTGTGTCAAAGAATCATAGAATGGTTTGGGTTAGAAGAGACCTTGAAGATCATCTCATTCAAAGTCTCTTTGCCATGGGCATGGATACATTCCACTAGACCAGCTTGCTCAGTGCTCCATCCATCCTGGTCTTGAACACTCTCAGGAATGGGGCATCCACAGCTTCTCTGGGCAACATGTGCCAGGGCCTTACCACCCTCATGGTAAAGAATTTCTTCCTAATATCTAAGCTAAACCTACTTTCTGTCAGTTTGAAGCCATTCCCCCTTGTTCTGTCACTCCAGGCCCATGTAAATAGTTTCTCTCCATCTTTCCTGTAAGTTCCCTTCAGTTACTGGAAGGCTGCAATTAGGTCATCCTGAGGCCTTCCCTTTTCCAGACTCAACAATCCCAATTTTCTCAACCTTTGCTAATAGGAGAGGCGCTCATGCCCAGATGAGCTGTGGTTTTCATAATCCCATAGCTGCATGACCTGGTGATATGACTGTTTACTCTCTGGATAACTTATCCTGTCTTTCACCTTTTCTAGAATTCCTTTTTATCTATGAGCACGTTCAAGATGTTCATAGTGAATCAAGTCAGGGTTTTGGCCAGGCCTGTTGGGTTTCTGTCCATCAGAACAGACTGCTTCTGTGTCCTGGGGAGCCTTTTCATGAAGGAGGGTGCTGTGTCTGTGCACATATCTGGGTACAGACCTACTGAGAAATTTCCAGGCACTGATCTGTGCGGCAAATGGGTCAGGTCTGTATGGTCCACCAGCATTTTGTTTTCAACCTGGAGCCATGAGAAGAAAGAGAAAGTCACAATCTCTCTGCCCCTTTCTAAGACACTGATATTGGAGTTCCTTGCAGATGTTAATTAGGGGTACTTACAGGCTGAACTTTTCACTTGGAGACAAATTCTGCTCATTTATATCAGTAAGCCCCATATGTTTAAGTACTTTCTTCACAGTGAGTAATCGTGTGTTGTTACTAATAAACAGTCATCTTCAGATCACAAATGGGCATTGGGAAAAGTGTTTTAAAGCTATTATTTTTCTCATGGTGCAGCATTAAGTTATATAACCATCATCTTCAGTTCTACTGCCTCCTTATTGATTTAAATCATGAATTTTAAATGTGTATATATATGTATGTATATATACAATGACATATCTCAGCTGGTGTGCTGCTTCATTCCAGTCACCAACACCAAAGGGAGTTTTTGAATTAATGTAGACCATTAGTAAATCAAAAACGCAATTCAATACAGCACAGCAGGGAAAAGATGCAATATCCACAGCACTGGAAAAATATTTTAAGAAGGGCAGTTATTTATTAAGAGCTAGGGAATTCAGAAAGGCAATTAACAGAATGGTCTAATAAAGATCAGAATTGTGCTGAACAATAATAAAACCCAGAACTGAACAAAAAAAAAAATCCAGCAAACACCTCTAAAAACCTATAAAGTAAAATGATACGTTCTCCCAAACCAGGCAGTTGATTACAACCTTGGTCAAGAATAGATCTAAGAATTTTATGCTGCTCTGTGCCTTCAACCTCAAGGTAGACCCATGAAAGTATCTAAGCACTGCAGCATACAACTTTTAGCCAGCTAACTTTGAAATACATGTTCTTAGAGCCTTGCTTAGACCATTGACCATTGTTATGGGGTAGGCAGGAAACACTCTTAGTACAGCATACAACATTTGCAACATGCTGCCAGTGAAAGGTAGAATAAATACCAAAGGATTTTTTGTTTTAATTCCCCATTTTAAAAACTGGATTGCAGCTGGAACTTATCAATTTCAATCAGGATTGTAAAGAGGATTTCCTGTATCCTAGGGAAACACCATCTGGAATCTCTTTTACAGGAATACTTTTTTTTTTTTCCTTTTTTTTTCCTTCTTTTTTTCTTTTTTAACATTGACTTAAACAAAACGTTGCAATGTTTTGAATTCATGTAGAACTTTCCACTTCTCACTAACAGGAAACAGCTTCTCGTTAGTAAGTCCCTCACCATTTTTTGCAGCATTAAAGGAACTTCTCAGTTCTTTCTTCCCTAAGTTCAGCCTGGAAGCTGGCTGGATGTCAGAGGATAATTTAACTTTCTCACAACTTTGTTTGCAGCCTCTTGAGAAGGCACATAGTTTCCTGTGTACAAAGTTAAACTTCTACTTCATTTTCAGAATCATTTTCATAGCCTATATTTCAGTAATCAAAAGAAAACATGCTTGGAAAGCATTGCTAGATACCAAGAAGGGCAGAAGAAATCAACAAGGTTTGGACTAACTAAAAGGATGAAAAAAAGAGTTAAAAACTATGCTAGGGAACTGTGCATTGTCCTGAGTAGAGCTAGACATCTCCTCTAGAAGCTGATGGCTACATCATATACAGTTCTTCTGGGACAGGCTAGAACTCCTGCTGGCATTTTCACTTTACCAACAGTAATGGCAGATGAATGAGTGAATGAAATCTAAAAATGTACTTTTCAACAAGGTAACTCTTTACATCTACTTCCATGGCATGGCATAGCACTGTTTCTCTCAGTGGAGTCCTAAAGAGACTGAAGGGAAGCAGGTATGTTTTTGTCTCTTCAATCCCCACTGTTTCTGGGAAACCTATTCACCATTAATGTCTTTGAGTTATGATAGAGAAATATGAGTGAAAATACTGACTCGCCAAACATCTACTGACTTGCCAAACATCTACTGACTCATACGTGCAGACGAGAGAGACTTTCTTATGCATTGAGACAATGCATGCAGGCAATGATTACAAACAACTTGCCTGTGTACATGACTACCAGAGGTTTCATTTTTTGTGTCATGAAAGTAGTTGTTATGCTGTGTCCTGGTCTGAGCTGCAACTGTAAAGCACTCTGAAATTTAGGTCTTAGGTGATATCATGTTGTTGTAGTTTGAGATGGGAGTGTTTCAAGGAAGTGATGCAAATTGTACATGCCTCTGTGAAACACACATGTTAAAGTTGAAAAACCCAGGAACTTCCATTTTTTCCTCTGGGCAAGGTACCATCCAACCAGCCTGGCCCCCCACCCTTGGCCAGGCCGGGCCGGGCCGTGCGGCCCTGCGAGGCGAGGCTGGGCCCCTTTTTCCCCCTGGGCTCCCTGCCAGCACCCACCCCCCATCGGCTGCCACACGAGATCAGCAGCTGGGACCAGAGCAGCCCTGCAGCTGCAGTTCCCCCCACAAGGGGCACGTGGCCCTTGACCACTGAAGGGGTTAACATCTCACCCAGGATCTGCAGATCCTGGGGGAGATGTTAACCCCTTCAGTGCTCCAGTCCTCCCTCCAGTGAGAGAAAGGAAGCAGAGGCAAGCATGTAAAGGAGCAACATGAAGACATCATGGTCAGTGGAGAAGAAGTCAAGCCCCAGATGGGAGGGATGGGAAGATGCCTTGATCTTGGAGCTGAAATCCTCTTGTGAGCTATGGAGAAAAGACTCTTTTTTCCTATAACGCATGAGACTATTGGGGAGATGAAAGGTTCAAATTTGAGCAGGGGTCTCCAGGCTGAAGTAAGCAGATGATGAAGTAGCTGTGATCCCATGAGAAGCTTGAACAGAGAAAGAGAGGAGATCCTTTGCCCCCAGGAGAGAAGATCTCTGTTCCCAGGGATAAAGATGATAGTTTGAGATAGCTAATGAGAGCCTTTGTTCTTTTGAACAGCTCATTTTTAAAACAGTAAGCCCAAAGTTGACATGGCCCATAAACACAGCTCTGGGAAGGTTGTGGAAATGGGAGGGACTTCACAAAGCAGGTTTTCCTCAGGTGGGTACTCGTGAGGACATTGAGAGCCATGAGAGAAATGTTTTGGTTTTTTTCCATGTTGTGGAGAAGTCTCCATAACATTAACAAGAGGGACTTCTCTCCTTGAGTGAGTTGAAGAAAGACTATTTCATAGGTGGTAAACGTAGTGAAAATTTTAGGTGTTGTTTCTTTACATTGTCAGTGAGAAGGAATGGTTGTAGGGGGAGGAAAAGTGTTCTGAAGGGTTCATTTAGATTCTTACTTTTTTTTCTTTAGTTACTTGTTGCACTCCAGGTTAGCTGCTAATAAGGTCCAGGGTAAGGATGCAAGAGAGGCATTTGCAAGGTATCCACAGATGTTTAATTCAGCCACATGGTCAGATGTTCAGAGTTCAAAAGCTCCTGCTCATGGGGAGAGACCAGGTTTTTTCTATTGAGAGGCCAGGGCTGACTCAAGGCCTCCGAGCAGTCTAAAGGTGAGGAGCCAGTGGGGGAAAAGGGGGGGAATGGCTGAGTGGAACAGGAACAAGAGGAGGGAAGCCACCAGGTTAAACAGAACGGAGTATCTTATAAGGGAAGCTTCTTGTGTCTCCCTAACCTAGGGAATGCCTCTCAGGGTCTCCACAGTTACTGTTGATAGAACTTTCTTTATACTTTCGTGAAGTTTAAAGCCTGCTTTGCCTTTTTCCTAATTCTAAATTCCTATCTCACAGCAGAAAGAGGGTGCATTGATTGAGAAAATTTAAAAATTGGGGAAATCTAAAACTGGCCAACCAAAACCACTACATATGTGTTCCTTAGGCTTAATATTTATTGCTCTTTGTCAAACAATAAGAGTTTGGTTAAAAAGAATACAGATAAATCAGAAAGTCTGAGAGCTGACTGATACCTCAGGAAGAATGGCTATTCTGGATAAGGCAGTCCATACCTTTGAGGGACATAGACTGGGATTCTCAGCATTGATGATTACCCCTTTAGCCTGCTAGACCTGATGAATTCCAGCTGCTCTGAAGTTTTGCTGGAGCCTACAGTGCTCAAAGAGACACTACTATTCCGAAGCAGTGAAGTGCAGCTCTGCTTCTGCTTGTCTTTTTTGCTACTCTGCTAGCTCCTCCAGTTTTCTCTCCTTGGTTTTAAGACAAATTACTTGAACTGTTTTAAATATAAATAATTCTAACCTAAGCAGGGGCATATACCATCAAACAAAAAGAAAAATCACCACCCCTAGGACTTCACTTGGTGAACTTAGTGGGTTTTTTCTACTTTCTTTTTTCAGTCATCATTAT
Organism: Leptocoma aspasia; assembly: GCA_013399835.1. Lineage (NCBI taxonomy): Eukaryota > Metazoa > Chordata > Aves > Passeriformes > Nectariniidae > Leptocoma > Leptocoma aspasia. The sequence goes on along the minus strand of VXAX01005581.1, from coordinate 565,737 downwards.
CAGCTCATGAGAGAAGAGTTAGTAGGCAAAGAAACCAACGGATTTCTGAAGTTTCTGTTAATTTGTACCCAAAAGCTTTTTCCACCTGACCAGGTGGTTAATTTCAGCTGGAAATGCATTTTTGCTGCTCTGCTTGAAATCTTAAAAAAATTGTAGAAATTTTTGTGTTTTGTATTCCTCACACTGCTTCAATACAAGGAATCCAAACATGAAAAGAGGAGACTTTGCTCCCCGATTATCTAGTCTAGGGATCTCTCTAATCTGTAGGAGGTAAAAGCAAGGGACTGTTCATTGTCATCTCTCCCCCACCCATGATTTTCTCATTTCCTTACTCTAAATCAAGACATTGTCTATTAAAGAATTATGTTTACATTTTCCTAACTTCAGTCTGGACAATGCAACCTTTGATTTCATGTGAGAGAACTCCTGGCCAGAACAGTGGGACAGTCTCCATAAGTCTTTAACTGACCTACAGTAACAACCATGGTAACGAAAATGCCATATCCTACTCAAGGATGATACAGATTTAATGCACAAGAAGTCTGTTGTAGGCACACAGCTTGTGGTAATTGGGAGTGGGGCTGTGGCCGAGCCTCCTCCCTGATGGGCTGCAGCTGTGTAGGACAGGTGCCTAATATTGAAGGCAATGATCCGTGGAGTGCCAAGTACTGACCAATCACAAAAGGGCACACAGGTGAAATATATGTAGCATCAAGGGTATAAGAGGGGGGCACCAGAGAACAGAACACGAGAGAATGAGCAAGAAGAGGCAGAAGCTTGCAGCCTTCCTTGGTGCTGCTTGTAGTCCACTGTCCCTCCACAGTCTGTCAGCCATAAGTGGTGATGCAGACATGATGCTGACGTGATCCAGTGTGGTTTGGACAGTGTGGGCTTAAGAGCAGTAAGACGGTGGACCCAGGAGCAGGCAGACCAAGGACCTGAGAGCCTGGAAGGCTGAAAAACTCATGGCATACCAACCCCAAGAAAGAAATCAGCAACAGCATGGCCCCCAAGGTGTGCGAGGGGAGGTTTGCTGAATTGCTGCTACATGAACACTAAAGCAATAATACCAGCATGGAGCTCCGAGAGGCAGCATTAGAGCTGCACAAAAAACACACAAGAGAAACCTTCTGAGATTGTATCGTGGCTGTCTCTGCAATGCCGAATGTGATTTGGGATTGGGCTGTAGGGCGAGGTGCAGCCGGAGATGGAGCCCAGCGTAGCATTGAGAGCAGCTTGGGAGTGCTGCCTGGTCTGGACCAAAATGGCCACTGGGGACATAGCTCAGCATAGCAGACACTCATAGGCTGTTGGGGACATAACCCAGCGTAGCAGACACGTGGGGTGTGGGTGAACCACTGGGCACATAGCCCAGTGTAGCACTGAGAGCAGCGCGGGAACGCTGCCAGGTCCGGACTGAAGTTGGCACCTAGTGCAAGTGAGCCACTAGGGACATGATAAAAAATAACCTATCAAGAGAAATAAGAGCCAAGGACAGATTGGCTCTTTTGCTCACTGTGATGTGTCTGTTTGCTGGTAAAAAACATGTGTATTGTGCTCCTGAGTTGCAACTACAAAGATGTAAACATATAGATTGTGTCTTATTCTTGTATGTTACTCTATGAAGGTATGTACCTCTTGATGGAAATATATAACTGTTATTCCTGTGTGTTTCTGTGTAAAGTTGTTGATATATAATGTGAGGTCAGTACTCAAACACATTCCAGAATTAGTTAAGCCTACACGAGACATGACATTTATTTAAATGAAAAAAAAAAGGGGGAATTGTTATAGGCACACAGCTTGTGATAATTGGGAGTGGGGCTGTGGCCGAGCCTCCTCCCTAATGGGTTGCAGCTGTGTAGGACAGGTGCCTAATATTGAAGGCAATGAACCGTGGAGTGCCAAGTACTGACCAATCACAAAAGGGCACACAGGTGAAATATGTGTAGCAACAAGAGTACAAGAGGGGGTACCAGAGAACAGAACACAAGAGAATGAGCAAGAAGAGGCAGAAGCTTGCAGCCTTTCTTGGTGCTGCATGTAGCTCCACCATGCCTCCACAGTCTGTCAGCCATAGATGTCTAGGTTTGGTATGTATTATCTCATAGTCTTTGATTCCAGGCTGGAGGGTAACTCCTTCTCTCCAATGCATTCACAAGAGCCTTTTCATCAGCCCTAGAACTCTAATTAATGAGATAATCATGAAAAGGTTAGTCTTCCACTTTGAATAAGACTTCCTGAAACAAAATCTATGCTGATCAGAAAAAATAAACTTAGGAAAACCAGCTGGTTAATTTGAAAGCCTACATGACGTATTCAGAAGTGAGAAGTATGAATCTTCCCTCCTTTCCCTGCAGACATTTCACTGACTTTCCATGGAGAAACTCTTACCTGTCAGGAAGGCAATTATGAGATTGTACATTGGGGAAGAAGTCAATTTTTCTTCTTCTTCAATACTCTGGGCAAGTCCCTATATTTCTTTCCTATCTTTGCCGGTTTGGAATTTTTACACTGGAAGTGTAGATCTATGCTGAATGAATATCAGTCCCTAATTCCAATAGCATGCACTTAAGAAATGGGTAACTACTTAGACTAGGGACAGTGATGGATTTGAACTATTCTGTTATTGACTTATCCAACCGTGCAGCAAGTCTCCAGTTTTGGTTCAAAAATAATAAATTCAAAAACAATTCTTTTGAACATAAATCTATGTGCTATACATGTCTTATTATGATAATTCTGTATGTAATGTTTTCAGAAATAATCTGCTACACAAAAGATATTTTCTTTCACCAAAGAACTTCACAGAATTCCTGAGACAACTGACATATCTTACAAATGTATTTCAATTGCTTATCCCTTAAAGACCTAATTCCGACATCTCCTAGTGTAACAGGGTGAAACAATAGCTTTTGTGGATGCATCACAAAGAAAATAAAAAGAAATATCCAAATAATCACCTATTACTTGTTGATCCATCTTTTGCGTGCCAAATTATTTATCACTAACTTCAGGGTGTCTTCTGCCACATATAGTGTTCAAATTTTTAAGTAGGATTTTAAATGGGATTGGTTCCATAACCCCTCATATAAGCAATTCCTCACAGTAACAAGGACTACTAGGAAAAACCTACTAACAAGAGTTGCAGATCGATGCCAAGCTTTTTGCAGTTTAATAGAATTTTAGAGGCTTTAAAGTCAAGCAAAATATGAAGCCATCTTTATAAGACATAGAAGTAACTCTATTTAATTTCAGCCTCTCAGAGGGTGCTAGATCTAGATGAAGACTATATCATTGTAGAAATCTAGCACAAAAGGTTCTTTTGGTGTTTGGTTTGTTGCTTTGTGGGTTGGTTTTTTTGGTGGCAGTGGTCATGGTGTTTTTTGTTTTATTTTGGCTTTTTTTTTTTTTTT
>VXAX01005581.1:507078-556443 GCA_013399835.1 Leptocoma aspasia | reverse complement strand
CTATTGGAATTTAAATTTTTTTCACTCTTTTGTTAAAAAAAAAAAAATCTGTTCCTTTGGATGTGCAATAGATTTTATTGTATATATTCATTTCCAAGTCCTTTAGCTGAATTTACTTATCAGAATTTATTCTGCCTACATCTTGTTCTACATTCAGACCAAACCCCTGAAGCTACAGAACTAAACATCACTTATGTATAACTGGTTTAATTTATGAAATTTCTATCTAATAAAATACAATTATGTTTTGTCTCACAATACTGCAAGTAAAGGTTAAATGAAGAAAAAACAAGCAAAGCCTGGTTTATTGACATTTAAAACCAGTTACGAACAAACATCCTGTTCAGCCAATCCTGCAGGGCTCACTACATTTCTGAGATAGGATCTGAAATTTTGTATAAAGCAGAGTTTGTCCTGGGACAATGTAGCAGAAACACCTGTGGCATCCATAATGTTTGAAACCAAGTGATGTAAACTAAGCATGTTTGTTTTGAGCACAAGCACATTAAGGTAGGGTAATCTGTGACTGCATATAAGAATTCTATAGCATTGTAACAGTGCTAGGAATTTTATATATACACCTAAACACGAATATATAAAAAACACCTAGCCACAAAGAGGCGAATGGAGAGTTGTGTAACTGCAAAACTGGGGTGCAGGAAAATATGTTCAGTATGCAGTAAAATCTGCAAGGCAAGAGCTAAGACTTTGCAGTTGTCAATAAAGGTGTGTCATGAAACCAAAACCATCCTGCAGGATGAATAGGACAGGTGCAGATGGAACCAGAGTAAGCAAGAACGATTTCTGGCAAAAAAAAAAAAAAAAAAAAGAGCAAGCCCTGGTCCCAAAAATCAGATGCATTATGTGAAGAGCAGATGAGAAAATCCCCTTTTCTTCTGGGGAGGGCATGAGGAGCACAAAAGAGAGGATGAGGGGAGCTCACTGGCCAAGGCAACAAGGGCCATCAGCACTGACTACACAGTGTCAGCCCCCTGGAACTGGATGGATACTCAAAGCTCACTCAGGGTCTAAGTGTTGAGGACTGACTGCTTTGAACATGTATTGTTGACAACTGAAAGTGATTAAGAGCCAGTCATTAGCTGTGTGACATAAATGACTGAAAATCAAGGGTTGATATGCTGAAAGTGGCCAAACTCATTCATTTTTCAAACACTCCATAACAATCTCCAGTGTTCTAACTGGTTCAAAGGTATATGCATATATGATGTACATGCTCATACATATATATATATATATATTTATATAATATACATATGTATAATCTTTGTAAAATCATATGTATAAGGTGTTTATATTACTGTGCATATATCAACCAGCATAGAGCAGCTCAAGTTCAATACCCTGAAACATATCTACAAACACTACAAATATTCTGTCTTTCAGGGGCTATTGTGAGATCCAATTTACCAAAAACCAAGGGTTTCAAGAGAACTTTAGAAGTCAAACCTGAGGCACATAGAATCACAGACTATACAGGACTTAGTAAAAAATTCCAAAATTATGTTCACCAAGATAAGAATTATCCAGAACGGTAATTGTGCAAATCAGTGTTTACTACCTGGACTCTCACCCGCAAAAACAAAAACAAACCAAAACACTCTATAAGTTGTAGCAAGAGCCTCTGGAGATTTATCATGGCAAAAACTAGCACACCATAGGAAAGTGATTTGGAGGTCAGTATACTTCTATCCTACCACAGAAGTCACTGATTTTATATTACATATTATTTATTGTGGTAGTTTATGAGTCTTGGAGTAATTAAATTAAATAATGACCACAACAGAACAGGATCCATTTCAAATTAATCAATAATGTAACCGTGTCTATTTATTTCTCAACTCCCAGCACAATATAAGCATGTCTACTTTGTTTCCTAGAATTTTTGACTATATTTTATTTACTGGATGTACGCATATGACAAAACCATTTAAAAACCCACTGCAGGCAAAATTCAAATCCGAGAAAATCTGGTACTCTGCTCTTTATGGATTGTTTTAAATCTAGCCACAATTTGGATGCAGATAAATTCAACTTGAAATACAATAACAGGACATATTCCAAAGTGCCTTGAATTTTTGAAATGGTTTGATAGGTAGCATTGTCTCTGAATTGCTTCACAAGTAGAGAAACTCACAAATTTTAAATCTATATTTCTGTGGCTTTGCAGAGTTCATAATGATTGATAATACCAAAAAGTGCCATTAAGATGAAGATGTTCCTATTAGATAGGCTGAACTCAGTAGCATAGATTATTTTTATAGCTTCCTAGAAATTCATGGAATATTTGAAAATATGCCTGCTAAAGTAAATCAGCCTGATTAAAAATACAACAAGAGGGAGTCGAAGGCAGTGAGAAAGGAGTACATGCTGTGGATGCTGGACCTTTCTCCAGATACTCTCAGGTGAAATACCTGTAGGCTTAAGTCTGATCTTGTTGGAGGAAGCTCAGAGGAGAGAAAAGAACTGAGGTAAGAGCTCTCCGAAAATATATTTTAAAATGCAGCTTATTAATTGAGGAATTTTACATACAACTCTGTATGCAAAACTCAGTTTTATTTCAACAGACTTATACAAATATTGCAGCAATTTTCCCATGATCCTTCCCATGATCAGCAGATATTAGCTTCAATTATACCTGCAAAAGTGTCCCCAGAGATCAATACTTCCCTTTATTTTATAATGCTTTTGCAAACATAATATGACAGAGTTTTGTGCTCTCTTATTTCTATCCCTTCATGGTAAAATAGGCATTCCATGTATCCTCAAAGTGGAAATGAGCAATACTGATAAATCATAGGTTTTGTAATAACTTTTGACTGTAATATGCTGTAGCCAAGAGGGAATATGGTTTCCCCTTGTGCCATTTGCAGTTAGCCTAAGAGTTTACAATTTCTTTTATTGTCAGGGCTAATTTATGTTAAATACTACACATAACTATGGACTAGACCTGAGGACTCATCTTGTATTTGTCTTCACCTTTACTATAGGCAAAGAAGGAAGAATAAAGCTAGAGCACACAATGATGCAGAGAAATTATGGCAAAGATGTTCCTTAAGGTCCCTTCCAACCCAAATCATTCTGTGATTCTAATGCAGGGTAAATTTAAATTAGATATTAGGGTGAAATTACCTTCTGTGACTGTGGTCAGGTACTGGGACAGGTTGCCCAGAGAAGCTGTGGAAGTCACATCCCTGGAAATGTTCAAGGTGAGGCTGGATGGAACTTTGAGCAACCTGGTCTAGTGGAAGGTGTCCCTGCCCACTTCAGGGCATTGGAATTAAAGGTTCTTTAAGGTCTTTTTCAATCCAAACCATTCTTTGATTCTAGGAAATAGAGAGTCATGAAAATACCTTCATTCTAGTCTTTACTTCACCGTCACAGAACAGCAAAAGAAAAAACAATATTATAAGGCAAAACCAACCAACTGATAACAACCAAAACAACAAAAAACCAAACCAAAACAAAAAACACCACCACCAACAAAAAAACCACCAACAAACAAACAAACAAATAAAACACCAAAAAGTAAAACTCACAAAACAAAACAAGAATAACACATGACATTGCATGATGACCTTGGGCTAAATAAACTCTGGAAAAAGAGGAGGGTCTTTTAAATGTTCCAAAACAGATAATAAAGCTCTAACAATTTAAAATTCTAATTTTTTAAAAAAGAATATATAGTATATATTACATGCTACTGATCTTTAGAATAAGAATTCACTACATTCAGTTTCATTATTATATGTCACTTCTAGTAGCTATTGGAATTATTTTTTTTAAAGAATGACAAACATGCTTACAGTCCAAGTCATATTAAAATTCAATGGCAGGTAAATGTCTAAATACATTAAAGGTTAGTGTTGACTATTTGGCTTCCAGATAGCAGATCCTCAAACACATCAAATTAAAGAGGAATTAAGATACTACACATATATAAAACTTTAGCAATAATGACAATTTAAAGCAGGCTGTAAAATAGATGTATATTTAACTGTATAAATAAATGTTATGAAAAAATTGTTTAAGTGAAAGGATGTCAATTTAGATAAAATCCAAGAAGACAGAAAGTTTGAGATATAAGGAGAATATAGAGGTACGTGGTGCTAAAATTTGCTTTAAAAATAATGAATTTTAACACAATGGGAGTGTAATTTCAAAAGCAAAGTCAGGCATGAATGAATTTGGAATCTGGCCTGTACCTTGAATTAGAGTTTGCAGAGAAGATTTTTTTAATGTCTGTTATACTTCCTTTAGCATTCAGTTATAGTTTAGATACAGCTGCAGTTTTACCTGTTTCAAAGCATAATTTCATAAAGTTTACTTTAGGTAGTCTTGCAGTAAGGTAGAAAAATTATAAAAGAAAGGCCCCATAAAATCAGGCCTGCTCTGTTACAATAGTGGCTAGCCTGTCATTTCTTCTAAGCAAAGCTAGCACTTTGCAAGTTCCCACTTGAAAACAATCCTGGTGTGAAAAGTTCGTTAACCTAACAATCTATTCCTGAGTGAAAAACAACTGGCACCTGCATAAACATTACATCTATCCTATGAGAATCGGTGAAGAAAATATGTAAACAATTTAAGAACAGAGAGATTTGATGGACAAGAAAAATACCTTTTACTAACCAATAGAGTAATTGGCAAGAAAGCTACTAACCAATTGGAGTCACACATGAGGTCTGTAAAACTGTATAAAAAAGGAGAACATGCAGCAATAAAAAAAGCCTTTGCCACATTGCTCAGTGTGTAGTTTCTGTCTGTCTCTACTACAACAAGGTAGGTTGTTAAATTTACCTCAGAATCAACTGCTTTGAACTTTCTCACTTCTATTCACCACTGCTGTCCTTAATGCAGTAATTTAATTTCATTTTCTGTCACCTTCAAATATAATTAGCTATCTCTCTTTCATGTCTTCCCTTTTTTTAACACTGAGTCTCATTTTGCAATATGGTCTTGCAAATATATGTAACTAAACAGTTGCATTTCTTTATCTTAAATTTTCCATGCCTTAATCTTTTTTTCTTAGCTATTGGTATAATTTCACACAGTCATCTACACAGCATCAAATATAGAAGTTTCTTCTATAGAAGCAAAACTGTAATTTAAACTTGATCTACAAGATACTTTGGAGCAGATGGGTTTTATTGTGTGTCTCCTTGGCCTGAATCTCAATGAATCACTGAGTCGTGCAATGACTGGGATGTTTGCAGTAATTGCATGTTGATTTTCTTTTGACCATTTGAGGCTGAAAGCACTTTTGATTTCTTTATTATACATTGGAGGAAGGTCACAGATTTGATTTGTGATAGTGTTCAATTCTGCTGTTAATATTTGTGTCAAACATAGTCCAAATGTTTACTTTATTATGTCTACAAGACTACTTATAATTGACATTAAATTGTAATCAGTGCATTTATCTCAAATTGAAGGTTCTCAAAATGAAACAGTTTTATCCAGAGAAATAGAGAAGCATTTGTAACTTGAAATAGTCTTAATACTCATTTTAACAGTTTTAGAAGGCAGGAGGACAAAGTACACTTCAGCCAAGTAATAACAGTGCAATATTTTGTCTGAGAATATTAACATACAGTGTTCAATATTGATTTTAGATGAGGTACAAAATGTCTATACTGATTGCTTTTTGACAAAACACATAATCAGAGAACCATAAATCAGGTTTTTTCTTTTCTGCTGTGGGAAATAGAAGCCCTGGGACAATACTGCCCAGATCTCACTTGGCCACATAGTTCAGCTGCACGTCTCCACATGTAGCATTGCAGTCCCTGGGTGGGCAAGGACAGGCTAGATTAAAATCTACACAGGGACCCTCAGCCACAGGATTCAGCCCTAAATCCAGATGCATCGTTGGCCAGAGAGCTGAACGGGGCTACGGCCTCAACGAATCACACGTGTAAGCTAGGGAAATTTGAGCTCCTATAAAAGGAGCTGAGGGAATAAACTTGAGGCTGTTTGTCACAAGGACCATTGAGCATGTGTCATCTCTGTCTCCAACCAACAACTTCATGTTACATCCACATAAAAACACAAGTTGGTTTTTGAGAGGCCCAATAGACAAATACACTGAGTGCCTTTTTCCATCCCTGTTCTCTCAAAGACAAATCCTACCGTAACATTTCCCTTCAAAGTCACTTCTACTTAGTGTTACAATAAAATGTCAATGAACACTCTATTGCTTCCAAACATGACTCCTGGGTTTGTCCATGTTCAGTTTGGCAACAAGCTACAATGCAAAAGTTAACAATCTGTGTGGTTGCTGCACAATACACACTCAACTTCACTCTAGATTCCTTGGAACATTACAGCTCAAGCAAAGAGAGCTAATGGGGTCTGTAGCCTTTCTCCTACTGCTTATTATTTTACTTTAATCATCTGTGTTATCATCTTCTGACTCCAACATGTCACTAGTGTGAAGCCCCACCCTTAAGAGAAAGGGAGCATCCAAGATTCATACAGGTTTGTAGTCAAAAGGAACAACAAAAGTCAAAGGGTCCGCTAAAGATTACAAAGTTTTATTAGTAAATTACACACACAGCATGGAAATTGGCATAAATTAGTCCCTGACTGCCTGCACACAGCTGTGAGATTTGGATAAAGCAATAGGGTGAAAGGGAAAAGAGAGAGATGGATGAATTAAAGAGGAGGAGACAGAAAGAAAGGAAGAAAGATCATCACACCTGGGTCCAGCATTGATCCAGCTGGGGTGTCCAGGGTCCTGTGGTGCCCAAACACCTGGGCTTTAATGAGATCTCTTTTTATAGATAAGTTTTCCCCACCCTGGAGATGTTTCCGAGTTTCTATGCAAATTAGTTCTCATGCATAATCTGTTCTTCTAGACCATTCTGGAAATGGGTCTTTAGTGGTCTTGTTCACCTCAGTGCAGTCCATGCCCACTTCTCAACCTCACTTCTGCCCTTGCACTGTGCTGTGCTTATCTCCAGGAGCCAGAACAAGGATGTTTGTCCTAGATAAGTGATGCCCTACCTTCCTATGACCCCCGCTCCAGACACATTCTGTTCTTTCTCACATGTATTATTGTCAGCAACCCTTGGTTGTTACTACCTTGGTTGGCTTCACAGCAATCTGGCCAGCAGTGTTTGAGACATACACATTAACATCTTTCAGGCTTCTGCATTCACTGCTAAAAGTGGGAAGGCTCATTTTCAGTGTGACCCTTGTACCAGTTGCCAATGACAGAAGCACAGATGGAGTCTGCACTCTGTAAAATAAATAGAAAATATTCCTTCTCCTGGTTTTTTCTCTCTGATCCATTTCAAAGGCACTCTTCTCTATTTTCAAAAATAAAAAAACCACAGTCTTTGGGAATCCTCAACTATGTTTCAGCTGGTATGGAAAGTAGAGAACAAACAGTCACATCAATTTTGCTAAGATGATGTTTGCTTATATGACTCTTTGAGATGAGTGATATATTCCATAAGTGTGGATGTGCACATGTACCTGTGTACATTGTGTTGCAGAAATTATGAACTCTGGACATCTTCAACTGCTCACCTGTACTAGCTTAGATGAAACAGAACATATCTTGTAGTGGCCTATTTAGCTTGGATTGGATCAGTGAATGCTCATAAGAATTTGGGAAGAAAACAAGCCTCTAGTTCAGCTGAAAATTATGTTCTTTCCTGTGTAGTACACCTGTACCCAGAGGCTGCAAGCTTTCATGCCTTGTTATGAAGTCATTTTTGTGTCACATTAATTCAAAAGAATCCTTGATGGGAAGTCACATTTTCACTGCCACAAAGGTTAGACTCAGACACATGAACATGGAGCAAAAAAGGAAAGATCTTTTGACAGAGTCTTTGCTCCCTAAGATACAGAATTTGCTGTCTAAACACCTTTTCTTTTTTTAAATAATTTGGATATTATTTCCCAAATCAATGCACAAACTGTTAAGTGAGCATATGACTCATGCACTTCACAGCACAATCCCAGCATCTTTTCATGAATACAGTTACAATCATAATCTGTTGTCACATATATAATAGAAACATAGAAAAATACTAATGAAAGCATCCAAAAATATTCAGAAATATGGATAAATGTAAAATCATGCATCCAGCTGTCCTGAATTAACTTTTCCCCTCAGCTGCCTAGAAGGAAGATGGTGGATTCAGACTAACTGCTACCAGCAGTCAGTTATCCTCTAGTAAAAACCTTCACAGCTTTTTCTCTGTGCCCTTTCCTACAGGCAGCTCCATACAACACAGACTCCTCTTCTTCCCTCCTTAGCCTTTCTTCTGCAGCACCAGCCAACTCCTTCCTGTCCCTTACACAACCACCTAACCCTGCTTGCCCCTCACAGAGCATCTCACCTCTTCTGTCACTCACACAACCACCTGACCCTTCCTCCTGACAGCACAGCCCACAGACTCCAGCTAACCCACTCTTTCATAACACATTGGACATAACTGTGACCTGTTAAGGGCAAGGCTGTTCCCACTCTTTGGTAATTAGCACAGCTGCAATTCATTGGGGGAGACTGTCTTCAGCACTATCCCTATTCTCTAACAATCCAACCTCCCACAGGAAGAGATTATTCCATTTGTGTGTGGCTGTCAGCTTGGCCTCTTAGTGGAAATACCTTTTACTTTCCATTCCCTTTTAGAAAAGTTCCCAAACATGTACCTTTGATGGTAAGAAACATGTTACATTAGTGACTGTTGCAGACTTTCATGTTAGTGAATTGTGATATTTTCTATTTTGGCAAAAACATTCTATCATGTCAGATGTTTCCTGATTACTAAAGTCCGTAAAAATTGTGTGGAAAAAAAATTTTAAGATTCTTTATAATGAAACTGGCTTCTGGTCCAGAACTTATCCTGTTTATAAATATGAAATAGCAAGAATTTTATTAAGTAACCAGTGTACCACTTTTAGTTGAGGCAGGGACATGTGTCCAAAAAGATTGATCCATGGAGTGGAAAAACAACTGAAAGACTGAATTGCCACTATGTGCAAAGTTGAGACTATTTTTACATATTTGTCACAGATTTTTAGCACCCATTTGAAGGAATTCTAAAAAATGTGAGTAGTAGATGACTAGATGTGCCATGAATCCTAGACAAGGATTAGAAAAATTAGGGAAAAAACCAAAAAAATACCAAAGGAATAAAGCTTCTGGACATTCAACAATATATTGTAAAATATTGCACAGTAGGCATCTTGAAATTAAACAATGAAAGAAAACTGAGAATTGTGTTTAGGTATGGCACATGATTTCACTCAATTGGGCAAAAAGGCTGATAACTAATTTTGTAGAAAAAATAATTATTTTTCCACTTTAACAATTTAATATGTAACAGAAGAAAAAAGAAAAAAAAACACTTTGAAAAAGACCATTCAGATAGTCATTTTTCAAAGCAAATAAAGGTTGGTGAAGAAAAAAGGTGAGAAATAGATTCAAACATGGTTTCAGCTATTGCTTAACTAATCTAAAACAGATCTAAAATGCTTGTTGCCATAACATCAAAGCAAAATGCATCCTAGAATGATCAGTCTAGAACTATACCAGGAACAGACTTTACTTATGTGGAGGAAAGGTAGTAGTGCTCTGCCAATTCGGGAACCTTTACATTAATTTGTTTTAAAGGCACAGATGATGTAAAAATATAGTCAAATAACATGCAATAAGCAGACTGAGTCGGACTAGAGCTCTTAATATGAACCTACACTGAGCCACTTATAAAAACGTGCACTAACACAAGGAATTATGGGGAGACTGACAAGTTTCATGAGTGAAACCTTCCTGTCATTGAGTTTGCGGAGGCTGTCCTTTTTAAAACAAATTGCTATTGCATCCACTTAAATCACATACCTAAGACTATAATGAGAGAAATATGTGAGATTTATATAATATTCTTTATTCACAGGTTTCAGACCTTTAGATGAACCAATTTAATAACTGGAAATGGATTTCTCATCAAGAGATGAATGGAACATGACCTTTTCCAAGGATTTTGATGCAAAACAGGTGGCTTAGGGAAAATTTGCAAATATGGATAGGTATAATTTAGGAACTTTAGTCTCATGGTTTCATTTCACAGGATAGAAAGGCATGAAGCTTTTTTATGGGTTCTTGTTTTATTTAGAGCCATTATGAAAAGCATCCACTCAGTGTAAAAAACCCATTCCAGAATCAGACAAAACAAAATTTAAACCCCTCTTCATGATTCATGACTAGTGCCAACATTTCAGAGTCACCATCATTGCTGGGAGGAAAACACATGGCGAAAGCATGAGGCTCCTTTCCTCTTCTCTTGATGATAATGCTGCTCGCACAATTTAGTTGTAAGAGCAGTTTTGTTTTCCTATCAGAATTGAACTGCTTTTCCAAATCATCTGGTCTATCTCCTCCATGACCACTGGCAAAGGGAAAACTACTCAAAGCCAACAACAAAATTAGCTCTAATCATATGTTCTTTAATCCTAGCAAAGTAATTCATCTCCTGTTGAACCACCTAATACACCTCGTTCCTGTTTTGTACAGCAAGAAAAGTGCATCAGGAGCTTTGTTGGCCAGCAATGTGTGTCAGTGTGTGGCACAGGATGAAATCTGCCACACCTGCAGCCTGGTAACAGACCCATAGGCAAGAGAGGAATAATCTTTTACCAGACAAGCAGCAGTCACCCCTCAGCAGCAATTTAGTCTCTGAACAGCTGGGACAAGTGGTTGCTCTCGAGTTAGGAGAGGTTCTCAAAACACCCCTCTTAAACTAAAATTAGTAAATTAAATTTTGCATTCCAAGAAAACTGAGAAACTGCAAACCCAGTTCATAGTGAATCATTAGCCCCAAAGCTATTACACCCCCTGTGTGTGTGTGTGTTTGTGTGTGCGTGAGAGTGTGTGTGTGTGTGAAAGGTTGTTTCCAGTCAGCTGTAGGAAGCTATTGAGTCTTATTCACAGCATTTTTGAGATCTGGATCAGAATGAATGCCTGCCGATGCCTTTTATCAAAGACAGGAAACTCCTACTCATCACCCTGCCAGCTGCTGTTGTTATCAGCTCATTTGCTGCTTCCTCTCTCCCCTTCAGGAGACTTTTTGGAAGCAGAGTGCACACTTTGTCTGTATGAGGAAAAATAGATTGAAATAGAGCAAAAGACTAAGTAAGCATGAGGTTGGTTTTGTTGTTTTATTAATTAAAAAGACAAAAACTGCTGGAAACTATACTGTATTTTATTGTGCATTGTTTCTGCCAAACACTTCTGCCACTGTTTCAGCATTGCTCCCACCATCTCCCTTGAGCCTGGCAACAAGCATGGCAGCAGGAAATGCCAACAGCTTCCACGGGGAAAGGGCAAGTGTTAATCCTAGCCTTACAAAGCCCCTTGGAAATAAATAATAATAAAAAATAAATTTTTTTTTAAAAGCAACACTTTTTATCTCCAGGACTAAAGAGAGCATCTAATTTCTTTTGTCATAAATTTTTAAGAAGAAACCTTTAGAAGGGATGAAAATATGTTAATAATATATTAATAATATTAATAAATGGTGAGATTTTCACTGAGGCAGGTAAATAGAAAATAACAAAAATAACCACCTTTATGTGATTATCTTTGTCTCAATAAATTTCAGGAGGGTACTTCACTGAGATCAGTTACAGCTAAAAATTAAACAAGTGAGATTGAACGCAATGCATTCTTCCCACTCACAGCACTCCCATATTAAATAAGCAGTTCATTTAAACATTTTGACAAGATGGTTTTCAATATATTGACTGATTACTGTGATAAAAATGTGATTATGTAATGCATCTCTTTGTGACAAGTAAACCAGTCATTTTTTAAGTGTGCACTGTTATAAGAAAACAAAAGCAAATTTTAGCACCACATGTATACACATTCTTCATAGTTATCAAAGATTGATTATTTCCAAGAATCAGAATTCTAAAAGTAATCTATAAATTGTTCTGTTAAGAAAATTACTAACAGGAGATATACTGATGGAGCAGACTGTGACATAAACTGGCAAATTCTTTGACAGTTTACACTGGTTTTCTTCTTAGTAAAGGCAAGATCCTTGACACTGAACTCAAGATAATTAAAAGATACACACCTGGTTGAAATCAGTCTGCTAAGTACCCATAAAATCAATGGAGAAGCAAAGAGGACAGTTGTCCTTGTGTAAGACAAGTGTCCAAGACAGTTTGGTTTAATCGGCTTTAAGAAAACTCTAATCCTCACTGTGGTCTACAGAGAGAAACCAGGTGATTAACTTAGAAAAGACCATAGACAGTGTTTAGGTTGCTTCGATAGTTTGTGACTTTTAAGGAACACCAGGGAGAAAATATGTAGCTATTTGTACCTGAAAAATAAATCATCTGTATTATGGATGTGTGACTGAGACGGGTGTTGATGGAAGTTGAAGGTATAACATACAAAGATGTTTCATGTTGACCAATGTATTCCAGAGACACGCTGAAGGAGAATGAAGTTGGTTTGGGATAGGTTGTTCCAGCACCAAGAGGCATCAGTGGCTTAGGCTTAGGAGGTGACTAGGACATGGCACTGTCCAATGCTGAAAATCCACCTGTAAATTTCTGTATGCATGTGTGACAGCACAAACACCATCTTGGAGCAAAGAGGATAAGCCTGTTCCTTTAAACGTGGCAATTTAATCCTAGGAATCATTTGTATTAATGCAGTGGCAGAAAAAGGGCCAATTTTTATCCCTGCCAATTTCCAGAGGCAATAAAGAAAATCATAGAATGATTAAGGTTGGGATAAACCTCCAAGATCATTGAGTCCAACCTGTTTACAAACACTATCATATCAACTAAGCCACAGCACTGTGCCACATCAAATTGTTTCTTGAACACTTCTAGGGATGCTGTCTCCACCACTTTCCTGGGTGGCCCATTCCAGTGCTTGGTAACCCTTTCAGTGAAGAAATTCTTCCTGTGGATTTATTCCACATGTACTTCATGTGAATGTTTCTAAAGGTTTCAGGATTTCCAAAGACAAGTTAGAGTGCCTGTACACTCGTTTTCTCTTGTTAAAATGTAACTATGCTTAGTTACCAAACACAGAGATGTGAAAAAAAACTTTGAAAATAATGAGATAATCACACAAGAGCTTTAAACAAAATCAGAATTTTCACTCTATAAAAACTGAGATGATCACTAATTATTTATGGATTCTTTTGCAGAACTATCCAGCTGCTCATTTTGAAGGTTGTGGTGGACAGCACAGCTGCACTTTGCAACACATGATATAAGAGGAAGAAATCTAGTTTGACTCAAATATTTAAATTTCCTTTTCAGCTTTGCCAATATGATTGGTGTTAGAGTTTGCTTTTGTCTCCATGGCTAAATATCCTTATTTCCATTTGCACTTCAAAATCATAAACTACTTCTCACAACTTCCTTCATGTCAAAGTCTCCACTTTAACCAGCTGCAGAAATATCTGGTGCCTCAAAATAAAACTGTTTTGATGTTAAAAACACTGCTGAATAGAACAGAACAAGGTTATTTCCAGTGCTTCAGTAATTGAAAGGTCACTGGATGAGCGTTAGAAAAGAATCAAGCCTGTCACAGCACAGTGATATCTTTTTCTTTTCAATAAGTTTGTTGCATTAGGAAATAACATGGCATGTGTTGACACAAGTCTTGACACATTAACCAGAAGGAGTTACAATCCTCTGTATGCCTTGTGTGACTTGACATGATATTTGAATAGTGAGACACAATATGCTGTCAGGAATTTTTCTGTCAGCCAGGGGTATGTTAGTTCTGTGTAATTGCACCAAAGCACTTCTGACCTTTTGAAATTGCTAGGTTTATACCACTGTCTGTCATTTTATAATTCCTTACACATATACATGTATATTTGCATGTGTATGTAAACCTGTGATAGATGGTTAAATTACAGTGTCTATTATTAAAAAATCTAGAATTTCTAATATAGGCAAAATCCCTGGTATTAACTGTGAGTTAACATCTGCAGGCTACCAAATGCCCACCAAACCACTGTCACCCTTACTCAGGTCCTGTCACCAGGACCAGAGGAGAAAATACACTGATAAAGCTCTAGGAAAAGATAATGAAAGGGAGATTGCTCACTAATTTTTGCCATGAGAAAACCAGACTTGAACTGAGGAATTCAATTCAATTCAATTCAATTCAATTCAATTCAATCCAATTCGTTTTGAAACAGAGCAGGATAGCTAGAAACATCCCCCGGAGCACTTAAGTTCACACGTCCTGTCACTGGTTACCTGGGAGAAGAGCCAAACCCCCACCTGGCTACAACCTCTTATCAAATTGTTGCGGAGAGTGATAAGGTCTCACCTGAGCCTCCTTTTCTCCAGGCTAAACAGCCCACCTCCCTCAGCTGCTTCTATTAGGACTTGCAAAACCAAGGGATTTTGCTGGTGCAGCATCACCTGTATCTTCTCAAGATCTGTCCTTAAGGGAAACCATTCTAAAATAAGGGGTTCAGCAGCTGCAATTCTGGAGTTAGAAGGAAACACAGACTTATTTGTCCAAAAGCAGCACCTCTGTGCAGAAGGGTATTTATAATCATAGAATGGTTTGGGTTGGAAGGAACTTTAAAGATCATCTAATTCCAAAACTTTAAATTCTTCAAGCCTGTGCGGAAAGAAAAAAAAACAAAACAAAACAAAACAAAAAACCCCAAAAGACAGAGAAGGATACAACTCGTAGTTCTGTTCCTTTATTTTACACTGAGTTTTCATTGGATGGAACTCTTCAGCATGATTTAGAGCTCCCTTTGGTCAGTGCTGCAATTTGCAGTAAAGTTCCATTTCTATCCTTTCCTTGTTTCCCCTTCCCATACATTTCCAGGAGCATGACAGACTCAGCAATGCCCACATGGACTGAACATACACACACACACACACATGAAATGTTTCCTGTGCTTTAAGTTGCCAATCCATTGTAGTAGCAGAAGTAGTATGTTTATTTAGTTCTGGGGCACTGAACAAAAAGGAATCCATGGGATCTGAGTAGCTTCATAAATAAATGGCATATGAAGAACAGGATCAGACGTTTACATCTGTGCATTTTTCCTAAATACCTTTTAAGATAAATTATATCTATTTATGGACATTTTTGAAAGGTTTGCTTTCTTGTGTTTTTAAAAAAAAAAAAAAACCTAACAGCTAGGATGCTTATTCAGTGACATGGTTTCTGGTAAAGAAAACTAAAATTGGAAAAAATCCAAAACAAATATTATTTGCTTTTTGACCCAAGCCTAAAATGAAGGATCCTCTATGAATCCAGTATTTTATAAAAGCATACACAAACAAAAGAGTAGGGTGTTCCAAGAGACTATTCATGTGGAATGCTAACAAGTAGCAGTAAACCTTAAAAAAAAGGAAGTATAAAAAAATATTTTAAAGATGTTTTCAGAGAAATGTTATGAGGTTAGAAGCATCATCTCATATATAAACCACCCATTTACTGGCACTTTTATCACAGAGTTTCTGATTTATTGTTGAGGTTTTGTTACCTGATGTGTCAAATGAGTTTTGATTCTGACAAATGGAAAGATAATGCTAAATATATTCTTTCAAAAATCAATGTATTCTAACATCATGAACAACTTTTTTAGAGTTGCAAAGGATATTAATGAGAGCTACATGGAGAGATTAAAGGATCTTTTTTCTTTGGAGGGTTCTTTAGATTTCTCTTCAATAACTGGAGATGCATTATTTCACTAAGGGATCAGCTCAACACTCGACCTAAACTGTTATGGTACCACTATCTCCAGCAAAGATTAGCACATTTATTTATGCTTCTTGAGACTCTGGACAGATACTGTTTACACATCAATTTCCAGGGACAGGATTATATTTCCTTCCCATTCCTCTGAAACACAACATTGTGATGCATATAAAAGATGCCTAGAATGTGGTCTCTTATGAAGAGGATCTTTTTTTCCTGCTTTATTAATCTTTCTCGGGAATGTGTACCTGGAGACAAGAAATGCTTTTCTTCAGTCACAGAT
The DNA here is from genome assembly GCA_013399835.1 of Leptocoma aspasia. Taxonomy (NCBI): domain Eukaryota; kingdom Metazoa; phylum Chordata; class Aves; order Passeriformes; family Nectariniidae; genus Leptocoma; species Leptocoma aspasia. The sequence continues at coordinate 540,418 of VXAX01005581.1, read as the reverse complement.
ACATAAGTCTTTGAAATTTAGTCTTTAGAGAAAACCCTTTTTGTACTGTACAGAGTCATACTGTGAGTAACAAAGTCCATAAATAAAAGAGTGCCACAGAGCTCACAGGTTATCTGTTTAACAATGACAACTTTGTTCTTCTTGCTAATTTAACACATTTCAGTATGCTAAAATTCCGTGATTTAATCATTCTTAACAAGAGATTAAAACGATTCCCACTGAGATTTGAAAAGCGAGAGCAACTAGAACACAGGCCTAAATCAATCTGTGCCCTGCAAGAGGGCTGAAAATTAGAAAAGGTTGGATCCTCTAATTTTTTGGCATGAAAATTAAATTAAAAGTGGTAGGAAGTCTCTAACTTCTATATGTTTCCTGGAATATATTTGCAAAATTAAGGTCTATTGACAGCAATGAGAATTTAGGCATGAAGTTAGATTAGATTATCCCTTATGGAAATTTCAAAATAAAAGAAAAACAAATCCTTGAATTTCTTTTAACTGCGTAAGATGAGGTTCTTAATCAGTTTTATTTAATATTTTAGCTTTACTATGTGCTTCAGTTATATGATTATTAGGTTAATTTATCAAGGAAATTAAATAATTATAGAAAAAATCTGAATTCTCTGTATAAACCCTCATCAGCTTGTAAAATTTAATTTGAAAATATGTTTTTACTTCTAACTAAAACATACAGAAGGTGCTAAGAATTTATTTAATCATTTTACTAAAGAAACTCTTTTAATAACTCTAAACACTTTGCTGATTCTATCCCCAAAACATGGTTTTCCATGAAACAGGTTAGGGAAAAGAACACCTGTTGGAGGGCTGTGATCCCTTACAGCTGACAGATGAAACAGCCAAGTTCTAAAACAGCAAAGGAGCAATTGCCAATCATTCAGCAGGTCAAGACAAGCTGAACTAAAAGCTCTGTAAGGCAGGAGGGAAACTTGTCAGCTCTCCTGCTTTCTCCATGAGATTTATTTAGCAGACCCCTGTTTGGCATTTGCTTTCTGGAGCAGCATTTATTCCTGGAGGGTGACTGCAGCCTCTCTTCAGTCCTTGGATCCCGGATCAAAGACATGAATGAGGGACTACTGCTTTGGGCAAAAGAAAAGCTACAGAGTAATAAACATCAGACAAGTATTTGGTCAAAGGATGGCCCTTCCTCCTGATGTTGCTGCTCCTGACGTGAGGATGGGGAGGTTCTGCAGCCCAACACAAGGAATTAAGTGAATTGGGTAAGTATCAACTTGGAAGTTTTGGAGGTGTGAAATAGACTGGAACCCAATGCAAATTATTCTAACATATTTAAAAATGCTTTTTAAATATGAAAGAAAATTTATTTTAATTTTAAAAATTAAACTTACTTAAATATGTATAGGTGATTTAACCTTATTATCTTTTCAAAACTAAATTGGTTCATTTATAGATCTAGGGATATGAATTGGAAAGGGAGGGAAAGCAGCAGGCAGGTAGCTGTGGGGATGGTTCATTTCTGCTGACACTATGGCTAGTAGAACATCAATTGTGAAAGATCGGACCTGACACTATTGATGAAACTGGAAATATGACAAAAAAGTTCCAGTATCACTTTCATTTATTTCATGGATTCATGGACTTTAGAGGGCAGAGGGGGACAATTATAATCACATCATCTGCCTGCTTCTATTACATAGGTCATACAACTTTCTTGATTTAACTTCTGTGAGTGAACTGAAATATAAATTGTTCTAATATTTTAAAATGTGAATAATTCCTAAACAGAATATGTCTATCTACAACTTCCATATGCCATAATTCATTGGAAGTTTCCTGCTATATTTAAAAATTCTCTCAATAATTTTTGTTATATGATTTCCTATTAACTGTAATCAAATCCCACTTAATGAGTGGGGGAATCAATGCGGAGGTTGTGAATTCTGTTTTTTTGCTATGGAATCTTTACATATGGACAAATTTCACCTCACTATCAAGCTTTTCTACTTCTCTCTACAAATTTTGCACCTCAGATTTGAAGAGAAATTCTAAGATGAAATGCCACAGAATTAAAAAATAACAACTTAGGAAAACATTTAAAAATGGAAGCAAACTAACAGAGCAGAAACTAAAAACAATCTAGCTATGCAAACTGTCAAATTAACAAGAGATCCACTAGTCTAAGGTGCCAGTTGAGCTCATCGCTCAGTCAATTTTAAGAAGTAATTCTTTAAATATTGAATTCTCACTCTGGAGATATCCCATTTCCCATTCCCACAACCTGCTTGACAGAACCATGTGGCTGAATGTCATAAAATTGTCTCATTGTTTAGAAGACACCAGGGAAAAGCCATCAAGGATCTGCCCAGAAACAAGAGCTAATGGTTGGCCGGATTGATCCCAATTTTCTGGGACAATCCAGACAACCAGGAACAACATGAGGGGATGTGCAGGGATGACCCAGGGCAGAATAGCAGCAGCAACACCCAAGAGCACTTGGTTTGTTCTGGAAGCTTTTTTGGGACATAAGACCCCTAAAGAGCCCAATGGGAATGCCACAGTTCCATTTGGATCCCAGAATAGTCTGCTAGGCCAAACAGTGGGAAAGAGGAGAAAAACAAGAAATGTCATCCTTGTGAGAGGCTATATGTGTAGGTGAGTGTTTGGCTTTGTGTTGGGAATTGCTGCATCCACATCAGTGAACCTTTTAACTGTTCTGTGATCCTCCCATAACTCCATTGCCCTTGACTGGCTTTCATAGAGGGAATTAAAGGGTGGGTGCATCAAAAGCTTAAAGGTATGTCCAGAACTTGCATTTCCCTCCCTGCAACACCCCCAAACATGAGCAAGAAGAGGTACAGCTGTACTATATAAATCAGAAAGGAATGAGTAGCATGACACCACATACAAAGGACATGAACAACCAGGCAGCACATTTCAGAGACATTCAATGTTCCAAAGAGGTTCCATGTACACTGCACCACTCCTTGGGAATTCTGGGAAAGGAGAGGAAAAAAGCCAAACAAAAGCCCCTCTGATTTTTAAGGTTTTTTCAAGAACTGACAATCTTGGAGTAGTGTAGTAACTAATGTAAAATGACTCTGCCCAAAACCTCTGCAAGCCTGTTGGCAACATGTTTTGGTTATTTCAAAGCCAGGTAAACATGTGTGGATTATAGGGAAAGGTATAGCTACAATTGTCAGTGATGATCCTGGAACCAAGGCATTTCATTGCTGAGCTGCCACATCTGGAAAGGGACACCAATGCCTGCACCAGGGACTTTAGCAAGGACAGAGAATTGGTGGGACATCCCATCACAAAGCAAGGAAAGCTTGAGAGGACAATAGTCTACTCTTTTGAACATCAAGCTGTGAAGCACTAGAAGTACTACAGACACAATTTCCTTTGCTAAATTCATGTCTTGACCTCCTTGAATCGTTCCCAGTCCTTTAATAAATCCTCTCCAATTTATCAATACAATTTTTGAACTCTGGATTTCAGAACAGAAGCAGCAGCCATCTAAGGAGAAGCAGCACAATTAATGTCTACTAAATATTCTCATGTTTTTGTCTCACATTCACCTTTTTAATGTGGAATTGTATTGAGTGTTCATGCTTGGTGTGACTTCTTGCACCTCTTTAAAAGCATCTTCTATTCAAGACATTTGTAGCTGCAAAATGTGGCTTCTATTCACACTTCACAACACCAAAATGTAACTTGGCTGAGTTGCAAATTGTATATTTCTACTACACTTACTAAACCACCTACATATCCTGCTGAATTCTGCCTTTTTTTGACATTCATTTGTGTTTGTGTGCATTTACTATAAATTCAATCAATAACAGTTTTGTTTTCCTCCAAGTCATTGATAACAATATTAAATAGCAAAAGGTCAAGAACTGTTTCTTAAAGACCTCACAAACATCAGTAAGAACGACAGTGTTTAATCAGTATGAACTCTTCTATTGATTTTGTATCACCTGGTTTCTTAATCAAAATATCATCCTGTAGCAAACCAAAACAGTTTACAGAAAAGGAAGTGGTAAATTGTGCTATTGCTGCTATCAATGACACTTCCATTTAAAAGAAAATTTAATAACCATGTAGAACTCATGAACCCAGGCTGCCTAGTATTGTTATCCATGTTGCATTATTTTGATAGTTACAAATATTCTTACAATATTTATTGTAAAAATGCCAAGTGACCTGGCTGCTGAGCATTTAGGAGTTCACACACAAGCCTCAGCACAGCAATGATGTTCAATCATCATTAGCACTTTCACACAAACAGCAGAAGACATCAGTCTGTCATCTGACAGTCACTCAGGAGTATTACACTTTCCCCTTTCAGCCTTCACTTATGTATTGCCTAAAACAGAAAAAATTGTTAAGCTGAACTTTGGGGGAAAAAACCCCAAAAAACCAAAAAAACCCTATTACAGTCAATGTAACCAATTTTTTAATGTATCTCCTAACTACTAGAAGGAACAAAACATAGAGAAGAGAAGGTTCAGGAGGTATCCTATGAATGTATATAAATTCCTGAAGAGAGAGTGTGAAGCGGATGGAACCAGGCTTTATTTAGTTCTGCTCAGTGTCAGAACAAGAGGCAATGGGCACAAAGTGAAACAGAGGATGTTCCCTCTAAACATCAGGAAACTTTTAGTCTGCAGATGACTGAGCACAGGCTTGTTCAAAGAAGTTGTGGAGTCTCTCTCCTTAGAGACACCAAAGAATTCTCTGGACACTGTGTGGCAGGCTACTGGCTCTTGGTGGCCCTGCTTGAGCAGTAGAGTTGGACCTCCAGATGTCCCTTTTGATCTCAAGCATTCTGTAATTTTGTGATATACCTTAAAGGAGACAGAGCTGTTCCTCCCTTTCAGTGATCAGTGATATCTCTTGCATCCTGGGAAAATGCCATCACTTCAAGTATTACACATTGTTTAAAATTTGGATCATGATGACATAAATTGTGGCACAAAATGAAATATTCCTTGGTACAATTTATCCAGCCAAACCAGAAGTGCCTCAGAGAGCGCATTGAATTTCCTAGTGGAGGGGAATGATACCTTGTACTACAGCAACCTTTGCATTGTCAAATTTCTTTTTTCTCAGATGCCTCAAAGTATATTCTGTTCCCTCTAGTAGGGTCAATTCTCATCTAACCAAGTTTCTACTTGGTAAACCAACGTATTTAATCTATTGCACTTCAAACAAAATAACTTATTTTTGTAAGATTGTTCACATTTTTTTATGCCTGAGGTGTCTTCCATTGCTCAGCGCAACTTATACTTGGTGGGCAATTGATCAAATTGGAAGCATTTAAGAAACAATCTTAAAAATTATGAAGTTAGAAGTACAAACTATGAAAAGGAAGAAACTATAGATGTCAATTCATAAATATGTCTATGATAAGGGCCATGTAAGGATTTAACAGAAGCAAAGGAAGAGGAACGAGAAAAAATATGCTGGGAAAGAATAAGACTTGTGTCACAGTAATTCGGAAAAGTAGATAATGTGACACCATTGAGCCTATCAGATTTTGAATGACTGCATGATAATAGCATAGTCTAATGCTAACCTCTGTATGTGTGAATCAAAATGAAAATTACTGAATTTATGAAATTAATTTATGAATTATACCTGCTGAAATTAGCAACCACAGTATAGAAAATATAAAGAAAATGCAAATTACAAGATTATGGACCTCAATAGGTTCATTTTTTTATTTGAAATGTGCTCATCTGTATCTGATAATATAATTTTACTTGAGCAAATTAAAAAAAACTAAACCTACTACAGGTTATACTCAATATGTAGATATACTAATTTCTTCATATGGGGAATAATCAAGGAAATCACGTCTGTCATTTCTTTAAATTATATTCCTGAAAAATGAAAATACATTTTAGTACTTTGTTACTGAGACGAAATTCAGCTCAGTTCTCAAGCAAGTGTAAACTAAAGTTGTGAATTGCTGTGACTTTGACTCAGGGCGGGGGAATGGGCCAGAGACGGAGACCACTCACCTCAATGTTCATGTGGCAAACAGAGCGCGTTTATTCTCAAGCCCTTCCTTATAAAGGGCATTTAAATAACCCAGTCCGGATATTTTCATTGGTCTGATTTCTACGCCCCTTCAGGTTCTGGACCACTGAGATGCCCACAGCCTTAGGAGAGATGTGATTGGGCAGAGCCCCTGTCAGTCAACCCAGGAGCTGGTTAATTCACACAGTACTAGCCAGCTTGTACTGTGATATGTGGCAACAAATTGCCATTAAGAGAGTTCCAAGATTCATTTCTTTACTTATTCAGGAAAGGAGGGGGAGCAGCATGCAAGCTGCTCTCAGACACATCCCTTGAGGAATTAACTGAAGTAATATGATGTGGGCAGTTCATTTTCTTTCCTTTCAGGTAGAAACATATTTCTCATGGATATCCTGTATAGTTCACAGGACCAGTTATCTCACAAGTGAAATAAGGAGCAGCATCCCTGAAAGTTCTAGTCCAGTGTTCACCCTGGCGAGATTGGGAAGCTATCTGCTGTAGCAGGAGAATCCTATCATTACAAAATTATTTAGGTTGGAAAAGATCATTTGGTCCAACCTTTTGCCAACCACCCCTTGTCAACCAGACCATGGCACTGAGTGCCACATCCAGTTGTTTCTTGAATACCTTCAGGGATGGTAACTTCACCACCTCCCTGAACAGTCCATTCCAATGCTTAACAACCCTTTCTGGGAAGAAATACTTTCTGATAACTAATCTGAACCTCCTCTGGCACAGATTGGAGCCTGTCACTTGTTACCTTGGAGCAGAGCCTGACGCCCACCTGGCTACACCAGAGTGATAAGCTCTTCCCTGAGCCTTCTTTTCTCCAAGCTAAACACCCCCAGCTCACTCAGCTGCTCCTCACAGGACTTACCTTCTGGACCCTCCCAGTTGTTGCCATTTTCTGGACATGTCAGAGGAGGGAGGCCAGAAATGGTGTAAAGCAAGTTTGCAAACCATTCTGTTTCAAAGCTAAATACTGTGAGCTGATGAAGCTGTGATACTCATATATAAAGGCCTGCTTGTCACTCACATTTCACTTCTTAAACTTTGTTTTCATTTCAGCATTGAAATTCTAAAATGGTGTTTAGGATGAGCACTAGCATTCAGCAGCTGCAAGTTGTTAACATATGATCTCTTCCTGCTGTAAAAGCAGCAATCCTACAGAAATGCTTGCAAAATTCATAGACCAAATAATTTAAACAAAACATTCAATACATTCTCCAAACTTAGGGGGGAAATATATTCAAGAAATGATAAGATTACTTCTATATATATTTTATTGCTAAAAATGTTCCTCAAAGCACATTTGTGAATTGCTCACAAGTAGTTCTTTGAAAATATTGATTGCTACAGGCATTGGTTAATTTTGATCAAATATCTCTTCAGTTACCCTGCAGGAGAATATGGAAAAAAATTGTGCCAGACTTTTCTGAGATGTGCAGGTTGAAAAGAAGAAATTGTGCAATGGGCATAACTTGAGATGCAAGAAATTCTGATAAAATATATAAAACACAGAGAGTTGCTCAATACTGAACCTTGAGTAAGCTGTGCAGTGATGTAATGTCAGTGAAGTGATGTAGTGTGCAGGCTGGTAATGTCAGTAGGAAATACCCCGCTAAGTTACCTAGCTACAATGAAATAACTGGAAATGACAGAAAAGAGTGAAGCAATGTTACTGCAAGGAAAATGGCAAGGAAAGAGAAGATACTCTGAATGATGGGGTTGTAGAAGGGAGTATCATCAAAGAAAGATAAAATAAAAGCAAAAATCAAACAAAAAGATAAAATATACAGACTAAAAGGAAATTTTAGACACCTGCAATTGAATAAAAGGTACAACAAATTAACATAATTAGTGGCACAGCTAACTGATTCGGATAGGAATTAGATTTAGTCAAAACAACTACAGTGATTTTCTAAAGATGAGATCTCAGATCAAATGGGATATGGCCTGGTGACCACTGAAATGACAGGTATATTGGCTGTGTCTTTGAGATGGAACAGAGAAGTCTGCAATGCACAAATCTAGTTTGCTGTGATGAGGATCTTGCTGTAGCTACACGACTGCTTGCAGGCTGTTCTTACATAAAGCTGATGTTATACACTACTCTGTTTACTTTTAATTTCACTTAACATTAAGCAAACAATGAAAATATCAATTATATATCCAATTTAAATGGTGTTATCAAGCTGAAAGAAAAGCTGAAGTATGAAGATTTTCCCTGACTCTTATATATGGCAATAAAGGCATCTGCCTGATTTAAGGAAAAAAGAATGTTTCCAAGACTCCGTTTGCAAGTCCTTTTCAATTAAACTGTCTGTAAGCCCAAAGACTTGCCCTTCTATCATCAACGGAATTCTTGAAATTTTCTTTCAATAAGTAAAAGCCAAGTCCCTGTTCTGCAAAATGAGCTCTCTCTAACGTTATTTCCAAAGATCCTTACATTTGGGCAAATGTGGAGTACTGCAGAATTTGCATCAGTTATTGTGCACACTTAGGCATGTTAGAAAATTACACTGGCACTTTTCTTGTTATGTCCTAAATGATTTACTGTCAATACTACTCAGAAATAACCAGTAATAGTTCTCACACTGTAATTTAATTGTAAACAAACCTAACTGAATATTTACACAGTTGATCTATTTAGTTTCCACATATTTTTTAGCTGAGACACCATTCCACTGTGTTAAATACCTACTTCAACATAAAATATTGTTGGGTTTTCTAATTTTTCTTTTTTTTTTAATGAATTCCATATGCCATGCTTCTGACAAGGTGAGACTATTTTTCATTTCTCTAGTGACTAAACAAAGAGACCTGTGGAAAACAGCTCAAGTATTCTGAGAATTTCTTGAAAAAAATTTGCTATTAGAAGATTATGTTGATTCACAAGAACTTTATTCTGTTCAAGTTCTCCAATATCCTTCACATTTCTTTAGTTTTTTATAAAAAGGTGATTGGAATCGGAATAGAGCTGATTCAAGGTTCATTTCTTGTATCACAAAGTCCCTGCAGTAGCTGCTGAAAGCTTCAGCAATGCAAAAGAGTCCATAGGGTATGTCCTTACCTTTGTAAGCAATTACTGCCTATTGTATGATGATCTTTTTTCCCCACTCCTTTGCTTCTTGTGTTTTACTGATTCGCAAAGCAACGTTCACCAAAATACATTGTTCCTCTATGCAGATCTTGACCTTACTCTAAACCTAAATTGACAGCTACTCAGCTTCTGCAGTCACACTAGGCCCAGAAGTGGTTTGCTGTTCTGCTCCTACATGAAAACAGTTTTTTAAGGAATCACTCATCCTTTCTTAGCTGAATCTGTGTCCTGGATGAAAAACACCCCTCTTCATTTCAGCTGCCCTTGAAGCTCTTTGTTGAAGCATTCTTTCTCCTGCTAAGTGCCCCCCTCTGTGAAATTTCTTTCTCCTACACAGATGGATGTGTCCTTTTCTAGCATGAAATGTAGGCCTGCTGAGAAATTTCATGACGCAATGTATTTCTTAGATCCATGGTTCATGCTATAAGTGCTGTAAAAATTAATTTTAATCTTTAGTATTAGTATAATGCAAAAAAAGTTATCTTCACTTGACCCAGCACTATCTTATATATTATTGTTTCTCTTTTTAATGTAAACTCTGGACTAAAGATTGTGAGAATGAACAGCGAGAATGAGTAGTGAGGCTGTGAGCTGCATTTAATCTCCCTTGAGCTAGGACTCTCAGATACTTCTAGTGCCCTGTGATTTAAATGTCTTTCTCATTTGCTTTTCTTACTCTTGCCTACGAAAAACAAGGGGACAAGAAATACATTGCATGTACGGTGCACTCCAAGCTAAGTCTGCACAATCTCATTGTTGTCATAAAATGAAGAGGGAAAACGTGGCCATTGCCGAAGACGTTTTGTTTGTATTTTTCCTTACCTTGTGAAATCACAGGCATTTGAAAAAAGAGGGAGGGAAGGAGAAAGGGAACAAAATCCCCCGGATTTCTTAGGATCATAAGATCAGAGAGAGGTGCAAGAAATATCTGTCCTGTGTTTTGGTTGTCTTCATTTGAAGATACAAAAAAAGTTATCAAGAAAATAAATCCAGTGAAAAGGGATATAAAAATGGCAAGTAAAGAATAATATACTGCCTCATATTAGACCACAATGAAAAAATCTTCTGATTTGCATGTAATTTCTTTTTTGCCACTGTTTAAAGGAACAGATCTCCTTGTGGTCTTTTCCTAGTATCTCACTAACACAACTACTGCAAGCTAAGTTAGAGCTTCAAGATCAAGAGTTCCATAGATCCACTCTTTATTTCAGACGAAATTTTAAAAAATCAAAAATCATAGCTATCATCAGTTAAGGTGTTGGGGGTTAGGTTTCTTTCCTTTTGTTCCTTTATAGAACTTTTTCCCATAAGTTGCTAGGAAACACTAACACTGGTACTTAAGAAAAACAAAAGAAGTGGCTAAGCTCAGGGTAGGAGAGCATCTGGTTGCACTTCTCTTATCTGGGAGTTTCTCTCTGAGGGGCAGAGATACCGCAAAAATTGGGCAGGTAAAGGAGGGCTGGGGCAGCTGCTGGCTCTGTCTCTCTCTTGGCTTTGGAGGAGGATGGTCGGCACTGCTGCTTGGGAAAGGGAATTTGCTGCCACCGCCATAACCCAGCCCAGAGCTGCTGCTTCTGCCGTGGGGTGAGCTTCTCCTCGTAAGAGCAGACACTGAACTGGGATATTACTAACACCTACCCCACTAAAAAAAGGAACCTATCACCATCTGCTCAGGTGCCTGAGATCGTGAGCTCGCCTCTCCCTGCCCTGCTGGGATCAGGGCTGCCGCTGCCCCGCCCCTGCAGCTTCCTCAGCACTGCTCTGAGCTTTCACTGCCCTGTAGCCCCGCACCCCCCTGCCTGCCGAGACATCCTGCCAGCCCAGTTGCTGCTTCCAAGAGTCCTGCTGGGGCACCAGGATCACTGCCCCAGGGGTTTGTGAAGCGAGGCCTCTCTTCCATCCCTTCCCGTCTCAGCGGAGAAGGCAGGGACTGGGTCCCTGGTTCTGTTTGTTGTTAATGCTGTAGTGGTTGTTTTTTGTTTGCTTTATTACACATACTGGTAAAGAAATGTTATTCCTATTCTCATATCTTTGCCTGAGAGCCCCTTAATTTCAAAATTATAATAATTCAGAGGGAAGGGGTTTATATTTTCTGTTCCAAGGGAGGCTCCTGCCTTCCTTAGCAGACATAGTCTTTCAAACTGAGACATAAGGAAAAAGAAAATTTGTGTGCAAGTTATTCTGCTGTAATGTCAAATTTATTAAAAAAGTTTTCTTCCTTTTTAGTCCCAAATTCATCAAATCCATACTCTTTTGAAGAGTACATTTCTTTCTATTCTGACAGCTCATCTGTGGATTTAAAATAATACAGATATAAAGCTTTCTTGCAGTTCAGAAATTCTCTCGTCTCTGTTTGAAATTATGTAACTGCCTCAATCAAAAAATGTTCTGGAAAATATGTGCCAAGAGATTCGCATGTTTGCAATTCTGGTGAATAGATCAAATGTGCCACTCTCTGTATGTTTTCAAAATCTTCTTTCTTGCAAAAGAAGTCACAGCATTCATTGTTCCTTTTTTACTGTGAACTGAAAAAGTAGCACCTTTGTCACATTATGTCACACTACAAGCTGGCTTGTACTGGGCAATTAATTTGGCTAAGAAACCCAGCCAGCTCCAAATAACCAGCCCCATGGTTGACAGACAAGAACCTCAACCAATTACATTCCATCCTAAGATGCAGGCATATCACTGGTCTGGGAGCTGGGCAGTGTTAAAAGATCAGACCAATGAGCTATCCAGTCAAACCCCCTTTATAAAGAGGGGTTCCACCAATAAACACTCTCTGATGCCACATGAATATTGGGTGTGTGGTTGTCTCTGTCTCCGACCTACCGCCACCGCGTTACACACCTCTCCTAACTCCATAACCAACAGTCCCTATACAAAAACTAGGTTTTTTTAAGAAATTACTAGAAAAACACAAACTAGTTTGAATCGGGCCAATTCACAGCTTCTTTATTGTATGCCACTTGTTTTCCTTTTTTTTGTCCTCATCTACATTCACCTTAATGCTTCTAAATCATCATTGATTGGTGCTGTGAGGACTAGAAAAAGCTATGAAACTAAATTAACATTCACCTGATAAAAATGGAGATAAAATTAAAATTGCTATTTACCCACTGTTGAGTCTTGCTGAAAGCAGTTCCTGCTTCTTCAGAAAATCAGTCTACTGTTAAAGCAGTAATCCAGGAGGAACTTCTGATCCAAAGATATTATTCAATATGCTTTGGGTCATGCTGCAGACTCTTTTATTATTCATGGCAACTGCCTTGCTTGCTTTAGGCTTGATTTGTGGCTGTGCTCCAAGCCCAGAAAAAGCATTCAAGAGTGGAGTGTGAGAGGAGACAGTGTATGAAGGCATCAGAGAGGAGAAGAGAAGCTGCAGCTGATACAAGGCATACTCAAGAAGTAGAAATGCACTTTTAGCAGAGGCATTCAATGGAAGTGGCGCCAGAGCGTGAACAAAGGCAGCCAAGAGAGTCACCAAGAAGGAGAGAACCAGACCATCAGGTGTCTTATTTCAGCAAGGGAGGAGGAGAGGAAAACCTGAAAATTCAGAAATTATAATGATGGCACAGCCTGAGAATGCCTGTTTGATTTCTCTTAAACCTGTTGAACTTTCCATACAGAAACCTCACTTATCTAAGTCCATCAAATCTTATTCTCAGCTTAGTTAACTGCAAACTTGTGCGTACATTAGGGCATGCCAGCAGGTCTTTGGGACAATAAACCTGCTATATATTTAAACAGCAACCAGCAAAACAAAGTGCCAACCCTCTCCAGTATTGTTAGTGATTATGTCCCTGTTCATCTTCTTAAGCACAACCCTATACACCCCTGTATTGCAAAGGGTACCTAGATATGACACATAGTCACTGTTTTACATGTCAAGACTTCTGTATTTCCTTACTAACAAGAAGGATTGCAAGTTTCTCAATGTGTTTCAAATCCCCATTGTAGCAACTACTAAGGTTTTATTATTTATGTTCCTGTTAATATTCAGTGCAGGACATTGATGATTCTGTTACTGTTTATTTTCTCCCACTGCAATACAGAAGATATTTAATGATGCAATGAAGAAAAACACCTAAGAATTATAGAGAATAATTATCTCACTGAAGAACAGTATGAATTCCCTAATAAGTCCTTCCTCCCCCACCTCACTCGTCTCCCTGAAAAATATAATAAAGTCTTTTATTCACATAGGCAGAGTAAAGCAAAGTGGAAAAGCTTTGTTGAAAGTACCTAGATAACGTCTATTATTCTATGAGAATAAGGCTTGCAAAATGGGCACCAGATACATACACCCTAAGTACTCATCTTAACAGAAAGTAGGTCATGGCTAACATAAAAGTCAATGCTTCAAAATAATAATTTTAAGAGGGTGTGACAGCATAAGAAATTAAAATATATCAATTCTAAGCAGTTATAAAAATCCACTTGTAACCAAATGTGTTTCAATAAGCTGCCTGTACCTAATATTTTATTTAAAGGTTAGCATTCTCAATATCTACCATAATTTATTTTTCCAAGAATAAAACAGAGCTGCATATATAACAGTTGGGGGGAGATTTGTTTATTGGTTCTGTCAATAGATAACCTAAGTATGCAGCCTTTTCCTGGGCATAGACAGGAGGGGAGCTTTTCCTATTTCTACTTTCAAAAGCTTGTCTAAATCTATGCTCTTTTACAAAACATCACCAAATAAATATGATCAAGCAGGTTTTCAGGACTATAATTTTAAAGAGGAAGGCTGGTAATTTAAAGTCTGAAGGCACTACATCACTGAGTCAACTAAGTAAAGAACCAAATCATCATCTTACAAAAATGAGTCAGTTGAGTCTCTCTGATGTTCAATCCTGTAGTTTTGCTATTTTCAGGTTACAATTGTACCAGTGAGCTTGGAATGACAGCCAATGACAGATTGGTCTGACAGCCAGGAGAGCAATTGTATTAAGGGGTGCATCAGGCACAGCATCACCAGCTGGGCTAGGGAGGGGATTGTCCCACTCTGCACTGGGGCGGCCTCACCTCAAGTCCTGAGGGTAATTTCAGGTAGTGAAAGGTATAAAGCTGTTAGACGAGGGACACAGAGGTGTTGAAAAGTCTAGTGGGAAGACATAGAACGAGCAGCTGAGGGAGCTGGGGTTGTTCAGCCTGGAGGAGAGGAGACTGAGGGAGACCTCATTGGTGCTGGCAGCTTCCTCACAAGGGGAAGAGGAAGGGCAGGCATGGATCTCTTCTCTGAGGTGAGCAGTGACAGGACCCAAGGGAACTCTAGGAAGCTGTGTCAGGGAAGGTGTAGGCTGGAAATGGGTATCAGGAAAAGGTTTTTCACCCAGAGGGTGGTTGGGCACTGGAACAAGCTCCCCCGGGAAGTGGTCACAGCACCAATCCTGACAGAGTTCAAGAAGCATTTGGACAACATTCTCAGGCACATGGTGGGATTCCTGGGGCTGTCCTGCACAGGGCCAGGAATCAGACATTGATGATCCTGATGGGTCCCTTCCACCTCAGGATATTTTATAACCCTGTGATTCTATGAATGGTACAGCAATACTTTTATGTTTTAATATTAAACATTCCCAAAAGAAATTACCAGGATTACTAAGCAAATTTTAAAAAATAAAATAAGGAAATCTCCAAATTAGGCAACGATATTTCTCATTTTTCATTTAGATATTTCTATCTTGTTTCCATATGTTCACAAAAATTTTATTAATAGAAACATATATCATAGAAAGAATTGGCTGAGCAGTTATTGAAAACAAGCAGAAGTCAGTCAAAGGCTTGTCTTGTATTCACAAAAAACTCAAGAGTGCATGAATATTGTGTTGAATCTTATTTTTTATACCTAATTAATGAGCACTTGTAGAGTTTCTTCATTTTACAGTTTTCACAGAGCAATATCATAATATTAGTACAAACCCTTAGCAGCTTTTGGAAACTACATTCAGCATCTTTGCTATAGTTTCCCTTAACCACAGCTGCAATATAATTCACTATTATCTTGTTGACAAGGCTATAATTTGTTTCACACATCACTGTTCATTAAAATAATATGCACCTGTGCTCTGGTTTTGTACCACTTCAAAGCTCAACTACCAACAAATTCATGGTCAATTAGTTTGACTGGATGAATAACAGTTGGAAAACTACATAGGTTTCTCACCTTCCCATATTTGGTGTTTGCATGAAATTAGAACCTCATGAATCAATTACAATACAGTGAATTAGTTGTACTTCTTAATTTCTTTCATTTAGTGGAAGAAGACATGTCATTTTCTCTTAACTTGGTCACAAAAAAAAAATCTCAAATAATTAATTTCTTTGTTTAGGCTGGTAAATGCCGAAGAAACTCAGAATGAAATCTAATGAGATTTTAAATTAGTACATATTTCTCTGGGAACTGAAGAAGTGAACTGAAGATTGTTTACTGTGTAAAGCCTATACTCATAAGACTGATGCCTCATGCTCATGTTGTTGCCTTTTTCCTAAACTGGTGTAGTCTTTTTATTGGTAAAAAAAAAAAAAAAGACATTAAAATTGAGAAAAACACCAAATTTCTTATTCCTTATAGATATATTCTTCTGAAGAAAAATAATCTTGCTTGTCACTCATCTTTCTTTGTGTCATTTGGTTAACTTGTATGTTTCATACAGAATAAGTGCAATGTTTTTTTAGTGTGTACAGGTGGAGTTAGTGTTGATTTGCCTCATATTTCAGAGCAGGTTTACTTCTGCAATTTGGAATGGTTGCACATGCAAACAAATACTGTACTCAGGGGGGACCTTAGAGTCCAAGACATCTGCTGAGCAACAGCTACACATAAACACTGATCAGTGAACAGAATCTTAAGTCACACAAAGGGCAACAGATGATCCAAAAAGTGAAAAAACCTGGTTAACAAAACAGCTTGAGCCACACTCAAACTTTCTCTTGAATGCAGCAATACACTTCCTACAGGGAATATTTGGCCAGGATGAAATATATCTCTTTAAAAAGTGCACCATTGTCATCTGTGATCTTACATTATGAGTCCTTTGATAGCTCCTCCTGTAAAAACTGTAGTTTTCATAATAAATTTTGGAAGGACTTTATTTGACAGAGAAGGTTTGACAGAGGGATCCATCCAGACATCTTTATACAAGGGGAAATAGTAAGTTGGCTGTTCTTTTCCCTTAAGCCTTCTCATTCCCAGTCCACTTTTTCTGCTCTTCTAAAACATAACAGTGTTCAGAAGGTACATTCATATGTTCCAAAGGTTCATTCAAATCAATTTTCATTCAAAATCTTACATCTATATAAGAAAACTAAGCTTAGTTTATGGGTTGCTGACAGAGACTAATACAAACATAGAAATCAAAACCAAAACCAAACATGCAAAAAACCTACCCAAAAAATCACAGCCATGGTGGTTTAGTTGAATATAAAATATGCCAAAGTAGCTTTCACATTATTTTAGAGAAGGGGAAACAATCTTTTTTTTTGTAAGCCCTTTACTAGTACCAATTCCTAGGGGTTTTTCCACCTTTGTTTTAGCAAAACAGATTCTGAAGGGATTTAATATATTCTCTGTAAACTCACGTTACCTATTCACAGAAATCATTACAAACCCAGATTCCTCAGAAGACCCTGTGCTTTAATTTTTCAGCTACTGCCTAGAGCAAGACAGCAGAGACAAGCCAAGCATTTAAAAGGGTGATTGTCTGGGACTTTTTTTTTTTTACCATATTAATGATTAAATTTAATGAAAACAGGGAAAAAAAGGTCAAAAATACCATCTCAGAAACTTTGATTAGAAAGGTGCTCTGAGTTAGCTCAGAATTAAATTGCTTGATGTTATACCACAACAAAGGTTGGGCAATTTGAATGTCTGTTGCTCATGGGCAATTTTTCTACAGCACAGACAATATCATAACATATCCTATCATGCCACACTGAAAGGCACTAGGTTTACCTAGATATTAGGAAGAAATTCTTTACCTTGAAAGTGATGAGGCCCTGGCACAGGTTGCCCAGAGGAGTGTTGGATGCCCCATCCCTGAAAATGTTCATGGCCAGGTTGAATGGAGCTCTGAGCAGCCTCATGTAGTGGAAGATGTCCCTGCCCACATCTCCTGAGGGAGATTGGAACGAGATGACTTTTGCTGCCTGTTTCAACCCAGGCCATTCTATAATTCTATGATTTTTCAAAGAAGATAACAAATTATCCCCTTATAAACGAAATAATATGGCTATATATCTTGGACCCTAGAAGAGAACACTCTCTCTCATGAATATTCCCCATGAATCATGCTATTCAGGATGCTAATTAAAGCTGAATAATTTTTAAAATAAAAGGTATTTAGATATTTCATTAAACAAGTCTGGGTTGAAGAAAAGCTCTGATTTTCCTCATATAGGTGTCATGGAAGCAACACTTCTTTCATGGAAATGCACAATCCTTTAGATACCATTGAGGTGGGCCTGAATAAGGATTGGAGGGCTAGAATAAGACTGAAGAAATGCATCACATTAATAAAAAGTTGGGTTTTTTTTTTTTCTGAGGGGTCACAAGATCCAATAAGGAAGGATCAGGATTTAAAATGTTAATTTTTACAATGGGATTGCTATTTATGTATTTGTCAGACTTGTTCAGAATTGTATCAAATATCAATCTGTACACATGGTTGAGAAGACCTGATTTTAAATTAAGTAATTTAGAGAAAAATTTTTCATCATCTGTATATGTAGCCTGGCAGTGGTTTGGGGATGTAGCCCCCATGGTTTGGGGATGACTGCACATGCTTTTCAGACTGGGAATTTTAGAAAATGTGACAAAAAGGTTATTAGAGCCATCACTTACATCTTCCCATACCTTTCCTGTACCTCTGTGAGGTATGACCTACTACAGGATTTGGTGAGGAAGTCTAACAGTTGCAGAAAAGGAAGAGAGAAGCAAAATCAAAATGTAAACCTTAGATAGACAGAAATGGTTGTCTAACTGTATCATTGTCTCTTAAACAAATGTCGAGATAGTTTTTCTCTGATTGTGTCCAGAAGGACAGTCCTTCACCCAAAAGTCTCAATCATAGTCAATTATTAGAACAAATTATGAACACAGTCATTGTGTTCACATTTCATTGCACTTATATGTCCAGCATATCAACAAAACCTGAAAAAGCTTTTAAAAATACATCTTTTAGGTTTCATCTAACTCAGAAACAGAGAATGAGTAATAGCCAGAAAATGTCTTCCTAAAAATAAGCTCAAAGCCTGAAGCAGTAGTGTAACAAGAAATATTCTTACAGTAGCATGGGTTTCTGGGGGAGGAAGTAAAGATTTTTAAATATTTCAAGGTGATTCCTCAAGGGAAATACCTCATACTTCTGTGATCTCCAGGGCAAAGTACAAAAAATGAACTTACAGGGGAAAAAAAAAAATTAAATTTAAAAGTTGGTTTGTCAGTGCCAAAAAAGCAGATGATGGGTGTTTATATACTTAGTCCAAAGAGACCTTTAATCTTGGATAGTGCATCTGGCAATTTATATATGAATTTAAAGCTTAATTTAAACCAAACAAATCTAATTGGCTTGCTGGCTGCAGATAAAAAAAAAAACAAAACCCTAATTCTCCCATGCCCATAGAAGCTACTGGGTCCAACCAAGGACATCCTGCCAGATATGGCTATCATCATTTCAGGTCCTGCCCTCTCACATAGATTACACTAAGAAAATCCAGCTTTGGCAGTGTTCAGGATCTAAGAGGGATAGGATTTTCAGATAGTTTGACTGACAGCATCTCCTGCAGTGCTACAGGGAAGTGGTGGGCCACTGCAGAGAGTCTCACAGGCCGTGGATGCTTTTTGTACTACTCAGTGTCATTTCATACACACCCAAATCACAGCTGTCACTGCTACCTTGTCTACTCTTCTTCAGTCAGTACTGAACTACACATCTTTTACTTTGGCTCTGCCGTGATAACTGATGGACAATTCCCCATCTCAGCCTATGAGGAGGTTCACTTTTGTCATTTGAGGAGATGACAGCTGACACAGCTGTGTCATGAGGAGAAAAGGCAGTGAAAGGAGCCAAACAGCCAAAAAGCAAAACTTCAAGTGCCATGCATTGTAAGAGAAGTGATATTTCTGTACTTAGAAAATGACTGGTTTTAGCTCAAGAGCAATTTATCAACAAAATTAAGGCAGAGCACTTGCAATCTTACAAATATGACCCCACATTCTTACAACTATAATTCCCAAAGTCATTATTTCATAGAATCATAAAATAATAGAACAGCCGTGGTTGTAAGGGACCTTAAAGATTATCTCGTTCCAACCCCCTGTCATGGGCAAAGATACCTTCCACTATCCCAGGTTGCTCAGAGTTCCATCCAACCTGGCATTGAACACTTCCAAGGATGGGGCAGCCACAGCTTCTCTGAGCAAGCTGTTCCAGTGTTTAACCACCCTCAGAGTAAAGAATTTCTTCTTAATGTCTCATCTAAACCTACTCTCTGTCCGTTTTAAGCCACTCCCCCTTGTCCTGTCATTCCAGGCCTTTGTAAATAGTCTCTCTCTGTCTTTCCTCTAAGCTCCCTTCAGGTACTGGAAGGCCACAATTAGGTCACCCCAAAGCCTGCTCTTTTCCAGGCTGAACAATCCCAATTCTCTCAGCCTTTCCTCACAGCAGAGCTGCTCCATCCCTCTGATCACCTTGGTGCCTCCTCTGGCCTGGCTCCAGCAGGTCCCTGTCCTTCCTGTGCTGGGACCCCAGAGCTGGGTGCAGCCCTGCAGGTGGGGTCTCAGCAGAGCGGGGCAGAGGGGCAGAATCCCCTCCCTGCCCTGCTGCCCACGGGGCTTTGGGTGCAGCCCAGCACACGGGGGGTTCTGGGCTCCCAATGGCCAGGGCATGTCCAGCCTCTCACCCACCAGCACCCCCAGGTCCTTCTCCCAGGGCTGCTCTGGATCTGTTCATCCCCAGCCTGGATTGCTACTGGGGTTGCCCCAACACAGATGCAGCACCTTGGAGTTCATCTTGTCAAACATCATGAGATTCCCATGGGCCACTTCTTGAGCTTGCCCGGGTCCCTCTGGATCGCCCTTTCCATCACATGCGTCACCCACACCACTCAGCTCAGTGTCATCGGCAAACTCTGAGTGATGCACTAGATCCCTGTGTCTGTGTCAATTAATGCAGACATTAAATAACACTGGCCCCAAAACAGACACCTGAGGGATACCACAGGTCATGGATGTCCATCAGGACTCTGAGCTGTTGACTGTGACTCTCTGGATGGCACTGTCTATCCAATTTCTTATATATCTAAGTCCACCCGTCGAACCCCTGTCTCTGCAGTTGAAGAGAAGGATACTGTCAGGGACCACACAAAACAACAAAAGTACATGTGTGATTTTACCAACTCTGAATTAATTTTAATTAATGACTCACCTCCACTGTGCTAAGAATCCATTGACTGTCAGCAAAAACATAGCTAAATTAGATCAAACTTGTCTCAAAGAGTGGGCAGAGGGAACAAATTCCTGATTATCAGGCTTTGCAGGAACTCGATCCAGGCTGTGACTACATGATGGAGGTGTACAGCAGGAGGGTAATGAAGAAGATATGGATTCAAACACTCTCTTGAGCACAGGAGGAGGGGTAGAAGGCTGCATATTTGTAATACTGTTGGTAAATATGTTTTCAATTTTTCTAGAATATTCTGCACCACTTCTCCCAAATATAAATTATTTATTTCTTACAACTAACATGTCAAAATATTTAATTTTTTATATATTCAATAAAACTGTATATAACCTACACAGAAAAAATCTGTCACAACTTAGGCCTTTCTGGTGACTAATTAGCAATCATGAGCCAAGGCATTTATTGTAGAAAAGAACACAACCCTACTTTAAAGACTAGAAGTGACCATCATGTCCATACAAATTCTTCCAGTTGTTTCTTATCTTCATGGTTAATAATGGTTTTCAAAGTCTTAGGTTATATAGGTTTGAATTTTAGCCACTGAACTTCTTTGTACTTATTTAGTTAATTCAAGCATCCTGTTCCATTAGAAATCTCCTAAATTACTGATGAGTCTACTAAATTACCTTTTTAACCTTCTTCTGGATTAACTAGCGGAACAGTAAATGTTAAGAACACACGTAGGTTGGCCAGATGGCTTAAGGGAGATATAACTCCACCTTCATGTCTCTCATTAGCTCTACTCTGTATAATGTAAATTTTCTAATCAGATGAAGTGGTCCAGAATTGCATAGTTCTCCCATTCAGACATTATCTAAATGCATGCAGCTCAGAATAATTTAATGTATCTAATGCATTTCATCTAAAACGCTGTATAATTTTAATAGTTTTTTTTCATTACCTCTGAAGCTCTGCTGTCTTCAAAAGATTTTTAAATTAAACCAACTTAAAAACAAGATTATCTCATTTAGTGTCATTTCATCTATAGTGGTAAATTAACTTCACCCTTGATTTCTGACCAGTAGGCTGCCATAGGAAGTCAAAGTAAAATCAGAAGTGCAATTATAATACAGATGGGTTCTTTTAACTGTAGGTTGTAATTCTGAGATGTGCTCCATCATGCTTTTAACACTTTGATATCCAAATTCCTGTATGATCATTTCTTAAAACACATCCTTGCCTAATTTTGTGTTTTCACTGACTGATTCAACACTTCCCCAGAAGGAGAATGCCAGGAGAATGCCATGAAGTAACAATTACTGCTGAACTGAGACAGGGATGTGCATCTAATCCTTAGGAAACAGCGACTTGCCTTTTCCTCAGTCTCCATGGTCAGTTTTCTTGGTTCTATGGGAGGTGCAATTTTCTGAGAAACAAAGAGGGTTTATTTACCCAGAACCATCTGGAAATTGCAATGATGATAAACCCAAGTGCACAAGTAACTAACTTTGTGGTTGAGACATATCTGAGTTGTGGAAAAGCAGATTGTGTTCAAAGTGCTGAGAGCAGAGAAGGGTGGAATGCTTAAAAAACATGCAGGTACTGTTAATGATCTCTAAATGTGAAGGTCCTAGTGTATGTAACACACACATATATTCCAATTTACTGAGGAAGGTTAAATCCCTCTGTTCAATGAGAAATATATTGTGTTTTTCTTATGTATCTTCTTTGATTTGTTTGGTTTTACTCCACAATCCCTCCTAAGGTATATTTTGTTAGAGGGGAGGACATAGAAGGACAGTTATTATTCATTATTTTATTATTAATAACAGCAGTTTAATGGAGGGAAAAACAACTACAAAAATGAGGTGGAACAATGATTGCTACTTCCTAACCACAGGTTCACTGGTCTGTACTAGACTTTTAAGAAGCTTTGTCAACAAATACTGCATCATGAATTATTCATTTTATCAGCTCTATTAATTCCATTACAATCGTAAGACATCCCTAGGGACTGAGACTCAATTCTCCTTCTGTCTACTGGCATCACAAGGAAATCTAAAGGAGAGACTGAAAATGGCCCTACCATTCATCACATTTTGTTTGGCATGTTCAGAAGAGCACATTATTTATACATGAAGATTAAATATGCATTTATTTGTCACAAGCAAGGATAAAATGATTAATATGACTTCTGAAAACCAAAAAGAATTTACAAGGGAAATGAGCAATCCAGAATTGCAAAGTCACCATTAACTTTTTAGTTATACAACAAAGTGGTAGTATAATGGGTAATTTTACTGCATAACTGAAGAGATGGTGGGTTTACATCACAGAGCCTCTTCAGATCAAAGTGTGATAATGCATTAAGACATTATATCAGATAAAAAGCCTCAAGAAATATAACCACATCTTACATTAGTATTTTTTTTAATCAAAGTGTATTTTAAAAATATTTGTATTCCCCTGCAGTTTGCAAGACAGGGAGACACCTATCTCAGCATCTGAAAAAAAGTTAGTGATATCATAATGAGCAAGGACAAGTCACTTGTACAAATCATCCTAAAGGAAATCACTGCTTACTAAAACACCTGTGGAGATCTCTTTTCCATGGAAAAGAGAAATGAAGTGGATGAGACTGGAGGTGAGAGGTATCAGTTAAGGCAGGGATATTTTCTAGATTTGAAAGAGCATATTCTATAATTCAGCTGTATTTCTCTTGAGCCGTCAAGAAAAACAGGTCTATAAAGAGAGCTTCTGGAGAGTGGAGGCAGCAGCAGAGGACTGACCATGAGGGAAGAGAGATGATGTGGTGAGGGCTGCATGGCAGTGTCCTCCACTGCAGATTTCATGCTTAGATCACTGGAGACCACTTCATTCCTCCTGCATGGAGCACCATGGGTGAATACAGTGCTCTTGGTGCCAATTCCATACCACTCTGGACAGATGTAAGGGCAGGTTAAGAAAAGCAAATCAGTGATAATTAAGCTTATTTAGTTGACTGGCATTATTTCTTTCTCCACACAAAACAAGATCCCTATCACCAGATAAAGCTAGAGCACAGACTGCAGATACAAGTCAGAAAAGCAACCGTATGACTTAAAAAATATTAAAAAACCATTAAATTTCATTTGTTTCCTTTAAGCTCAGCCTTAAGTTTAGCACAGGAGCACAAGTTTAAGAGTATAAACTTAACACATTGATTTAAGCACAAACAGGTTTCAGAAAAAAAAGCATTTAAAGTCCAGAGGTTCTCAGGTGCTGTTTTGTGGCCTCTCTGAGCCTTCCCTTTGCTCAATCCACAAGGCCTGGCACACTGCAGGCAAGGAACTGTTATTTCAACACTGAGGCTCTACCACACGTGCCCAAAAAAGGGGTATTTAGATGCTGAAATAGAATTGCCAAAGTTCAGTACTTCAGGACAGTTGTGAGAAGCTGGCGATGTTAAGAATCCAAATTTGCAGCTCAAACACCTAGAGCCTAAATGCTACCTAAGACACTGGAGAATAATGTCAGCCACACCAAATATAGCAATGAGGGACTTCCCTCAGTTATGTTAAGAAAGGATTTGCAGCGCTACTTTAATTTGTCCTTCTAAACAGTAATTTTCCTGAAATGCAAATATCTTGATCCTTGGGCAGTATTCTTCTAAGAGGAAATCTCTCAAAACAGATCTTCCCAATTCCCATTGGGAATCTGAGCCACAGGTATCTTCTGCAAATTTGGCACAATTCATTCTGGAGATATTGACCAGGTAAGTCAATGTTATCAAGTCCTGCCAGCATAGCTGCACTCTTGTGCCTGTGACATAAAGAGAGGAGAGAAAAGTGAAATGAAGACTTCATTATGCTGTTGTTGTACTATGGAGAACACCACTTCTACAGAAAAATCTCTCTTGCCTATTAGGTCCTTGTGTATTTCTACCCTCAGTTAGATGAGCTGCATAATTCAAAAATATAGCTGTGCATACATTCAGTTCTCAAAACTGCTGAGAATTACAAGCATATAGAGCACACAACCATAGTCATAAAATCCAAGGAAAATGAAGCATTTCCTAGACCTATTTACTTGTCTAAATATAATTCATTCAGTATAGTTCATCAACTTTAACTATATCTACTTGTTCACATTATGAAGGTCAAACACAAAAATGGATTTGAACTCCAGGCATTTATATATCACTAGGTACCCATCCCATATATCAATGGCTCGTATAGTGAACAAAAATAAACACTTCACTAACTTGATAGTCTGTGGAACAGACAGTCTGGAAAAGATGTAAATAATTAGTGACACACCATATATGAGAGACCTGGAAGAAGGTCAAGAAATCATACCATGAGAAAGACTCAGACACATTTAACACTAGAGCTCTCTCTAGGTTTTCATGGTTGCATTATTTTATTAGTGTTGTTAAGCAGAGAAGTAATATGACTTGGTAAAGCAAAGCAAAGTAGCATATTTTCTTTTCACTGCCTGAGCATTAACTTCAAAGACTTAAATGTAGAAAGGTTATTTTTTTCATGTTTTCTTTCACAGTCTTCAAACATCAGGCAGCTTAGTATAGAATCACTGTACAGTGGGACAGAGGTCAGACATTTTAGGATAGCGCAGAGAGATG
Organism: Leptocoma aspasia; assembly: GCA_013399835.1. Classification (NCBI taxonomy): domain Eukaryota; kingdom Metazoa; phylum Chordata; class Aves; order Passeriformes; family Nectariniidae; genus Leptocoma; species Leptocoma aspasia. Next base: position 515,263 of record VXAX01005581.1, on the reverse strand, counting down.
AACCTTGCCATTTTTTGTAATGGCAATTTGGTAGAATAGTCAATAGAACATTTATTTTAATGGTACTACTAGGTTCCAAAATTATGCTCAGCAGGTTGGGTGATCCTGGAGAGACTTTGAACATAATAATTCAAATTGTGCAACAAAGTATGTTACTTTAATCCCTGTGTTAAGGACGGACAGTCATTTCAGATAATCTAAGAACCATTGCAGTCTTTCTCTCAGCTGAATGTACAAGGCAACCTGAGCCTGTTTTGCAGGTTTAGCAAAATTTGGCTTGGAGGCCATCAGCAAATGCAGTAGACACAACTCAAGCTTTAGGAAAATGTGCTTGTGGTCCAAAATTAACTGAGGAAAAGGCTCATTCATTAAGTTATGACCTTGATTTTGTCGATACTTTTGTACATACCTAACTCATGCATATGGATAATCCTCCAGACCTCAACAGCCTTATTCATAAAGACAGCAAGTATTGGAATAAAGAGTTCAGTCCTACTTTTAGGAGTAACAGTTACTGATCATATTATGATGTTCACTATTTATTAAAACTCTTAGAGGTATATCTGATTAAATATAAGCAAAAGAAACCTACTGAGATTTTGATTTCCCTTATTAAAATATTATTACTTGCATATAACATGTATCAAAGTACATGATGCAGGAGATACATGAGTCCCTGGAAGCAATCATATGAAGTCATAAGAGTAAAAATATTAGTTTGTAGTAATGAGGTAGAAAAAACATTTATCCTTTTAAGACAATCATGGAATGGGTTTGAAATCCTTGTAAAATATATGACAGGAAGTTTTTACTACCAGTTATTAGTTATTTCATCATCCAGTTCAGTTGCCAGGCTGTCCTTTTCATTATATCACGCAGTTAATAGCTGATGTTATAACTGGTGATGCTGTAGTATGAGATTGACAGAAGTGCAACATTAAATCAACACAATAAGTTATTTAAACAACACTGTGAAAATTATTTTGTATGCATTATACTAATGTGCATCACAGATATTTCAAGGCCAGAAATGATACATTGTAGGTTGTATGTGTGTTTACTTTATGAGGAAGAGATTTTTTTCTACTTTATAAGGATTCTGAAATATAACATTTCTTTTTGTTCTCATCAAGACAGAAATTTTTTAAAGATGATAATAATTGCTACCATGTGTTTTGGAAGTATGTATGATTAGCATACCATGCTTGTCTCATCAAAAAAGTGTTCTGCTTCTGGCTAATTCTTGAAGAGCAGTTATACACTGTTCCTCATCATTGCATCATCAAGAGTAAAGAGGAAGACTAGTACATCAATGAAGATAGACAAATCTCAGTGAAAGTTAGGAATTTCACAGTCAGATTTTCACAAGGAAGAAAAAAAAGAGGAAATTTTCATGTAAGTTAATTTTTATTTTCATGTTCTATAACGATAGATAGTAAGATTGTAATGGCATCAATACAGAATAATCCTGAGAAGTACAGGACACGTACAATGCACTGGAGCTCACACTATTTATATGCTCTTACTATTTCTACAGACTTTAAAAAAAAACGTGATTTAACTAACTGTGGTTTAGCAGCATTTTATACTTTTTTTCTGCACAAAGCAATGTGCTTTGCCCTCTGGCATCTCTCCTCATGGGCTTCAGAATGTGAGGCCAATGTGAGGGCAGTCTGGGGATGGAAAGCAGCATGTTATGGGCAGCACTTGCCACTAGCTTTCTGACAAAACTAATTCTGTAAACTCCAGCTAGGCATGCTGAACTTTCACCAAGAGAAGCCATGCTGTTTTCATGATGAGCAACTAAACACTTTCAGTTTTCAGCAGGTCAGAGCTGGGACTATCAATTTTACAGGCAGCTTGGGACTATTTTTGTTAGTCCAGGTTCACTGATATGACCGTAACATTTTAAAAATTTAAGTTACTGTCAGGATTTCTAAAGTTTCATGCTTACAAAAATATCAAAATGCAGTAGTTAGGGAACACTTAAAAATGTTTGGTTTAGGGCATCACTGTAAAATATTTATTTATTAATCACATTCTTGTTTTAAGAGTAATCTCACAATATCTGCACTTGAGAGCCTCTTTTAGGGTGCCTTTATAGTCAGTAGGGAAAAAAAACCCAAACAATTCTACAGTGCCTTTATTCTTATCCTAAGACAAGACAGAAGAACCTAAGGCAAAATATATTTTTCACAATTGACCTTACAAGAATCTAGATGATCAATTTATAATGGTGTTGTGGACATTTAAAGGTAGATTAATTAAAACCCCATTTTATGGGCCAAAATTTCCAAGCAAAAGAAATCCCTTAATTAGAAGTTCCATGTCTTTTACTTATATAGTTCTATTTTCCTGTATAACTATGTGTAGGTGTAAAACGATTTTTTTCAAGCATTTGTCCCTGTAAGTTGGTTCCAAAGCTGTTGGGTTTTTTTTTCCCTTGAAATCCTTTCCTTTCTTTATTTGCTGTAAGGTTTTTTATTTAATTTTTTTTCTGTTCAGCTCTCTTCATATTGAAAATTTGGAAGATCTCAAAAATTTTAAGAAAGAAATACATGCATTACTTCAAAAACCTAACAAAACATAATTTCATGCATTCAAAACATGCTTCATTTCTTTTCCAATGGAAATTAAAAGCAACCAAGGGCTTTCTAGACCCATGAAATTCTATTCACACCTGAATTTTAGCTTAATTTTTTGAGTTCTGATTTCCTCAGTGTTTCCACAAGTGTTCCAGAAAGTTCTGCCAGTGTCAGACCTCCTCCAGCCCATTCCATCAGTCTGGCTTCTCTCTGCAAAGCAGCTGCAGTGTAAGCCATAACTGCAACTGGAAAGAACAGGGAAAAGAAGATGAGCTGTCTATATAAATATGGAAACAAGGTTTCCCCAACCTATCACAGATATGAACATAGTCTCTTATCCATGTTCCTACAGAGATGGAAATGAACAGACTGTACTTGAAAAAAAGACACTGGATGAAGAGAAATGGAAAAACAGGATAACAAATAAGAGAAAACAATGAAGCACAAGAGGGCACAGAGAAATAAAAAAGACCTACCAACCTAAACAAAACTAAAACAGGATTCCATTAATCAGGATTCAAAGCAAGGATGGGAAATAAACAGTGAAGCAGGATATATTAAGCAATAAATAATACAAAATAAATCTTAATATACAAATGTAGAACAATAAACTTAACTGTTGCCAGCAGTGAGGCTGAAAATCAGATCGTGACAAAATGACAGTATGACCAAATTCCCAGCTGAAAATTGTGGTCACTGTAGTGACTTGCCTACCCAAATAACATCAAAGTTTTTATTTACGGCCTTCCATTTATTTCCTGAGAGACCTTCCTTTGAAGACTGTACTTTCTGAAATGACACAGCATGTAACTCTAGTATTTGCTGACACAAAGATGTCATTGTCAGAAATAACACCTCTTTAAGGTGCTGCTTCCATAGTGAGGCAGTGACATGGCATTCCTCCAGTTTCCAAAAGTTAATACCCAGATGTTAAGAGAATGGTTAGCACACAGGCAGCAGCTTTAAATTGTCTTAACACTGCACTGATTTAGTGTAGTTTTAGCAGAGTAATGAGTTACAAATAGCACTTGTACACATACACCTTTAATTCAGAGTTCAAGAACTACATGAAATGAGTTTTGTGACCTCGATCCAATTGCCAGAAGCCAAGAGTCCAGATCAATAAAACCATGGCCTCAGGGGAGAGTAATTAGCACCCTGGCAGAAAGTGCCAAGACACTTGGCACTGAATGGTCAAAAAGCTACATCTCTTCTGTCTCATCAGAAGCATACCATGGGATGAGCATTTTTTACTGCTGTTCCTCAGGTTGAACCTAGGGTTTACACTTAACAGAAGAATTAAGTCTTCAGAAATAGATATCAAGCATTTTTCTTGGAAATTAGATCTTTAAAAGTAATTAAGTATGTCTTATACTTAGTCCAGTTTTAAATGGAGTTATTACCACAATAAGAATAGTATATTTTTACTTCTGATTTCCCACATCACTCTCAGAAGGAAAGACCTGCTTCTTACTATAATCATTTTCATTTTGCATTTCTTAATACAAACTAATTATCATCTATCTTTCATTATTCTGTGCAATTATCTGTTGACTGTCCAAACAAATGTACTGAATGATGGCACTTAATGGGACCTTTGCCCACATCATTTGCTTATGAAATCATAAATATTTCCTGGACTGCATTAACAAGAGCAGGAGTCTTTGTAGCACACACTTGATAATATTGAGCAATTCAAGTAATGCATTAGGAAATAACATTTTATCCATAAAGCATTTTATCCTATAAATTTAAACCATCTTATTATTTGCTCCGTCCCTTCTATTTATCACTTATTAGATCACATAGAGCTGCTGTGTCCAGTTTGGACCACCAAGTAAAACAAAGGCATCTAGAAGTTGAAGAAAGGTAAGAGGAGACATGTCAAACCAGGCAATTTCTGAGTACTTGCCATATGAGGAGAGGCCAAGGAGTTGGATTCCATCCTGGAGACGAGATGGCTGCAGGGAAGAAGCTGGGACAAAAAAACCAAAACCAAAACCAAAACCAAAACCAACCAAAAAAAAAAAAAAAAAAAAAAAACACAANAAAAAAAACCACCAAAACCAAAAACACCAGGCATCAATTGAAATGAGATGCTTAAGGCTAGGTATAAGAATAAGTTGTTTTTTTCTCTCAAGGGCAGTCAGGCATGGAAGTTAACTGTTTTAAATCTCATCCCCTGAGGTTTTCAAGACCTGATTGGAGAAAGCCCTAAGCAGCCTGGTCTGCCCTCAGAGCTTCCCCTGCTGGCTGGGGCAGGAGGTGTGACTACAGATCTCCCAAAGTCCCTTCCCCACCAAGTGACTCCGTCATGCTACCACTGTAATGTAGGGATGACTAGGACATTAACTTCAAAAGTACAGCATTACAGTGCTAATTAGTCCACTGACATTAACTAATGTGAAGAGCTAATGTCAATGGAGTCAAGCTGTTGCTGTCCCTGTGTTGTATTGGTACTGCCATAGCACCATTCTCTCTGTTTTGGAAGAAGACTCCTAACCTTGTGAACAAGCAATCCTGAGAGAGAAACAAATCACATACATTGTCTGCTTCCTGATTTTCCAGCAACTAATTGTAGCACAGACAAATGACTCTTCAACTAATTAAAGCTGAAAAGAGGGTATATTTATTACAGTGGTGGACACATGCGGAATCCTTTTCCAAAAGCATGTGCAAGGAGTCACAGGCTCCAGCTCTCTATTTATCTAAAAAGGTTTTACATATTCATACGGTATCCAAGACGCCTAATACATAATAATTATCTGCCCTGCTTTGTATTATATTTAGCTAAATATCCATTACAGCTGCCCAATTGTCTTCTTTAATTGGGTCGGTGGGCTTTGAAATTAGTCAGTGGGCTGATGAGGGGAGGAAGTAAGATGTAAACTCTCCACCCATGTCCAGCTGGCAGGACTTTTTGATCTGCTGCTCACAGTCCAAGCCTTCCCTCACAGTTCGATTGTTCTTAGAAGCTATTTGTATTTATGGTTTGTGCTCTTTTACAATACTTCACATATCCCCTGTCATTCTTAGCTTTGGTTCAGTTGTCCCCACCTGGTCCTTGCTAGCTACATTTCTAACTTAACCCCTTAATTCATTTAAGATCTTCACTATTTTAGTCACGTTTTTAGCTCAACCCCTTGACTCATAGTCACATCTTGTTTTACTAGGATAAACTTCTGGTATGAAAAAATGAGTGATGAAGAAAAAATAATTCGTCTTTGAGGCTAATTCTGCATTTCAGTGTTTCTGCAGGATCTATGTGTTTCCTCTGTTACAGCCAAAACCTCATTATGGGTGAAAGCAAACTCTTCATCTTTGAAGATCTTTGCTTCATGTTCATCTTAGCTTTGTAGAGCTAAGAGTATAGTAGCACAATTGATGCTGTGGTGCTCTAATACTCCAAATAAAGCAAGTAAAAGACCTTATTAATAAAATATCAAAATTTTTATCTGTTTCTAGTATCTGCCTCCTTCCTCTGGAGTTATGCCCACCTTTTCCAATTCCAGTGTGTTCAGTTTCACATGTTCCAGTGCGTTCCAAGGTTGAGAGTTTGTCTTGGTTTACAAGACAGGTGTCTGCTAGGGAAGACAGAAAAGCCTCCCTTGGAATGGAGAATGTAAAGCCCCGCTCTCCAANGGGGCCGGCGGGGTGTCCTGGCAGAGCAGGGGAATGTGAAGTCCGCAGCAGAAGAAAGAGTTCCCCGCTGGGTCATGACGGTGGTAGGAGGAAAAACAGCAGGGACGGCAAAAACTCCCTCAGCCATCTGTGTCCTCTCTCGCACCATGAAAAAGAACGAGTGAGCTAGGAACTGCTCCCCTGCTCCAAATCTTCTGGTATCTCTGCCCCACCCCTCCAAAAAGAAACTCCCAAAGAACCAGAAAAAAAAAAGATTTCCCCCTCCCTGGCAGCTGGGACTACAGGTGCTGTGCTCAGACTATCAATTCCGTTAGCAATTCAGTGGGAAGGAAATTCCACACAAATAGTAAGGAGAGAACAGGAAAGAAAAAAAGACAAAACCGAACCCCCAACAGAGTTTTAGTCTTCTTGAAGACTGAGGATATTTAGGATGAGTGATGAGTTATCTGAGGTCTTCATTGAGAGGAGTGTGGTGTTGATGGTAAGATATTTTTCCTCCTTAGTGCTGTGGCTTTCTTTAAATACATTCTCCCTTCCCCACCTTCTCCCTTTCTCCCGCTTCCAGGGAAGAGGTGAAAGGGACCCCACAGCTCCTCTGGACCCACAAAGGGCATTTGTCCATCCAGCACTGCCTGGATCTGCCAGCCCCTTTCGCAGTGGCATTCCCAAAGCTGGAGCTCAAACAGGCTGTGCAAGGGGAACCCAGCTCAGCCCCCTCAGGGCAAGGACAGCCCCTGGGATCCAGTTGCCCAATTCCTGCCCCCACTATAAACCATATTTACAGGGCCAGAGATCACCTGCACTCTCTGCAGAAGATACCATGGATTACAGTACCTGACTGGTTTGTATCTATCAGTAAATAAGGTAACTAAAGAAAATTGTTTAAAATCTTGAAAAAAAAGGAACATTTTATTTCTCTTCAGATGTGATGTCTTGAACTCTATCTACCTGTCAATAATATGAAGAGGAGACTGATGACATTCATGTGGAAGACATAACAGATAATGAATACTCTATCAGGTGAAGTTTCTCATAAAAACCTGTTTTAATTACGTGGAAAGGTAAAGCGGATATTTGAAGTATCATGGTGAGCACTGACAATTTTTAGGACATTATGAGTCAGACTTCAAAACCTTTCCCTGATGAAGAGATGACTAAGGTGAAAAATATTATTAAGGTCTCCTCAGAGAATAGATTATATGGAAACTGATGTTGAGAATGTACTAATGTAAAATTGTTCAAAGCTATGTGTATCAGGGAGGTGGAAAGATGAAAATATTTCTGGCTGTAGACCATGGAACTTATTGTGTAGTGACCATGAATCTGACCTGCCAGAAGACTTCCTTCTGCTAGAGGCTATTAAAACCCCATGACAGATTAGTCATGAGCTTTGGGAGAAGAGGTGAGGATCATGCCCATGCTGATAAATTAGGTGTGGGTTTGTGATCTAGGCTGTGTCCTCTGTGGATGATTGAATACAGAATCAAAGAGACAAAAGTGAGTATTTTATCTGCTGAGCCATCCTTTTTCTCAATTTCTTTTTTATTTTATTTTCCCACTATTTTGTTCATCAGCTGCTGTTTTGCAAAATTCATGCATGTTTGAACATTTTGAACTATGTCATATTAATTAAATTTCAACTTCTGAAGTATTAACTAACCAAGCACCTTTTGTGAGTCACTGATTCTTAACTGAAGGCTTACTTGACTTTCAGCAGTAGGTTTTTATCTAATTGCATTTATTTAGAAATATGTAAGAAGCAAACTTGCAGAATAAAACATAGAGGAATGTCTTTTAAGTTAAAACTTGAGATGGTTCAGTGCAATACTTTTTTTTTGTTAATTATTCAGTATGAATCTTGTCCAAAGTCAGGCCAGAAAAGCATTGCTTTTCATTATTATGATTTATGAAATCAGATCCAGTAATAGAATGCTCTTCACACACACACACAAAAAAAA
>VXAX01005581.1:469190-507058 GCA_013399835.1 Leptocoma aspasia | reverse complement strand
AAAAAAAAAAAAAGAAAGGTGGAGTTAAACCAACCTAATTTTACAAAGAAATACCTTTGATATATGTGAGGGTGATATAAGATTTAAATGAAAGTAAATATGATTAAGAGTTTATGTTGTAAAGTTTTAAATATTATTAAATAAATTTAGAGATATTTTGAATTAATTTGAATAAGCGCAAGTTAGACATACTTTCCTTAATATTATGATGTTTGTTATATTAATTAACTAAGTATTGCATCTATTCGGGGAGCTTTTAGAATGGGTGTCTTTGACTGTAGACATTAATGAGCTCATAACAGGCAACACAGCTATTCTTGGTGCCACCAAATCCCCTGAACTGCTGTCTAGAGAATGATCTTACCCATTTCCTTTATTAACTCACACAGTAAAATAAGTGCCTTTATTTGCAACTGAATTGGGAGCAGCCAAGCAGAAAAAAAGGCACTGAGCTTCCACATTTTCATTCATAGATCAGAAATGATTTGTTCAAGCTTCCCCCTAGATTTTCTCAAATCATGTCCACAGTGACCCAGCCTTCCCCCCACTGGGTAAGCTTGAATCAGGACCAGAGTAGCATTCACAGGTTGCTGTTGCCTTTAACCTTTCTTTATCAAGACTTCAAGCACTTCACAGTTTCAGCTCTCTCTGGTTTCTTGTGTTATAACAGATTGAGCCTCAACAAAGAAACAAGGGTAAGAGTTCAGTTTTAAATTTTGTCATGGTTTTCTAGATGAATTTAAGCAGGTCACTCTTCATTCTGTTTCCATTTTCCTATCTTAAAAGAGGATGAAAAAATAGATTTGCCTCTTTATAAAGTCCTTTAATATGTATAAATCATAAGTCTCTATGAATCCTAGGTATTACAACTGTTTCCTTTATTCTACTGAAAAATGACTGAGCAGAACACTTGATTCAAGACACGACATCTATAACCTACCTTAGTTTGTATTCAAAGCTGGGAAAAAACCATTTGTGTTGGTTTTTAAAAAAAAAATGAAAGGAAATAAAAAGCTGTTGGTTATATGTCAGAGTGTGGTGTTTCTAAAGCTAGCTGCAGTGCTTGTTACTGAAATGTGTCAGTGTGACTCTACTCTGAAACTACCTTTCTTTGGACTTGAACAACTGACATCCACAGACACCCACAGGCAATCCACACTGTCTTTAACAAAGTGCGTATATTTACAAAAGATTTATGCTAAATACTTAAAATGCCATAGGATTTCCTCTATTCTAGGAGTTTTATGACCTGTTTAAAGATTGACAATGGCACAATGGACTTAAAAGCTGCAAAGAAGTGTCTTGGTTTATTGGGTTTGAGCTTGCAAACTATTATTTTTTCCTGCAGTTTACTGACTTTAAAGAAATGTTAATGAATTTTCATTTAAACATTTAACACTAATCCTTAATTTTAAATAGTTCAACTAATAGTTGAAATTTGTTTCTTAATTCAGATGTTCCAAAATTAGCTTGCACAAAATCTACTGAAGGCTATTGGTAATCTACCATCAATGCAGAAATCTAATTGAAATTGTGTTGTCAGATATTTTATCCTTTTAAAAAACAGATACATAAAATAACTTTTCCTATTCTGAATTTGTGCTATAGTGAATTTATAGTCAGTGAAAAAAATGGTGACAAATACAAAAATGTGTTTTCTATGTCATTCATTTATTGTAAGAGCTTCTATTCAATTAGCATATCAATCTATCCATGTAATAGTAGGATTTATTTTCATTCACCTGATATTTTGAAATGAGATACATTGGAGCCAAACTAATTTCATTACTTTATCAAACTGATTTATTTCAGTAATTCTTTATTAGAAAAAGACTGTGAAATTTGCAATTATATTTAATATATAAATAATTATTGAATTCTCCAGAAATAAACAACATAACATTTGATAGAAATTGAATAACTATTAAAACATTTCTAGCATTTTCTTTAGAGTAAGCTAGACTTCCCAAATATTTAGAAAATTTTCATTTAGGGTGGCTGTAACTTTTAAATTAGCCTTTTAAACAGACTGATAGATATATTTATTTTTCTTTTATTTCTTCAAACTCTTTATTTAGCAATTCTTTGCATGCTGCATCACATCAACTACAGTTGGTGTGTTTGAATACTAATTACACAAACATTTAATGCGCATATATATATATATATATGTATTTGATATATTTTAAATCTAATTATCTGTTCTCATAAGCAGTTGTCTGGCACTTTGCAGCATATCATTTCATGAAATAAAGTGTTTAAGAATGCATCAGAGTGTGGTCTAAGGAGATAAGTCATGTAGTTCAAAAGATTTCCAAACCTGACAGTACACAAGGAGAAGCTAATAAAGGTAGGAAAGAGTTGGGTAATTACAAATTAATCAAAATTATCACATGAAAGGAAAAGAATCATACCCTGATTAATCAACTTTTCATCTCTCCTCCAGCTGCTAAAAGAACAGGAAACAACAGACTAAATGCATCACCGTGCCAAATTCATGGGTAAAGGACACTGATATAATTTGACTGCATACTTTGCTTAGTTTGTAACTTTACTTAGCAAGTAACTGAATTTTAAAAAAATCCATCTAGCTACCTGGTTAGGCCTAGTATTTACAGTTCTGTAAGCACATGAATTATTCTTGCATTCCTATTATTTTGGAATATAATGCTTTAAAAAAAATTAAAACTGTTTCGGAAAAAAATAAGTATCCTATGGCATTTTAGTCCTGAAAAATTCACTTCAGAAGCATGAAGTGCAGCTTCCACTTTCTTCTATGCATTGTGAAATTAAAACAAACCCTTTATTAGCTCCAGAAAAAAAAAATCATTCTAAATACAGAAAATGGCACATTTTAGGGATCTTTTTGAAAGATCTCTTTCCTATTTGAAAATCAAACTTCAAAAGCTGTCAAAAAGTAACTAAACTCATAAAAGATTTGAATATTTCTGTTAACAGCAAACACAAATAGTTATAACTTTCACCATAGCTGCTACTATTGCTCTTCTTCCTCTCAAAACCTGTTCTTGATGACTCATGCCTTCATTTAGGTTTTCTTGTATTTTTTTTTCCACAATTGACCTCCAATCTTGCAATTCCCATTAAAAGGTCAGGTTTCTACATGGAAATTTCATTAATTTTAGTGAGATGTTTGAGCCTTGCTGAACTGAGAGTACTACAGAGCAGAGCGCTTAACTAACTCTATTGGTTAGATACACAGAGAAAAATAAATGTTCCTTTAGGAACCATGGCTTTATTTGGGATAGGGATTTTGTATTTTATCTAGCAACTGTTTAAAGTGACCCCACAGCTTTGGTGCAGAAAATAGAAACATGAGCTTCTCACTTCAAAGCTCAGACAAAAAACACCTGTTCTACAGCTCTTCTCTCTTAACTCCTTCTTGGTCCTTTCCTATTTTTTCATACAGCACAGAATGGTTTGAGTTGAAAGGGACCTTAAAGATCATCTTTATGGGCAGAAACACCTTCCACTAGACCAGGCTGCTCCAAGCCCCATCCAGCTTGGCCTTGAACACTTCCAGGGATGGGGCATCCACAGCTTCCCTGGGAAGCCTGTTCCAGTGCCTCACCACCCTCACAAGGAATAATTTCCTTAAATCTACTTTCAGTTTGAAGCCATTTTCCCTCTTTCCAAAGCAACAGTTCAACCGGCATTACAAAAACTTCTGTCAGCTCCTACAAATCTGATGATGATAAATACCAAGAAGTTTTATTTGCTCTGAATTAATACAAGAAACTTTTCTTACCAAATTATTAAAACGTTCCCCTTCAAGAAGTCACACAGTAATTTATAGAGCTTCAGCTAAACTACAGATTTTGTCAGGCTGAACAGGGTTGTAGTTGAAAATTTTGATTTTCTTTTCCTTTTGCAAACATCGTACTGCTACAGCATCCATTTTCTTTAAAATAGAAACTCACCACCCTAATTTTACCATTCACATTCAGGCTGTAAGTAATCTTTCAAGTATTTAATCATATCAGTCCACTCTATAATGCAGTATCTGCAGGATCAATATGGCATGATTGTTTTGAGGATAGGGGCTTACTGTGGTTAGTCATTGGCTTTAATAAGGATGAAGACAGACAAAAGTTATTGCCAGTATACATACTCTTCAGAAAAGATATTTTAAGAATAAAGAAAAAAATATTAATTAGAAACTTTAAAGAGGATAAAAAAATAAAGATCACATTAAAAAATCATATTTTTAAGACTGCTTAGCTACACATAAACCATGTTAATATATATTTCCATTTTCTGCTTGTGTGATGCCAACTTCTTAGAACATCAGGTACTTTTATATAATCAGTGCATTCTACCAAATTACTACTAACAAGGTCACCACCTGCATATTAAGTTGGTGTTAATATAATTTAACAGTGTTTAAACAGTACTACTCAGATCTTCAACCTCAGAAAAAGCACAATTAAATCAGAACATTTTCACTTCAATAAGTTGTTATATATGTGTGTATATATATATATATATATTTAGAGGTATGCAATCCATATATATTATTTTGACAAACCCAAAACAACTTCCCAGAAAAACAAGCTTTCTGGAAAGATATTAGAAATGTTTAGAAGTTGTGAACTATACCTGCAAATCATATTTAGATGTCTTGTGGTCCTAAGTGTAGGGTGATTATAATGCTTTTTAAAATATTATGTGGTTCAATAAGATTTTTCCCAGTTACTAATTTTCAATTTTCAAAATTAAAAGTTTTCTGCTATTCATGAATGTTCCATATTCTATGAACAAGAATATAAGAACATGTATGCTCCTACATTTTAACCAATTTTCAAATGGATATAAGCCACTTCTTCACTCATTGGAAGCACAAATCAGAGGTTACACAGCTTTCCCCTGTCTCTGAAAAATATTTTTTCATAAATATATTCACTTATGTGGTCTAAGCCTGACTTTTAATATTATTTCTACATACTTATAGGTGTTTTAATTATAAATCAGAGTAAAAATATAGTAATAAACCTTTGAAAATGTTATTTCTATAATTCCCTAATAATATTGCCCTACAGTTTCCAACTGAGAAATTGCATTAATACTTTAAAAGAAGCACTGATTAGAGAAAGAGTTCATGGATTTCTTTTAGGTAAAGTGCTTGATCTCTGTGAGCTAAAACCACCATAACACAACATATTAATTATGATCAAGCTGCTATTTTCTTCCAGCAGGTCAGCTGTGTTCTATATTGATTGCAAAGCAAGTTTCAAGCCTTTAAGTCTTGAAGGAAAGCCATTTTTAATTTTTAGATTTTTATTAAAAGAGCAACTTTTCCTGCAGACAGGAGAATAAAGCTCTCTCACACACACAGTGTAGCTGATTCTTAGCACCGAGTCTCAACACACACAAATGGCATAAAAACTGCTGCACAAAATTATCTATGTAGTCAACAACATTGTATTTAAGTGCTAAGCTAAAATATAGAACTTTTCTTCATCTGGATTACATTTTTGGGTAGATTTCTCTTTTTTTCTGCCATGCTGCTAAATGCTTTTTCAACCAGTTGCACACACTTGTGAGGTCTAGGATTTTTTTGCAGAAGGGTTTGTGTAGACTAAAATCCAAATTATTATATTGACAATGAACTAAGGATTAAAGATTGTATCAGAAGTGAAAAAGGGAAGAGTTTTGGTGGAAGAAAAGAAAAAGCCAATCCAGTCAAAGTCATTAAATATTCAGTCAATTACTATTATTTCTAACCTGGGCTCTAGTTTCATATTCAGGATTAATGGCTACCTCTAGCGTCAATATTGGAAGTGATAATTGACTTTGGTCTCTTTTAGTGTGCTTCCGGCGGGCTTCAAATTCCTTTCTAATTTGAAATATATCCTCAAATATAGAAAATGGAAAGATATTGCCTTTCTCTATAAAATGCTTCAGAATGTGCAGTTTTTAAAATATAAGGAAAAGAAAAAAAAGAAAAAAAAGAAGAAAAACGTTTAATGGAAACTCATAATCATCTCATAAACAACATGTGTTAAAACAAGGTAACCCTGATTTTTGTAATACATTTTACCGATAAATAACTATTTTTTAATATTTTACAAATATGTTTTTTCTTGTATTTATGGTTTATATTAAATTTATTCCCTCCATACTTCCCATTCACCAAGTCAGAGAAGCAATTGGTTTCACTAGATGATTCAAGTAAGGATGTATTTTACAGGTTCTGGCATGAGTCAGTCATCTTTCGTAGTCACAGATATGAAAGGGACTCGCAGCAAAAATCTTCCTTGGCTTGGGAAACATGCTTTACACTTTCTATGCAACAGAAATAAAGACCTCTCATGCAAAAATTTTGGTTAAAATCTCTCCCGGTTGCCAAGGACTTTCTGTTCTCCTTTGTGGGCTGGCTTTCTTGGGTCTTAACTTGGTCCAGTCACGATTCTGCAGTCGGATTTTCTTATTCTCTTTTTCATGTTCTGTGACTTGATTAGCTTTCTTTGGGCCCTCTGTCCCTTCATTGTTCTCCACCTGAAGTGCAGTATTGCAAATCCCATTACAGCAGGAGGCCTTAGAAATACAGCTGGAGTCCCTTCTCCTGAGCAGGCTGCAGGGGCCGAGAGCAGCCCAGTCAGGCTGTCTGACCTGTCTCCCTGATTTCCCGTAGGCTGTAAACAATTTCCTGAGCAAACCCAGTGCTGGTTCCCCCTCAAAGCTGGAAAGACACACTGCTTATTCCTATGCATTCTTTTTCCTGATGTATGGTCTAGATGAGGTAGAAAGACAAATTAAGCATGGTGTGGAAATTGGGATGTGGTACTCCAGGGAAGACAGGCAGGGGCTACAAGGTATGGTATTCCAGCACTTAGGAAGTTGATGCACCCGAAACTGTACAAAATGACCCTAGTGTGTATTACATGTTTGCAGATGGTTTCAGCCTCCAGGTAAAGATCAATAGAGCCTCAGTACATGACTTTTCTCGGGTAGCCAAACCTCATTGTTTTCCCATTTCAGTAGGAAGCTTTACCTATCCCACCTTCATTTGTGAAGGTGTCCAATCTGTGTACACACATCAGGACACATGTTATGTGAATAAAGGTAGGGAACTATGACTACAATTTTAATAATATAACAATTCATGACTCTGTCCTTTCTCTAATGCCTCTAACACTGCAACTTCAGTGTTCTCTTAATGAAAATGTGCTTGTAAATATTAGATACATATCTATGCAGTTTATGCAAATATGCATCTGTACAAATTCACAGTAAAATACGAACTACACATATTTCACACATTTGATAGGTAGGACATTGAATTATTTTTTCTAATATTTCTAAATTTTACTTTTATAACTATGGAACATAGGTCTGGTATTTTATCTCAGTTATCTAATTAAACTATTCTAATTTGGATTTGGCTGTCAAAATATTGTTTTAGTTTGAAGGAAGGTATAATACCAAGATGAAATAAAATCAATTTGCACTCCAAAATCAAAATTACTTTGAGTTTAGAAAAAACAAGCTGACCAAATATCACACTCTGAATCTATTTCTTCTTATTTACAACCATTGAATGAAAACAATAGATCAATTTGAGAATAAATTAAAAATATTTTAACTATCTTCTGTAATTTTTATTGCATTCATTCTTTTTGTTTGGTGTTGTGGTGTGGTTTTGTTGTATTTTTATTGTCAATAGTCTCTTCTGTAACCCCCCCTATTTTGTATTGTTATAGCGTATTTTATCCTTAATGGGTTGTTCTGCTCCCCCTGTGCTGTTGGTTTTGCCCTGGTTGTCCATCTTCCTTGGACCGGCCCTCCTACCCAGAATGTTCTCTGTTTCTCCTCCCCGTAGTTGTCAATGCTCCTTTGTACCTACCTTTTGTTCTAGAAAGCTCCATGTCAGTTTTGTATTCCCTGAAACCCCACTGGTTTGTGTAAACTGTTCCCCTCCCCTGTGTAAACTGTTCCACTCCCTCCCCATTGGTCTAAACATTGTATTCCCTGCCCTGTGCTCCTCCCCAGGTTCTTTGTAATTGGTTATAGGTTGTACCTGCCCCTTGAGACCTCCCCCGTATATAAGTTTGTGTACACCATTGTTTTGTGTCTTTCGTCCCTGACCCTTCCTGGGAAGAAACACCTTTGGAAACCACATGGAAGACCTCTCCCTGTTCCTTGCCTCTGCTCTTGGTGCACTTACAATTGATTGCTGCTGAGAGCAGCCTTGCTGCAGCAGTGCAGAGCAGCCCTGCCCTACCGCCATCCAGATCGCCTTAGGTCGACATGGAGCAGCCACTCTCAGCACAGTCTGGGAAGGGGCTAGATTGGGTTTTCTCCGGCACCCCGTCAGTTTGGTTTGTGGTAGGTTTTTTTCCTAGCTGGTTAATCAGAAATAATGATTCCTTCAGCAATTTTTCATTGACCCTGTGGGCTTACTAAGGTCAAATAGCAACTGTCATTGTTTACATTCCTCACCATCATTATTTACTTGACAATATTTACTTGCTAAGCAATATGGATTTCTGACCTGTACTGAAATCAATTACTTAAAAGAGCAAGGATGCTATTGCTCCTAGAGATGTAGATTTAAAAAATAAAAGAGAGAGAATCAGTCCATTTACCCGGTCGTGCTATATGTCATGCCGTTATAGACAGTATATGAATTGTTTGGGATATGAAACAGGAGATCAAAGCCTCCTCCATGAGGATTAGTTCATGTCTTGGCCATGCTGTTCCCATTGCCACAGTAACACCTGGAGAATCTCCTCTTCCTTTGTGCTGTGGAGTCATTCTCTGCTGTCTACATGCAGAACCCAGCACAGCTACTTTGGGGTCCTGACACAGCAGGGTTTATGAGTATTTCCCTTAGATTGACACCTAAATGTGTTAAGTATCTACTTAATATTTAGTACACAGGTATTTTATTTGCTTTTCTCATTTTGAATAAGACAACACAAACACCTTTTTTTTTAATGAGAGTTTGTAAAGTCTTTCTAATTAACAAGTAATTTATATCCAATAGGCCTCTAATACCTGTTGCTATACTGTGTCTTATACTCAGAATTTTGTGGTTTTCCTTCTTTGAAACATGTATGTTCTGAATATTTTTTGGATGGCGTAGAAAAAGCAGTTTAGTTGAAAGAGACAGTATCAAGGGGACAAGGCATCCTCCTTGTCCTGATAATTATTGATCTATAAACTGTGTATATAACAAGATCTATTGAAGGGATTGAATATTCTGATAACTGAAAAGGAAAGCAAATTTGCTGCTCTCAGCTCATTTTATTCTGCTAAATCATTGCCTATCTCAAAGATTCTGACAACAGGTACTGTGCCAAAAATGTCATAATTAAGTGAGAACAATAAGTGTAAATTCACTTCATCATCTTCTTTAGCTCTCATGAACAATTTGTGGAATCAGAGATTTTAACAAACTTTCAGCTGACATGGAATGTCTTACTCTTTCTTACACTCTGAAATGTATTTATATATCAGAATACACTCTGAAATGTATTTACATCAACTTCGTAAATATCCAAAACAAACAAAAAATGCCAACAAGCATGACACTGTGCACCAAAGCCATCCAATTTAACTCTGGTCTGATCCTTTCATGCAGAGCCTCTCACTTAAATATGGATGCCAATTTCCAATAGTTTATTCCATCAACACAACTTACCCCATGTATAAATTCTTTTTCAATGAGATAAATATATGAAAATTCAGTAGATATGCAGAATTTTCAGTGATTTTTCAGTGTGGCAACAAATGTGCTCGTTATGACTACTTTGGGTAGCCTGTATTAAATACAGAGTCTGTTTTTGGTGACCAGTGAAGCAAATATATCATTATAGTATTTCCTATCTTTTATACCACACATCTCTTTTGCCCCTGTGACTATGTAAAATGGTACCAATCTTTTAGCAGTAATGATGTAAAGAAATAGCATGAACAGATTTATGCTCAGAATGATCAGGGATACAGACAAAAGCCCTTCAGAATATCATAAACATCTTTCTCACCTATGCTTTCACACAAATGTTTAAAAAAATATTCCCAAACCCTATTATTTATGTTTCACAGATCCTAAGAGACAGTCTCACTACATCTCTATTTAGAAGTTGTCTCTACAAGCAAAATGACCTTCAAGGGATTTTTTGTGTTAATGACATCAAGGTCTATATCAAGTATTCTGAAGTTACCACTATTAAAAATTTATATACTGTAGTTAATGCTCAGCGATATAGGGAATGTTCCTTACTTACCTTTTTGTCAGGAAGAAATTTCAGTACACTCTGCAGTCAATTAACAGTTAAACCTACTTGGCTCTTTCCCCATAGGAATGAATTTTCTATTGATGGCAAGTGACTGAAACTGTGACTGCAGCAGAGCAGTGCAGGAGAGAAGAGATAATGCCCTATCAAATCACTTTCAGTGTTGGAGATTATAGGAACACCCAGGGCTGAACTTCCATTCAACAGGAGTCGTCCAAGAAAAAAGGATATAATGAGAGACTTCATCTTAGAGCAGTATGCTCCTCAGCAAGAAAAGACTGAAATTTATCTAACAGACTGCTGCTTATTTCCTGGGAGATGTTTGAATTGACTTTAGAGATAGCTGACTTGTTATTCCACTGGCAGGGGAGAACAGAGAAAACAAAATGAAACCAAGCTAGAGTGAGAGCTAAAGGAGAAGGAATGCTATACTTAGAGGGGGGTTTTCTTGTCTGCCTCAAAAGAAAGCAATTGCTTTTTACTTTTTCCCAGTCTTTGTATTTTATTATAATAAACTTAATTTATTTCACTTAAAAGTTCACCTAGTGCTGCCAGACTCTCCATCACCAAACAGCTCAGAGCTGAAACAGGGCATGGATTCTCAGCTGTGACAATCTGAATCTCAGGACTGAGTCTTCTGTAAGTGTCCTGGTCTGTATCCACCAGGAGGCAAGAATGGGATTCCTTGATCTGATGACAGAAAGGGCTGGACAAAGGTGTGAGTGGCACACACTGGCAAGTGTAAACTGGAGTGCTTTTGAGGCTGTTTGCATCATCTCTGTGTGCATCACTTTAGCAGGAAAGGATATGAACAGGAGAGTGGCAATATAAAATACTTTCCAGAAAGTAAGAATACATTTAGAGGAGGTTGGATAATATTTATACAAACCACAGCAACAATGCCAAGATGTAAATAATAGATATAAAATAATAATGGTGGCTGATGGTCCTGGGAACAGCCAAGGTAACACAAAGGCTTACATGACCACCAAAAACTGAGTTAAATTTTATACCTTTCCAGAGAGTGCTGGTTAATCTCCCCAGGATTCTGGAAATGTAGCCTGGCTGGTATAGATGAACAGCTGATGTCACTGTAGGGAATCAGGGATACGTCTGCCAATGGCAGTATGACTTAGTAGCAGCACTCATGACATGAGTTGGAATGACCCTCTTTCACAAGAGGTCATCCTGAATTAGCATGATAGATATGTTGAGTTGAGGATACTTCATACACATCCCTGAACCTGAGCAAGCTGGGACAGAAATTGTTTACTCTGGAATTCCTTCCAATCTTCTCACTACCAACACACAGTGGAGGGAACTGCAGCAAACATGCTGACCTTTGAAACAAGCCCATCTGTGACATCCTGCTCCTGCCGTGTCTGTTGTGATTCCCGATGGCTTTGGGTGCCTGTTCAGTCCTTTTTGTCCCTACCAAAGCCCACATACCAACCTCCTCCTTTAACCTGACACACGGCTATTACAGACACTCTCTGATGGTCTTTCTACTCTCAAACTAGTCTCCAACTCTATGTTAATACAAGACTGCAGACAAGTGTGCATGATATCCTTATTTTTGTACTGATATTAAGCCTTCACCAACAATTCTTCAGTGCTGGTTCTGACCACCTCATCTTTACCCAAGCTGAACTAGAAGTACTTTCTGGACAGTCTGCACACCTCTGGAAAGAAGGACTGTCAGTGTGACAGCTGCCTGCAAAGGGAGGCAGGAAAGTGAGCAGTGAATCCTGAATATTAGACAGAATTCTTGAATTCACTTTAACTTTCTGCATGCAGTTTATGTTTTCACTTGCTTTTTAGCAGGATGGTGGTAAAATATTGGGGTTTTTTTCTTCCAGAATTTTGCTACAACTTTGATTTTGGAAGGTATTACTATCCTCTCTTGATTAAATTTTTTATTTGAACTACTATTTAAAGTAATTGAATATTTGAAGTAGCATTCTGAAATATATTTGCCTATAGCATATTGAAGTTCAACTAAATAAATATTTTAGAGTGTCATAAAAGAAGCAGGATTTCAGTTTAAAGAGAGGTTATTTAGGAATTTTCTATTATTATTATTATTATTGTTATTACTATTATTATTTTCATACTCTTGCTCTGTCCCAGAAACCATTTAGCAAAAGTAAAAGCTCAGACACTTTTTTAGCCTCTGCCTGTTACTGAGTAGAGGTGTACTGAGCTATACCAGCATAATTCATAGAAATAACTGTTCAGGAAGAATGTTGATAACCTTGTTATTTCTGCTTCTATTCTTTTACTTGCTTTATGCTGCTTAATAATCCTTGTCATGTTATTTTTCATTATTTATAAATGTGATAGAACAACCAATATGTTCTGTGGGGTCCAACTTTCACATGCAACAGTAAGCCAGAGTGGGGAAAAATAGATCATGAACATCTATAAAACTAAAAACTGTTGTAAAATAGAACTTCTTATGTTTCATTCTCATGTCTCGGTTCTATATTTAGCTGAAGGATAGATTCATGCTAATCCATTTTCTTTCCTTGTTTCATGAGCTATTTTTAAAGATTATCTCATTCTGTATATTTTTATTTTCTTCCTTTTAGAGTGGTGTATCAAAGCAGGATGTCAACACTACTATTTCCTGAAGGGTAACAGTGGCCTCCCAGTTACATTCACTGGCCAATCTACAGTGACTGGCATGATTCAAAGCAAAGGGAACAGAATGACCAGTGAACCAAGCAATTCACATTAGTGATAGTGTTACGCTGTTGTGAGAGTATACCTTCAAAAATTTGAAATTCAAAGTGTGTATGGGTTTTCCTTCCTAAAACTCTGAAGATAATGGAGTATTAAATGCATGATGTGCATGCACCCATTGCCCATATGTTCACGTCTGGCTCACATGTCAAATGTGAACATTTTGTAGCTGATGAGAGTGCCAAACTAGGTCATGCTTATACAAACTTCTTATATGGACTAAAACTGGGAGGGAAATTTAGACCTTTTTAAAGTATTTGTTAAAAAAAAAAAAGAAAAAAAAAAGAAAATATGTGTAGATAAACATTAGTATCGTTTTTCTTATATCAGAATCTACCAGTGCTCATCACTGTTGGGGAAGTTTCCCACTGTAAACACATCTGCACAGTCTGAAACTTATATTAGAGCTTTTTCCTTTCCTGTTCCCAGTATTGTGGTTGAAATATAGGAGAAAAAATCCTGGCAATGACAGAGTTCACAAAGCCAAGAAGTTTTTAAATGCTCTTCTCTTACCTTTCAGAAAGGGCAGCCTTTTGGAAGAAGTCATAGAGAAACAGAAATGTTCAATCAATTTCTTACAAATAATGTATTAAAAATTATTGATTGAGCAAAATAATAGCAAACAGATCATCAGTTGTTGACCATGTTTGGTTGCTGTGTCATTAGTACTGTTGTACCCCTGTTTCAGGACAATGCACAACAAAAATGAGACGAGAGTGCTGAACCCACCAGAATGTTGGGAGATGCAATTCCAGAAAGGAGAACTTTCAGCATTGCTCTCCAGCATAGCAGGAACATCCACAATACATGGTACAGTTACACTGATGCAGTTTTGTTACTGAGGCTGATGCTGGATCTTCTCTGGTCCAATGGGGAAGTTAATTACTTTTATCAAAATGAATCTAAGTCTGCATTAATTTAAGGGTTAGGATGAAGGTTAAATAACGCTTCAAATTGTCTCATCTTAAGCTTGTCAGATTAGACAAGTCTTAACAACTGAAGTGATGATTGATTCATATGAAAGAAAAAGCTGGTGCTCTCTCAACATTGCTGAGGCTGCAAGGTACATGTGAAGATCATCTAGTCAACCCCCTCCTTTAAGGAGCCAGAGCAGGTCACTCCAGTTCTCCTTTCAGTATCTCCTAGGAGAAAGACTCCATAACCTCTCTGAGGAATAAGCTCCATTGATCAATCACCCTCACAGTTAATATTTGCTCATGTATAAATGACTTTTCTGTGTTTCAGTGTATTTTCTGTATTTCCTCCAGGAGATATTTATGCACATTGATAAATTCTCCCTAAGCCTTCTGTATACGTCAGGTGTCATGTGCTTCAAGTTCCTAATCACTAAGTAGCTGTTTACAAGAATTACCCCAGTATCTCCCTGTCTTTTGTACAGAGGACCTCAGCACTGGGCCAGCACTCCAGGTTTGTCTCATCAGGGTTGAGTAGATGGGAAGGACCATCTCCATCAGTCTGCTAGTAAAACTCTGTCTAATGGACCTTGATCCCTGCTGGATCACAGATAACTTGGTGTCAATGAAGGGCCCAGGTACAGGACTTTGCATTTCCATTTGCTGTAATATATGAGATTCTTGTCTGCCCATTTGTCCACCCTGACAAGGTTCCTGTGAAGAGCAACCCAATCTTCTGCTCCACCAACCATTTTTCTGCAAACTTGCTGAAGGTGGATTCTGTCTCATGATGCAGATCATTGACTGAGATGTTGAACAATGGTAGTCCCATTATCACTCTGTGACATACACACCAAGGACTGTGGTTTTCCTAACACCACAGCTGGACACTGTCTCTATATTCTTCCTAGATCACTTGCCCCTGCTTCCACTTACTGTGTGCTTTCTTTACATGTGTGAGTTTTGTCAAAAGCTGCTTGTTCATCTCTGCAGATCTTCTGCCACCTTTGTTGTGCTTCTTGCACATAGGCATGGACTGTTCTTGAGCTTGCAGGAGGTGACACTGGAAAATCAGCAAGATGTAATTATGAGTATTTGGTGTCTAATATCCCCATCTAAAGACATTCCTAAAATTATCTGCATGATATATTTTAAACCGTGAAGAAACAAGAAGATTAGATTATTTTTTCCATTACTTAATTATAGTGATTGGCACAATAATTCTGTGGAGTATTTTCCAGTTGTTTTTTCATTAGAATTCCCACTTTATGGGGCAAAAAATCCTGGTAATTTTATTAAATGGTAGTTACCACCATTGTCGGACCTTTGAGATGTTTCTTCATAATAAATCTAAATCCTCTGGATTTTAAAGGGATCAGATAGGCTAACTGAGCACTTTTATGCTTACCTTTGGCCTTTAAAGCTCTCAAAAAATGCCCTCATTTTTATATATTCCATGTGCTTATCATTCAGTACTAAAATAAATGTAGTGAATTTACTGAAATGGTATTTTGTATTTGTTCTCCAAAGCAAAAATCTTAGGATTGTGGTTAAGTTTGTTATAAACAATTATTTGAAAAGATTAGGCAAAGGTTAATATATTGCAATTTTTTGCCTTGTGACTGCCAAAGTATTACAGTTGCATTGTTTTTTTCCTAAAGGAATGAAACTTATGAATGAGAAGAACAGTAAATTATGAATAACAGACCCATAAAATTGTTCATGAATGCTGGGGTTTTTTGCATGCAAAACTAAATATTCATACATTGAACAGTAATTTCCTAAATATTCATGTTGAACAAAAACTTCTCTGCATGAGTTTTTGCTAGCAATGAATATTAAGGAGCAGGAACCCTGCAGAAACAGCTGTGCAGAGTTGAAACAAATGTTCACTTAACCCTATTTTGTAGTAGCTGTACAGCTCAATTTATCAGGAATATTACACTCCTTACTTATCGCTTCATCAGGATGCACATATACACAGGCAGAGCTCTTCTATTCCTTCTCCACAGCTCTGCCAGCTGCCATAAATCAATGTTTTAGCTCTTGCCCCACATCCTGGTGTTATACAGAACTTGAGGTCTCAGTAAAGCAAGCAGAGGGTAACTAATTTGATTTCCAAGCTGTTAGACTGAAATTAGATGAAGCATTTTATAACATCCAATGGCTTTCACTTTCTTGTCACAATCATTAAAGACAAAGTTCCTCAGTGCAGTGTTACTGATTTACAGGATTGAAACATTGTGTCATTTTTGGGAAGTTTGAATTTGTGACGTGGAACTCTTGGTGTTACAGAGTAAAGGATTAATGCTGTCAGGCTAGGTGCATAACAACATTGATCCTCCAAGAGCTATGTTTGATTTGGCTGAGTGACTTCAGCAATTTCACATGGAACATGACCTTACAAAAAGAATAAAGCCAGCCAGTGAATGAATAAATGGATAGCCCAGGTAGTAAGTGTCCAACAAACTGAAGGAGGACTAGATAATCAAAAGAATAATTGTACTTTCTTACTAGTAAAATATCTGGTGGTCATGAATAAAGAAAAAAAACTGTATTTTTTTTTTTCTGAGTTTGATAAAAGCATCCTAAGGCTTCTACCTTAGCCATCTATCATTATTTAACCCCAGCCAGCAACCAAGTTCCACAGAGATACTGACCCACTCACTACTAGTGGGGTGGGGAAGAGAACCGGGGGAGGGTAAAAGTGAGAAAACTTGTGGATTGAGATAAAGACATTTTAACAGCAAAATGAAAAGCCTTGCTCAAAAGTAAAGTAAAACAAGGAATTCATTCATCACTTCCCATGAGCAGGCAGGTGTTTGGCCATCCCCAGGAGGGCAGAGCCCCATCACATGTAATGGTGACTTGGGACAACAAATGCCATCGCTCTGAACATCTCCCACCCCTTGTGCACCCTCAGCCCACTCACTGCTGGGATGGTGTGAGAGGCAGAAAAGGCTCTGACTGTGCAAACACTGCTCAGTTACAATGAGAACATCCCTGAGTTATCAGCTCTGTTTTCAGCACAAATCCAAATCACAGTCCCACACCAGGCACTGTGAAAAAAGTTAACTCTACCCCAGGCAAATCCAACATACCATTCAATATACAGAGTTTAAAAAAAGGTGGGATCTGCCACAGGTCTGTTGATTTGATATATGATTGAATGCATTTCTTATAAGCTAATTTATCATCTTAAGTAAAAAACAATATCCTAAATTACATATAGATCCATTCTACATGTAGGCTGGTTTTAAGCAGCTTCAATGAATGTTAAAGATTGCTGTCACCAGCATACAGTATGCATGAAGTATGTAAATATCTGTAATTTTCAAATGTTCAAATGTCTGTTTTCCGATCAGTTATTTCAACAGTAGAAGTCAGTAGCTGAAAACTCATAAAACAAATGAGATATCGTGAGGAATTGGAACAGTAATGGTTAATGACTCAAACCAATTGGCCCTGTGAAGGCAGATAGTGCCTTGTTGGGGCTGGGTTTGCAGTCCTCGAGGGGGAGCAGGACAGTTTCTGGGTGTGTGCTGTTGAAACCTCTGATTCTCATAAGAGCACTCACTACTGGTGGCTACAAGCTGGGTTTTGAGCCAAGTAAGGGAGAAGGCCAAAAAGGAGCAGATACTGCAAGGTGGGATATTGCTTTTTATCATGCCAATCTCCTCTTTCACAAGACTGGATCAGCTGTAAAACTCTTCCCCACCTTGCAGAAGGTACTGGAACATTCACACGTAGGTCTGAAGATATTTGTCCCTTCTGACGGGGCAAAACTGGCTCAACTATACTGACATGAGAGGCAGCTGTTTTATCTCAGAAGGGATCATAAATAACCAAAAGGCATTAAGTACCCCCATTTCTGGGCCTACCACCAGAGGACTGCACAAAATCCAAAATGTTGCAGCAGATCCGCAGGGTTGCAGCAGACAGTGTAAAACTCCTCCGCCAGGGGAGGCACCTGGCTGTTCCCACATAAATCTGAGCTTCATTAACCCATTGAACTTTGTGTTCCATGTGCTCTCCCTCACCCTCAACAGATCAAGACTGTCACCATCACTTTAATCACTTTGGACGTTGAAATTGCAGCAATCAAGTCTCACTGCTGGTTCCTCAGGCAATGATATCTTTCTGCTCTTATCCTTTCTTTCTCTTTCTTTCTTTTCTTTATATGTTTTCTGAAGTGTTATTTTTCTATTGATACCACTGATAATAACCAAAATGGCTACATAATCATCTCCATTGGGAACAAATTGTTCTAAAATAAACCCTAAATATATATATATGTGTGTGTGTGTATGTATATGTGTGTGTGTATATATATATATATGTGTGTGTGTATATATATATATATGAAAATATTTTATATGATAATTCAGTGTCACTTCACTCTAGTTCTCCCCAAGGGATCTATTAACAAGAATCTGAGTTACCCCTTTAGGGAAGGGTCATAATAGATACTTTCAAAGTAGAACTGAGAAGTTGTGGTGAGAAGGTTCTTGATGGATCCCTCTAGGAGGTTAATAGAGAAATGCAGTTTCTGAGATCCAGCCTAGCTAATTTCCCTAATCAGTCTCCTGATTTCATTATTTTTATAGGCAATTATCTCAGATATTTCTAGAAGAAAACATTCTTAAGATAAATATAAGTACCTTAATTAAAATAAAAAGCAAAGCATAACACTGACATTAGCTTTAAGACTTCTGATAAATTTCAAACACAAACAAAGAATTTTAAACCTGTATATTAAAAGAAATCAAATATTATCTTACTTCAGATTCTGAAGTGGNCGTTGAAATTGCAGCAATCAAGTCTCACTGCTGGTTCCTCAGGCAATGATATCTTTCTGCTCTTATCCTTTCTTTCTCTTTCTTTCTTTTCTTTATATGTTTTCTGAAGTGTTATTTTTCTATTGATACCACTGATAATAACCAAAATGGCTACATAATCATCTCCATTGGGNAAAATTTTAAAATTTAAAAAAAAACAGCAAAGAAACAAAATAAAACAATAGAAAAAGGTCAATGCATTTATTTTTTTGAAATCTACTTTGACAATGAAGTTCTTCTAGAGATATTGTGCATTATGAAATGCTTTCTACCAACATTTCCTTTTGCAAAATGTTTATTTAACTTATTTGATGAGAGTGCTCAGGTTTTTTGCCTCTAAAAAGTCTGTTTCATCCTGTAAGTTTATTTTTATATACACAAGCTTCTAATATATTTAAAATAATATAGAGAAAATTATGGAAACGGTTAGAAACATACTTCAAAATGACAAAAAAGAGTGAAGAGGGTTTATTCTACTATGTCTTCCCCTTTTATGAATACACTCTATTTTGTCTCCACACTTTGTTAAAATACTACTGAATGATGTAATCCATGTGTTTTTTAATCACATTTCAGTGTTACTATTTCAACTTGTCCCCTGTCCCTAAAATGTTCAATTATTTCTTTTATATTTGTACTTGCAGCAGTTTTTTTTCAAATTATAAGGGCCCTTTATATTATGAAATAATGTTAGCATTTCACAGTTTGAGTAGCTCTGAGAATTTATTGAGCTTTGCCAAATTACTCTTTCATTGTTCTGGATGGTTAATATAAAATTTTCAACTATTTTAGAGTGTTCAAACTGAGAAATCCATTTAAGAAAACCAAACTTTTTACAATAGAAGAGGACTTCTCATGATTTTTTTGTTGTTGTTTTTAAAATGAGTTATAAGAATTGAGGGTTGTGTCAGATTACTTTGAAGAAAATGCAGATCAAGCCTTCTAGAACCACACTGACACTAATAATTATAAAAGCAATGAAATATTTAATTTGCTATTTCACTTCTGAAAATGCCAAGCTCTATTAAACCACTACAAATACAGATTGCATCATACTTTTAAACTTAGGTGCTCTCATCTGGGGGTTGTTAGCTCTTTGTCAATAAAAAACCCTAGACAAAAATTTTCTCTAAATTGTATGCATTATCTCCTTTATAGTAATCAATATTCACACGTTCATTAAAGAAAATGTTTAAATGTTTTGTGCAAAATAGATAGGAAATATTATGCCTTAAACAGAAGTCAATATTTTTATTTAACTGAAACTGGATTTCACTGCAACCTATTAGACTTTTCGAAGGGTAAGAAGCTTTTCTCGTGCAAACTTCCAGTGGTATCTGGTCTAATCTGTGCTTTCTTTTAACTATAAACAGCCCTCATTAAAATATTGCCAGTTAGAGGGTTTGAGAAAGAAGTAAAACATACCCAAAACTGATGGAGAGGAAGGAATATCAACTAAACAGACACATTGGGTGGTTTCGTTTTAAAGATTTTGCATACATGTTCTGACAGTGTTAACTCCCTTTGTAATTCATTGTGAAGAGTCAACCATCAAAAAGGAAATTGTACTTAGGTGGTGCTTGCATTAAATTACTGTTAGCACAGGATAAGAAAAGAACTTTGTGACAAGCCACAAAGTCCAAACAAAGCCATTGCTGGAAAATTAAAAAGGGCAGCAGGAAATGCAAGACAAGGTCTCTATCTGTTTAATCATGCCTAAGGGTTGCAAAGTCACCCTACAGACTGAATAATTGTTTACAAATAGATTTTGACAGGTAATTTCACTGAATACTCCACCCTCATTTTAACTTTATGGGTCCAGTCCTATATACAATGAAATCACCTGGCAGTTTGCAGTTGATTACCACAGGAATGTGGTTCACTGCCTTCTGAGAGCAGGGGAAAGTAAGCGGATTTGGCAGCATTTCAAGTTGTTGAACATCACAGACAAGCCGTGGGAACATCAGTTCGTGCTCTCGCTTGTTCAGCTTCAGCTGACATGGAATACACGATGGATTTGGGAGCACTGCTTGAAGCTGCCCACGTGTGAATTAAACTTCTAGACTGGAAGAAAAATGAGAAACAAAAAATGGAAAGGCCATAGGAAATACGTTGCATCTATGTAGCAGCTTCAATAAACCAATGCAAATGGCAGGACGAAATGGACATTGAAAATATATCAGAGGAAGGAAGCACATCCTCAGTCTTCTTTCCTGGCCTCTGGGCTGTGTCATGTCTGCCTCCTCCTCACTGAGTTTCCAAGACGATTTGATGGACGTGTACTTTTCCAATTACATCCTGTTCCAGGCCAGTTGTACTGAATTACACAGTGGTGGCCGGGAGTCATCAGTCTTTCTGCTGCAAGGGAGAATTTGGTGTTCAGCACCAGACACACCAATCCTCATACTCGTGCTGCACTATATGGAACAGGATTTACATTTCCATGGATTTGCTGTTACTACCTGCTGCCCCCTCTTCAGCTATGTAAAAGCGAAGGCACAAGTTTGGGCCTGAAATGTGTCTTTATCTGGAAAGTTTCTAAATGTGAAGAAAAAAAATGCAATTGAAACAGGTTAGAACCTTCCAAGAGGGAGAATGAGATCCTGGATCTTTAAAAAAAAAAAAAAAATTTTCTTTTATGTCCTCTAATTAACAGTGAAATTCTGCACTCATAGCCCAACCAAAATTCTATTGGACTCTATACTTAGTGGCTGTTAAATTACATCTGTAATTAATATACACAGAAAATGTGAATAAGATTTAAAATGTCAGCATTTATTTGAAGCAGGAGAAAATTTAACATGCATTTAAAATTATGTTTCTATTCCATTTTATTATAAAGCTCTTTGTTTTATTAAATTATATCTTGAGACAGATATCCTGATTTCACAAGTTTTGACACTAGAGCTTGTCTAAAGATTGAAGAGCAAACACTGAATACTTGTTTCTATATAATTTACAGCTTTCAAAAAAGCTGTTTGCCTTTTCTGTACTGAATAATTGGAAGGAATACTTCGGTTTATTTAGTCAGCATGCTTAATACCCAGTAATAATTCCCCATGATGGAATGGTATCTGGATTCCCCTTGCTCCCTTCGGTTGAAGAAAGTAAGATTTCGAATTTAATTTTTTTAAAGCATAAGAGAAAGTATGTTAGTTCAGAATTTCCACTGTTTGAATAGTTTTTTGTGATGGTTTGCTGTAAAGAAACTTTGACATAAATATCCACCACAATCTTTTGATTTCATGCAGTCCTTGCAATGTAGAGTAACAGACACTAATATTCATTAGCAAAAATATTTTTCATCCTGTGGTTGGCTACTGGAAGAGGCTCCTCAGGGAAGTGGTCATAGCACCAAACATGGCAGAGTTCAAGAAGCATTTGGACAATAATGTCAGGCACATGGTGGGGTTTTGGGCCAGGTGTTTGACTTTGATGATCCTTGTGGGTCCCTTCCACCTCAGGATAGTCTATGATTCTATGATTATTTACTGTAATCCAAAATACATAAATGAAAAATTCTAATTATTGCAGAAGGAGTTAACAGAGGTATAGAGGTGGCTTTTCTTTCCTATTGGGATTATCAATATTGGCTGAAAATCTATAATCTTGTTTATATTCAAAGAATTTTACTGCATAGTCTTATAAATTCCCTTCATTCATCGTTGTTAATCATTAAAACATTAATTGCTGAAAAATTATCCCATATTTTCTGCCAAAAACAAAAGATATTATATGCAAAACCCAGTGGAAATTAATGTGTGAATGGAGAATGACTCAGATCCTAGGTTAGATAATAACTTTCTTCTGGTTGTAAACAAATATTATGACCCTTCCACTCACCCTCTAAAGCAACAGGGCAAAATAGAAGTATCACTGACTTTCACGTCTGTAAGCAACACACAGCTCTAACTTTAACATTTAGAGATTTTATTCACTGCAGATGACATTTTGATATCTAATTAAATTGTTCTTTAGAGAAAGAACATCATAAAGCTGGCTTCAAAAGACCATGAACCTTATTAGTTAAGTACTTGCTCTTTAAAAAGTGCATATTTTATGGCAGAAGAGTTCTGGGGGGTAAACTTTCAGTATAAATGTATTTCAAATATGATTTTTCCAAAACTGCTCAAAAGGCTGCAGACAGAAGCTCATAGACTATATCCAGTTTGTTTTCAGAGTGTGTTATTTCAGAACAAATAGCCATCTTAGCAATGTCATTTTCCTGCTTAAATATTATATCTATTTAATGATACTGTACACTATCTTCACATCATTACATTTATATATATATGTGTGTGTGTGTATATATATATATATATATATATATATTTGTTATATAAGAGAATACCATTAAGTCTGTTTAGATAATCTATGAAATCCAGCAGAATGTTGCTCTTCCATTTATTCACCCTGGAGATTTCAGGCCATAGAAGAGCTTTATTTACTCAAAAACTGTCAAAAAGAAAAGTATTTTGTTCAAAGAGATATGAAAGATGAGGCACCAAGGGGAAGATTACATTACTGTCTATAGTTCATTGGCCTTTTACCTCTCACTACCTTTTGTTACACATGCAATCCAAATAAAGAGAGAATTGTACTACTTCTGCTATTGTCTAATAAAGCAATCACAAAAACACTCCTTAAATTTTCCAGAAGTAATTTTCATAAATTTTCAGATTTATCAGATATTTTAGTAAAATCAGAAGTCAGTATTTACTTTTCATACCCTTTGAACTCACATGGTGTGCCCCCTCCCTTTTTTTAATCTGTACACTTTTTAATGTGAATGAATAATTTATTGCATGGAGAGTGTTTTATTTCACTGCTCACCTGACATTCTTGTGGGACATAAAAGAACTATAGCAGGCATTTGCCGCTAAAAAAAAAAAAAAAAAGAAAGATAAAAGAGAAGTTTGCTTCCTCTTTTTCTTTCTTACTTTCTCAGTACTGTATCCAGAATGGTAAATACAAATCTATAGATAAATTCAGATTCTTGATTTAAATGCAAATTTGGATCTAGGGTTTATTTTGTGGCATAAATCCATCACAAAGCTTGCTCAAGGTCAGACTGGACAGCGGAGCAACCTGATCTAGCTGGAGATGTCCCTGCTCACTGCAAGTGAGGTTGGACTATCTGACCTTTAAAGGTTCCTTACGATCCAAACTCTTCTACTGTTCTATTTTACAAGACTCCTGACCTGTACTGAACAGAAAACATATATCAAACACCTAGTTTCTGGCAGATTCAGTAATAGATCAGAGCAATCTTCCTTCATTTTCTTATGTGATAATCCTAATACACCATATCTGTACAAATGTCTTCTTCATTCATTTTAATCCATACATGTTAGTTTATGATATAATTATTTAGACAACTTCTCTCTTCTACTGTTGTGCATTTGGCACTAACCTATTACTTCAATCTTCCCACTTTCTTCTGCATGTCTGCTCATTTTTCAGAATTCAATCTGTGTATCTAATTTAACAAGACTGTGCTGATTGTAGAGCCTATCTTCCAAAACAGCTGCTATCCTGCTTAGTCTGTGGATCAAAATGAAAATTTAAAAACTTCAGAATGAGGTTTGAGGTTTTGCTAGGACCTACTGTTTTGCTCTTTTAATTTATTATTTGGGGGTATTTTTTGTTTTCATCTTGTTTGGGGTTTGGAATGTTTCTATTTTTCTAATATTCACCTGATTAGTAAAACAAATGGCAATAAGTTACGACTATGGATAATTTTTTTTGTGTTTGTGTAGGATTAATTCCAATTCTAATGAAGTAGCTCATTTTGTCTCAAAGTGCACAAAATTACTTTTCCTCTGTATTACATACATACAATGACACTGTTGGTGAAAGATCTTACAACATGGGCAAATCAAAGTGAGACGTTCACTTGGAAAAAAATGTTACTTGTCATAGAGACTGCATTTTTATTTACTCAGAAGCACCATATCAGAAGGAAACCAACAGCAAAAAAATTCTGCCTCTTCCTAATCCCTCAGGTTTACAAAGTTCACCCTTAGTAACTCCACCCAAGTTTTGTCAGCTGAACACACATTTTGGAGTGATTTTTGTCTATTTTTAGAACAGACACACTGGGTCAAAAGTCTAATCCTGTGGTCTGCAAGATATACTTAAAAAGAGTGCAAGCAAGAGAAAGTGTTTGCTACAGTAAGATGTGACTTCAGTCACCCTGAGGCTTAGACCCTTCCTGAGCCAATGTGATATCTTTGTGTTTAATAAGCTTTAATGGGTCCTACATCTATGAATTTGTCTATTTAGTTTTTTTCAAGCTCAGCTGTAAATTTTTCATGTGCTGTAGCTGCAAGTTCTATGGTGATCAAAAAGGGCTGAAAGGTGGGAAACGCATATTAAGGAGCAAATACGTGGCCTTAAAAGGAATAACTATATCCATTATCCACAAAAGGCCACCAAGATGGTCAGAGGAATGGAGCTCCTCTCCTATGAGGGAAGAGAGAGTCGGGATTGTTCTGGAAGAAAGAAGGCTTCAGGGTAACCTAATTGTGGCCTTCCAGTACCTGAAGGGAGCCCACAGGAAAGATTGAGAGAGACTATTTACGAGACTATTATTTTGCCTGGAGTGACAGGACAAGGGGAATGGCTTCAAACTGACAGAGAGTAGGTTTAGATCAGATATGAGGAAGAAATTCTTCCCTGTGAAGGTGATGAAGCCCTGGCACAGGGCACCCAGAGAAGCTGTGGATGCCCCATCCCTGGGAGTGTTCAAGGCCAGGTTGGATGGTGCTCTGAGCAACCTGGTCTAGTGGAAGGTGTCCCTGCCCACAGCAGGCTGTTAATAGATCTTATTTCAGTAATCTTCATCATACTTGGCAGGCAGGGTCAAAAGATTCCAATGCAATGCAAAGGTTCACAGTCTAATTCTGCTGTTGTAACTGGGGAGAGCAGGGGTTTGTAAGCAAATCAGTATTACTTAATCAATATAAAAACAACAGGAAGATGTAGAAATATTGTTGTTAAGTAATGCTATAACTTAATTATCAACAGATCTCAAAACTAAATGCTAGTGCTAAAATAGCAGTTAAATTTTATTTTGAGAAATATATATAACCTCTTATCCTCAAAAACCCCAAACATCAAAACAGTCTCTCAAAGCTGCAATTAAAATACTGCCTCATTCATCTTGTTTGAATCATTCTGCCCGCTTAATTATATTTTGGAGGTATTTCCTCTGAGTGCCATTTTTCTACATGTTTCCTGTTATCTCCATTTGTTTACCAAAACTTCGTAGTTTTCACTAAAATGGCTTCACTAAAATGGATTAATGATGTTCATTACAACATATGATATTTGCAGGCTTTACCTTTCCTTCTGCATGAAGACAATAATGCAGAGCTTTTCCTGAGGTTTCTTTTTAGTCTATTTTTTCATGTGTAAAGCAAACCAGTCACAAACCATTGCAAAAGAAGTATAGGAAGATATTGCAAAAACAATCTCCATTCATTAATTTATTAAAATAATTTAATGACACATCTAATATATATGTGTATGAAAAATATATTTGTATAAACTGTTACTCTTAGACTTAGTGCTTGAAGCAGTCTAACTGGTATGAAGAAAATACATCATTATTTCTGTGTAATATTTCTACAGCAAGAACAAGTTTTTACTAGCCCAGAATTTAAGATGAGGTCCTTCTTTTTTTGCTTGCATTTTCTTGCTGTAATGGTCTAACAGCAGTCTAAACAAATCAAAAAAACAGGAAAAACTGATGAGGAAAATTCTCTAAGATCCCCTTGTTAGTTTTTTTTTTTCTTTTTTCTTATTGATTTGCTGAGTTAAAGCAGAATTTACTCACTTACTGTTTAACTGTGGAACTTTTCTGTAACACATTTTCCATTACTTGGGTTAATAAAGATATCATACCTGTGTTTGGTCACCCTGTCCATGTGAGTAATGTGGGGATATAGGGAAGGGAAAAGAGAAGAAAAAGTGTGGGAAGAAGAAAGAAATAGGCAAAGACTCTCTGAACTCTATATTTAAAAGCCTAAAACCCCTATCTCCATTAGAAAATGCAGGAATGGGTAAAAAGCTGGGAGTAGAAATCTGTCCAAAAAGTTGATTGAATAGCAGACCTTTCCCAATATTAACCTGATAATTTAATATCACTCTCTGAACTCAGCTATCTCCACAAACACAAGGCTTTTTTATGCACACAGGAACATATAAAGAAGAAAGGAAAACAATTTTTCATTAGGTGTTTGATTCTGTTTTTCCTGAAATCTAATGCTCTATCCCACAATCACATTTTGTCATTTTCTGAGTACTTTTTTTTGGTATTATTAATAAAGAATTACCATAAAATTATAAACATCTCATGTTTAGCTGCAAGTCAAATTGTCAGGAAAAAATAATATGCCATTCTATTAGGATATTACCATGTGACTGTCCATGATAAATTCCACATCCATGGCACAACCAAGGCAGTAATGGTGTGCTTTGACAATATTTGTACCAGTTCCCACAACACACTGCACTTTGGGTATCAACAGAGGTAGTAGCCTTCCCTGAAGTGCATTTGTAAAATAAATAAGCAAGCAAATAAACAAGCACTGTCTCGTTTCAGGATGTATCAGTGGTCAGAATGTGTGCAGTGGGTTACTTGCTGAAAAGTATGTCTGGCTGCAAGTCTTTACATGGGAAATATGACTGTGTTCATTAAAACTGCTGTGGGCAGTTTCAGTTTTCATAGAAATTGTGAGCCTGCTACATAAAAATGGCTGTTTCTACCCTTTTCTCATAGTCTTCTCACCATGTAAGTCACACTTCCCACTGCCCACAGGCATTCTGAGTAATGTCTTTACCCACGCCTAAAAAACTACCCAGCTCCAGTGTAAAACACAGTGTGATTTGTCAATATGCAGGGGTTTTTTCTGTACATCAGAAACCCAAACCTTTAGCTTATGTGTGCTAGAGGTCATGTTCCATCACTGCAAAAAGAGAACTGCGCTTGCCTGAGGACTATAAAGCTGGAAGCACACAAAGTCAAGGACGTTGCACTGGAAATGTCTTTACACTTATAGTGCTTTTCCTTTAACTCAGTGGGTTTTTCTGTATTTTAAGTGAATAAAAGAAGTTTCCAGTGACTCTGCTGTGTCACAGTCTATCAGAATGAAGGAATTTTTAAAGGCCAAAATCAGTGAAGCTCCTTAAAGTAATGAGTGCTCTCTGGAAGGTGGCAAAAATGGCCTTCAGCAGAGTTACTCAGGAAATAATAGATTAAACTCCAAACTACCTGAACATCAAATGAGAAATGCAGAGCAATGTGACTTGCAAAATATGAATGTAAGATAGGCCCTAATATCTCAGGACCATGGGCTATATATTTAATCTCTTTAGCTGGCATTAGGAAATGCTATTTGGAACTATGCAGAGAATGTCAAAACAATTGTTTTCTGCGGTCTGTTCTTATACTTCCCAGGCAGCCATTATTGTGGGAGGGTTCCTGGTATGTTTCTGCCTAATCCTGTTATTCATTTCTGGACCTGCCATCCAGGCATTTATCTAATCCCTCGAACCTGCTAATTACAACTCCCTCAACAATCTCCTGTGGCAAGATGTCTCACAGCTTTATTTTCTGTTTTGTAAACTATCTGTCTCCAATCAATCTCACTAGTTTCACCAAGTGCTTCCTAGCTTTTGTGCTGTGGCTGTTGAAAAGGAAATCCACATCCAGTTTGCATGCTGCGTCATGACTTTGCAAGCCACTGCAACTTGCCTGTTTGGAGATTCCACTGTGCATCCCCTGCCCTGGTCTTGTCAGGCTGAGCCAGTGTTTCAATCTACAGAAGCCATATCGCCACTTTCCCAGCAGACTGCATTTCCATGCACTCAGCTTTCTTAATTCCCATGACAGACCGTGCCACCTTACCTGTAGGAGCCAGGCTGGTCTGAGGCTCCCAGACTCCCTAGGGCTCAGAAATGGTAAGATTTACACAAAGAGCCTTGTAAGCCTATAGAAACAAAATAAACCTATACTGTTTTCTGAACAATCATAACTTCACAATCTGAACAAAAAGGTATGTCTGTATATTTAGAATTATTTGAGTATAAACTCCTATGCACTTCACTGAATAGGCATTAATAGAACATGTGCTTAAAGGCACCAAATATTCCCAGCTGAAGAAGCCCCACTTTTTTTAACATTCCCTTGGCACAGCAACCAAGCACCAAGCTCCAGCAGTAAATGTAATGAGAATTATTACCTACAGTAGTGCCCCAAAGTAGTCTGTTATTTACTGTGCTTCAAAATTCTTGTAGAAAAGTCATTCCAAGAAAATGTCAGTGTTTCTGTGGAAAAGTGTACTGATTGAGGTTGAAGCCTCTGAGAATTCAACATCAGAACAATAAAATACAGACTGCTCACGAGATTCCATTAATTCTTAATGATCTTGATTTTAATACAAAATCTAAAAGTATTGCAAGAAACAATGTCAGTCCAGCTGAGACAGGAAACCTGACTTGAAATACCCTCTTTAAAAATCAGGCTGAAATTTTGCTCATGGTCTGTTAACTTGCATTTTGTCAGCAAATGCTAGCTTGACCTAAAATGGGTTTCTGTGAATCAAACACCAAAGTAAATATGGGAACTTCCAGAAACTTTATAAAGTAGGTTTTGCATCACCAGAAAAAGTTAGTGTTTTAATCCATGATTCCTTCCTGGTCTATTACTAATGAAAGATTCACAAAATTATCTTCATAAAGGTCAAAATGCTAATTAGGAAATTTTCTTCAACGATAGATCAGAGATGTAGAACATATTATTAGATCACCTTTTTCTAGAGTTCAATTATCCATATCTTCATTTTAAAAACATGATAAAATTAAAAATAAAAG
The DNA here is from genome assembly GCA_013399835.1 of Leptocoma aspasia. Lineage (NCBI taxonomy): Eukaryota > Metazoa > Chordata > Aves > Passeriformes > Nectariniidae > Leptocoma > Leptocoma aspasia. The sequence goes on along the minus strand of VXAX01005581.1, from coordinate 477,424 downwards.
CTGAATTTTGTATATTAAATATTTCTTTTTTTAATTGGATAGAAAACTATCTTGAAAGGTTTGAGTTTACATAAATTATATTTTAGTTAAATTTATGCATGTTAAATTTTATATGCATCGTTACTATTTCCTTATTAACATCAATACAATACAGTTGGCTATAAAATAATTTTAGAAATGACCTTCAAATCATTAAGTGTACTAATAATCTAAGATATGAACATTTAAACAAAATGCATCTTTCTAAGCTAAGAAGAATTAAAATACAGCAATATTTGAAGAGCAAGGGAAAACATAACATGATTTGAATAACACAATATAATATCACTGTTCAATCTGAGTTTTAGAAATGAAGAATAAGCCAAGAATTTATAACTGTAATGATCCATCTATTTTCCTCACACACACAGTAATTAAGAAAAGACTTGTAATGCCTCGGGAAACTGAAATACAAGCATTTCTTATTCTTATTGACATATTAAGTGTAAGTTAGTCAGATATATTGAAGATATGTACTATTGCACAAAAAGTAATCTTGAATTCCAGAACTGCAGAACACACATAGTAAACATTGTTAACATATTTGGCTTAATTTGCAACACCATTTAATACAAGCTTTTATTGTAACAGCATCTTTTGTAAAATGGCAGGAAGCAGAATTAAGTTTTTATACTGATAGTTCTCATCTCCCCTTCAGGGTCAAAAGCGAACTATTTATAACCACTAGAAAATTGCCACAAGCTATGAGGATGTCAGGCACTTAATGTGCTCCTGATGACAGACAGTGTGAAAAAAGCTTCCCAAAAAGTTTTTATAATTAGTACAAGATTAAAATGTCCAGGCATGTTAAAAATAAAAAGAAGCACCCAAACCTTGAAGTCGAATTATGATGTAGCCTGGGCTCTGCAATCATAGGCTCATCTATCATCAGCTGAGAATTTACTCAAGTTCTCATTTTTCATTTCTCCCAGGTATGATGATATGTCCAGGTATTAACTCAGCTGATAATGAAAGATAATTAATTCATGTTTCTTAATAATTGCAGGATACAGAGTCAAAAGACATATTCATACAGACTTCATAGGTTTGGTCTTTTATGTAGATACAGAAAACACAAAAACTTTGCAACAATTTTATTGAACACATATGTGTTTTCCCTGACACCAGAGACAAATGAGAAATGCAAAAATTTAATGAAACCTCATTGTAATAAGTTTTTAAATGGGGTTATGTTGGTTAATCTCTGGTTTGGATTGTGGGAAATGAAATGTGAGTATTTAGCCAATATATTCTTGGCCTTGTTTTTGAATTACAGAATCATTTAGGTTGGAAAAGACCCTTAAATTCTTTGAGTCCAACCATTAACCCAGTACTAGCAAGTCCACCACAAAATCACCTCACCAAGCACCACGTCTACGGGGCTTTTACCTCCAGGGCTTCAGTAGCTAAGAAATCTTGTATGCAAATATTCCTACATTATTTTGAAATCATTGATTTATAGTAATTTCTTGAATGCATATCAACACTAAAGAGATATGATCCTTAGTGAAGAAAAGGCATTAGCCTAAAGTCCAGTCACAGAGGAAATATCTGCACTCAGCATCTAATACAGTGAGAATACATCTAGGTTTAGTCTATCTTTAGCATGTATAATGTATTTTATTTAATCTCTTTGTAGGTTGCAGCCCTGACAAAGAATGATTATTATTTTAGCTGTTCATAAGAAGTGACACACCCCACACTCCAATGAGGACAATACACAGCCTTGATGCCTGTGAACAAAGTCCCAGCATTGCTATCACTTTGGCCCAGTTAATTGAAAAAAAAAAATGCCATCAATGTGATATATTGCATAAACTAAAGATAAGACTGTGTAATGGCCAAGGGCTCCAGGAAAATGTGAAAAGTATGAATACATGTGCAGAAAATTGAATACTAACAGCTGCATGTAGGAACTCATCAACTACCTGCACCAGAAGTAAAAACATACCAGTGCTTAGACTATTATATTAAACCAGAAATGATTGCTGTGTAAACAGAACTTTTCCATATTCCTACTTTTATAAAAAGTAAAAGTTTCCCAAACAAAAGATAGATAAGAGGTTAATCTTTTGGGATCTCTGCCTACAGCAAGGAGTAAGAGCCACTCAGAAGGATTGCATGACAACCTCTGAATTAACCTCAGATTTAACCTCTGAATCTGTGTCAACAAAATCGCATCAAACTTAATTCATTTCAAAAAAGTAAGGGAACCTTTACATACCTTAAAATGTATAGATGCCATTTATTAGATACTTTGTGTAGTCTGAGACATAAAACTGATAGCAAGATGTAAACTCCCAAACATTATATCACCAGCCCAGTGCAAAGGCCATTTTATGAACAGAGCATTGAGCAGAGCCATATCACAGCTGTGCCAAACAAATGATCTCTCAGAAGATTTACAAATGCTGGAGTAAAAATGCAAAACATAAAAAATAAAGACAGGCAAACATGCTAGATGAAACAGGTTGTACTAATTCCTCTTTTTTACTGTAGACTCATGTCTTTTCTAAGCCAAATGTGAGGTGCCACCAGTGTAACAGAACTTCCTGTCATTAACTCATACTTCTATAACTTAAACCAAATCTCTCCCTACATTCTGTCAACATTAATGCCTTGTGGCTTAGAAATTCAGTCTTTAATGACTAGTACTGTGTGACATTGATAGCAAATATCTGTTTGGTAGATAGAAGACATCAGTACAATTTCATTGGAACCAATTCAAAGAAAGAACAGAGTCTAGTTTTGGTGGTTCTGAAGTTTTCTAGACATCTATTGAAAAAGAAACGAGAGACCAAAGCCATCCACTGATTGTGCAGCAGATGTATGACAGGTTATATCCTGACATTCTTTTTCTATGATGTCTTAAGCTTCATGTCCACAATTTCCTTCCCCTGGAAATCAAAACACCATGGAAAATACTGTACATGTAAACATTCAATGTAGCCACCAGACACATCACCATTACAGTTTTGGAGTCTGAGGACAGGTTTGCAGCCAACAAATATGTAAAAAACTTATCTACCAGACAGAACTCAAAATTCAAGTATGGTAACAACAGTGAAACAAGACACTTAAATGCACTTAAGAAAAACTTAAGAATTACACTTAATCAGACAAAGGGTCTGTCCAGTGCCATGTGTATCCTCAGTAAAACCTACAAAGGGATGCCACAGGATGAACAAGAGTAGGCAGGTATACCTGATGTTTCTGGTAAAAATGTTCCTTAGCTCCAACTATTTTCATTTTATTAAGTGCTCACAGACCAAGAGTAGTCTTTCTGATGCAGCATGTCTTTGCAGATTACTCTTACACCTATTTGTCCAATCTCACCTGCAATTTTCATCAATTTAAGCATCCATGTTCCACTATTCTAATAAGTTGCACAGACTTGTTCTCTCCTATGTGGAGACCCACATCTTGTGTGTTTTGCATCAACTCTGACTGGCTTGTTTTGAGTCTCACTGCCTGCATTGAAGGAAATGGGAACAATTAATCCCTATTTCCTAATGCCTCTTATGATTTTGTATACTCTGTAATACCTAGTTCTCTCTCTTACAGCCTTAGCATATCTCATATTTCCTCATAAGAAGACGCTTTTTATCTTTGTTCATGTATCTTCACCAACTTTCACTGAACGTTTTTCTGTTCAGTTATTCTCTTTTAGAGGTGAAGTATGCAAGATATGGAGAATTCCCACACCTTCATGTACAAGATATGGACAACCTAGGAACTCCACAGTGTATTAATAATGTTCTCTCTATTTCTTTTGATGAAGTCTCAGAAAGTCATAATATTTGATTTTCTCTTTTGCCTGCTCCTGTGCATTGAGCTGACATTTTCACAGGATTTTATTCCATAACAACAAAATCTTGCTTCTGAGTAATAACAGGCAGCTTAAAGCTTTTCATAGCATTCATATGTAAAATTAGGACTGGTCATCCCCATGTGTTAATCACATTTAAACACACTGAATTTAATCTGCCATTTATTGCCCAGCCACTCGGTGTCTTGACAATCTTTCACAGTCAGCACTTGTCCTTAGACTTTTTAATAAATTAATATCATCAGTAATTTTGGTCACTTCAGTTCTCACCCCTTTCTCTGACTATGAATATGTTCCACCACAAACACCTTTGTAACTCCTCAGTTATGAGCCTACCCCTTCTATCTGGTACATTAAAAATATTTAACAAATCAAGTGAAGATATAGGAGGAATAGCAGAACAATATATATATGGAAAGAAATGGTTAAGTAAACCTAGAGAACACAACTTATGCTTCCAAAGGAAGTATTAGCTCTGTTTCAAAGGGTATGAAAAGATTTATATAAAACCATGAATTCCTAGGGCTAAAAAGACTTCTGAAGTACATGTCAAAATGCAAAGAAACTCCATGATGTTTCTGTGGCACTGGAAAAATAAAAATTCTCAGATACAGTCAGCATTTATGAGTTCTGTAAAAATATAAGGGTTTTCTGTATGAAGCCTGGTGCCTCTATTATACAGAAAATTTACAGCTCTTCTTATATCTACCTAATCTTAATGCCTCATAAACAAATCCCCTGGAGCAAAAGTAAATTAGTAGCTGTTGAGGTTGCCTAAACAGAGATTCTTGCAACTGATTGCATTAAATTAACTGTTTAATTGAATACATTTGCCTGATTGAGTAAAACGACAATTGTGTCAATGTTTTTTCTAATTGTGTTAGTTTGCACAGTTGGTTCACTGCCCTTTCTTGAGCTGATAGTAATCACTAATTTTGTTGCTCATGAAGCTGTGATAACAAGCAGATGAATTGACATTCACATTGTTGTCCACATAGATTGAGAAGTAAAATGGACCTCCTTCTATCCTTTTAACCTCAAAGCTAGATATATCCTATTAAAATTGACATTGTCATCCTGCAATACCTGTGGGCATAAGTATGATAAGGAAAGGCTGTGCAGGTTTCAGAGGAACAAATTTTACCCATTTTAAAGAGCTCAGAAAACACTCATACATCAGTGGAAGATATTTTCTCACCTATCAGATTATCCTAATTTTTTTTCTAATTTTTATTTTATTTTATTTTCTTCACTTTCCCTTGGGAAGAAATCAAGAGCTCTTAAAAATATTTAGGGAAAAAAAGGTAGAGGTAAAGGGAAGGATGAAACCTCATGCAGATGATTCTGGTTTTTGTCTCAGAGTCCTGATGAAATAGCAGAAGTCAAATCCTTCATCCTCACAGCAGAACCTAAACTACATGTGTTCTCATACTTTAAGCATCTCATAAGCAATAAGTAACTACTGGGTAGTTGACTAGTCCACAGAGAGAAAAAAGAGATTCTTTTTATCTCTCCCATTGGAAAGAGACCCACTCAGACAATTTAATCAGTGAGATTTGGTGTATTTCATTAAGTACATATTAATGAAGATAAACATTTTTACTCCACAGTGGAGACAAAAGAATAGCTACATCATACAGAGAATACCAAAGTTCAGTTCTCTCTTCCTATGCTTATTTAATTAGCATACAGAGAAGCAGATTTGCTCCTTACCCCCTCTCTTGCCATCTTTTAAGAGACTCACTGACCTTTCTCTTTCTCTTTCTCTTGTCCTGACAAGAAATTCTCTCCAAACTTCTGTAAAAGTTGCGTTTATGATGAAAAAAAAAAGCATGTTATATGTAATAAAAATGCTTTTTGTGAGAAAATTTCAGACCAGCTCTCCTTTTGTAAAACCTGTGCCAAATAAAATTGACATTCACAACAACTTTGCCTTTGTAGTAAAAACAAGATAATACCCATTTAGAAAGTTGCTGCCATCATACATTTTGCACAAAAGCCAGCTATAATAGTTAGTCCACGTAAGTAGGTAAATACTGTTTCTGAATCAAAAGTCAGACAAGCCAGTCAATAATCAGACTGCGAATGTAGACACAAAAATCTTTTGAAGACAGGTATCTTGTTCTTAACAATTCATGTTTATTAACATGGGATTTATTTGTTTGTACTGCTCTTTTTTGTTGTGGAATAATGAATGTTTTTAATATATACGTTGCCCTGTTTTTAAACCACAATTTATGCAATAATCTTTCTTCTCCTACTAATTAAGTTACCTCCCTCATTGGTGATGGAACTGATATGCATTTATTATACTAGGATTTTTCTGGCACTTAACATTCTAAATAAATAAGCAACGTCAATAACTCATGCCACTACTGCAAATGTACTATTAAAAGTGAGCCAGTTCCCTGCGTTAATCTACAACATAGAACAAATGAAAAATGATTAAAATTATGCCCAGAGCAATGTTGATTACTTGTTCATCATGTGACAATGAAATCCTGTTTAAAATTTGAGGGGTTTAATGAAATACATCAGCAATTCAGCTGTAAGCTCTCCCCAGCATTATTTCTGCAGTTCTCCTTTCCCTTGGTGACACAGGTCAGGATCTGACACAGGGAGACGTGGTTTTCACCTAGAGAGCAGGTTTTCTTTGTGAAACACTACCTTTTACTTATTTATTTATATTTTTGCTTCTGGAAATCCAGAATACTGTGAAAAAAACAAAAAAAAAAACCCAAAAAAACCCAAAAAACCCCACCACAACCTGACAGGTGTTTATGACCCTATGCAAGACCAGAAGAAAAGGAAAAAAAACCTGACCAAAAACTCAACAACCCACAAATATGACTACTTCCATAATGTTTCTACTTTATCAGACTGCCCACATCTCAGCTTTTCTCCAGCTGATGACACAGAAAATGACTAATCTTTTTCTCACATGATTTCATCTTTCATTGTGTTTTCAGATTGACAAACCTTCCTACTGAAATACTGACATATGACTTCTATTCTACCTTTCAATCTAGTGATATGGTGATTTGGTTTAAAATAATTTTTTGCAGGGACCACACAACACTCTTTTGCTTTAAGCTCAAGTACTGTATACATTCTGGATATCAGAGTCCTTTCAGTGGCTTGTGATAAGTGTACAAAGACTAAGTGTAAGTTGTTTAAAAAGTCCAAATATTGCAGGAAACTCTCATCTAGGCAAATACATAAAGTGTTCAGTGTAAGACAAAAAGAGACAGCAAGGCCGTTCAAACATCTCTATTAAACTCAACTTATATTATTATCCTATCTCAGAATTTTTTTAACTATTTCCTGCAAAATATTTGGAACTTTTTTTAAATTTCTGTTTCATTTGTTCCAAATGTATAAAAAATTCTGGTTTTCAGCAAGGTATTAGGTATCATCCAGCAAAATGTTTTGTAATTCTACTGCATAAAAAGGACAAAGGTGCAATGAGTTCCTGCAAAGAGATTCCAGAAAGTCATATTAAAAAAATGTGAGTACTTATATGCATGTATATGTAAATTTTTGTATACTCTGATTATCCGCATTGGGCTCAATTTCTCATCAGTAATAGGGGGCTCCAATATAGGAAGTAAATGTATTTTTCTTTTGATTCTTTATGTGGGTAACGCAATTCTAGCTCTAAAAAAACAAAGGAATTTCCTCTTTCAAAAATAATTTTGGAAGATTTTTTAATTTTTTTTTTCCAATTTTTTTTTTCTTCCTCCCCTCCTATAATTTTTCTGCTCCAGGGGTACCTCCTCAGCTGGAGGCTGTCAGCCCAGGGAATATTACTAGCTTGTCTGGGATAGGTTTATATTATGTTTAACATATCTACGGTTTTATATTGTTGGATGCAATCTGGACATGAAGACAGGTTGAGACAACATGTCTGAGGGTCAGACAAGAATCTCAATATAGCATATAGACAATATAGCTGCTTCAAAGGCCAGAGCAACTAATAAAGCTACCGAAATCCTTCAGAAAGTAGCTCATTCGGTCCATCTTTCTGTCAGTGCCAGCAAGCCTGAACAGAAATATAGATTCTCTGGCTTTACAGAGAAAGCAATACATTTTCTCAGTTACATCTTCCCAGCGTTTAAGACAAGGGACCATAATTTCTCTGGACAGCCTTTTCTGCCCATATTTTTCCATTGTATCTTTTTACTGGATAGCATTCACAATATGAAATTCTGTATCTTGTTTCCTGATAACCCACACTTTTGTACCTTACATTGATAACAGTGATGTTAGCATGACTGATAGCACTGAAAAGCCTCTGCAAATCTCTTCTTTTTTTTTTTTTTTTTTTTTAATTTTTCTTTTTTGTTGTTAATGAAATAAGATAAAG
>VXAX01005581.1:359932-462030 GCA_013399835.1 Leptocoma aspasia | reverse complement strand
TCTCTTTTTTTTTTTTTTTTTTTAATCTTTCGGTGGTTTTCTCCAAAGCCCTGTAACCAGAAAAATAAGCAGCCGAGAGACATGTTTAGAGGGCCAAGTGCTTAGTCTTTCAAGAACAGTGGGTGGAAAAGAAAAATGTAAAGAGAGGAAGAAAATGTCATTTTTACGTGCTTTACCAGTCCCTAATACAGACATATGAAGTATTTGGTCCATCAAGTTCCTCTGGGACTATAATACTTATTATACATCTGGAAACTTGAGGAAATACTTGACCATAGTTTGTTTCTAGCCTCTTGTGTTATCTCAGATAACACAGGAATCAGAACCACACCACATCTTCTTCTTTTCTGATATTTTGGGTTTAGGAGAAGGGATAGATAATGGGGTAATGAAAAATCAGAATCCTGACTCAGTTTTTGATCAGTTTGAGTAGTATTAAATGAAGCTTACTGAGGTAAGATTTAAGTAAGGTGTAGCTAACAGTTATATTTCTAGAGAAAATCTTGAGGGCCCTATTGTTTTGGCCAGATATATGCTACAGCAAAAAAGGAATTACACCTGTAAAGAGGAAATGGTATACTAAGTAAACTCTTTAGCTGAAATGATCTCTAACACATGACAAGTGTGCTAAGATTAAACGAGCATGAACCAAATACAGAACTAATAGATAAAAGTGCTGTTACGACTGGTAAAAAGTTTCGAGGCTGTATATCAGCACAAGTTATCCCAGAAACTATCTATAGTGAGTTACTATATTGATGTTGGCTACACACACAAACAACACACACATACATTAAAATGAACAAGAATGATATGCTGGGTACAAATTTCATTTCAATGAGGAAGAATAATCACTATAACAAACTAGAAGGAAGCTGTGAGTGTTCTCCTTTGACGTCCTAAATATACAATATGCAAGCTACATCTCCCTGAAGAATAATCAAATATTGGTCAGCTTTTAATCTATCAGTTAGCTAAATTAAATGAGATAAAGTTTAATTGACTATGATTTGACTTGAGTTTCTGTCAGAAACTAACAAGTTTTTCTATCTCCTTCATCCTTCCCTCCATCTGTAGAAATGTTGATTTGGGACAATTCAAGCCATTATAAAACATTTTGTGTTTTATAAACCCATTTCTATTTTTTTTTCTGGTTTTATTTTGATTAACAGTTTTGTTCTCTTTTTATATTTTTAAAATTAAAAGTCTAAATATTTTATTTTTAAAATATTCAAAATAAAAACTTTAATATCTGCAGCTATTTTTAGCTTTGACAATTATTTGGTCTCCTTGAGTTCTATTTTCCATCAAAGTTACTGTCTGTGGAATAGGATCACAGGAGGTCAGAGAAGATAATTCAAGAGCCCCTGTGGCCTTATAAATGTTCTGATTCTAAGCCCTAAAGTTAAGAATTGAATAGGAAACGTATTCATAAACATAGAGACCAAAGTATTTTGCAGACTATCAAATCTGACCCCCCAAAGCTGATGAAAAAACCTGTTGATGAAAAGACCTGATGCTAACAACATCACATTTGTTTTGAAGAGCACCTGTGATAAGAGCAAGACTCTTTCTAATGAAAGTCAGAATTAGAGAAGGAATATCTCAACTGAGATAGATGACGCAGGTTGTCTTAAACAGTGCTGATAAGTGCCACAAGTTGTGCTGATGGGCTTGTGATTTGCTCTTTTGGGATGCAGCAGTGGAAAAGGAAATCTATCAGAAATTATTGGGGAAACTGACACAGCTCAGAGGAAAAGAGGTAAATTAATAAGGTATTAGATGTCTTTCACTTAGACATTACTGTTTTGAATTATCTCTTATTAATTGAATCTGATAAAAAAGCCATAGAGGTTAAACAAACATTGTCTGAAGCTTGTTAGAAATTAAGAAGTTAAGAGGCCAGAAAGACTGAAAAATTTCTTGCAAGAAAGCCGTAAGTACATTGTAAACTCTGCTTTTATGCTTTGAAACTTTGCACCAAATCTGGCTCCTAAAGACAAGTGTATTGATATGCAATGTGTAAACTTTGAGCTTGTTTTATTCTTAGCATTCAATGATGAATAATATCATGGAACTAAGTAGTATTTTCATATCTATAGAAACTGGTCAAAATTCCACAATGTTTATGACTGTGAACTCATTGTGGGGTGAGTTGCACTCATTAAGCATTTGGAATGAATGTGACTAACTTTTAATTTAATTACCACAGAGTGGCAGCCCTTCTCAAGTTTATTAAAGAATCATCAAAATAGAGTCTGGAGCTACTGTATGGAGGCTCATGATCTCATCCTTTTCTTCCCTGTCTTGAAGTTCTGGATGTTTCAAATATCTCACTTTAATATATACCTGAATTCCTGTCATGCACCACTGTGATGGAAGTGCTACTGAGTGAGCTGAATGTCATTATTTGTTCCAGCAAGGAAACAGCTTTACTTTAATGATATTTTTATATAACTGAGGCAAATGTAGTCAAAGATTATGTTCTGCGTTGAGAAAGACAGAATAGTTATGTGCAGAAGAAAATTTTTTTCCTGTTTTTTCCTGCCTGAAGGATTGGTTTACATTCATGTGTTTGCCCTTTTTTTTTTTGTATCAAGCTTCAATTTTAGGTTTATGAAATCATACATTTTGTATTTTTGGTATCACACCCATAAAAGAAAGGTAACGTTTGTTTTCTCATATTTGTTTATATTAAAGCTCTGAGGAGCACTCCCCACACAAATTCAAGTAACTATGATTTATAATTGTCACTGTAAACAGACATGCTCATAAACAGTAACTATATTTTTGTCCTATTGAGTGTGGTATAAAATATGACCCACATTAATAGACAGGAGCAAAACAGAGGATGTTTGTGTGTTTAAAATATGCAACAGGACACCTACCACTTCTGAAATAGCTATACAATATTTGTCTCAATTCTGTCACAAATCTGTCACAAACACCCAGAAAAGATCATAAAACCCAACATGTGTTTATCATATCTGATATATTTATTTACCATTGCTGCACACTTGAAATTTATGAAGGTCATACTTGGAATGTTTTCTTTCTGGCTACAATGGCTACAGAATGTTCAGTTCAGTGTCCAGAGAAACAGCACCACTTCCTCAAGGCCAGCACTTCCTCACAGGGTTCTTACTTGTATTTGAAAATAATTTCTAATCCATTACACTAGGGCCTAAGAGATCATAGATTACTCCTACCATGTCACAAAATATCTTGAAAAGTATTAAAATAATTAATATTTTTGAAAAATCTTGACATTTTGCTAACCACCAGTTAGAACTTATTCAACTTATCTTTTAAGATCTCTGAAGACCAGGTTAAAAAAAAGTAATTTCTTTTCACTATCAAATATTTTAGAAAATATTATCAGATTTTTTTTTTTTAAATAAATACGTTGATAAGATTTTAATGCCATTAGAGCTATGGCTGCTTATCAGACCCAGATGACAGATTGGATTTTTCAGCCACTTACTTTTTTTAAAGTATTATTATTTTTATTAAGCTCCACTTTCTTAACCTCATCAAACTTCATTTTTTAAAATAAAAAAAAACTGTTTGAAACACTACTGATAGGAGAATCATCTACCTACCAGAGGTAGATGATTAGTAAGGTAGAAGAATGATTAGTAAGGTAGAGGAATAGTAAAAAAATTTCTTCTTAAATCTTGTCAAAATATAGAGAGTGCAACCTTACATCCTGTTCTAGAACAACTTCTCCACTATGGCCATTTTTTTGGGAGAGCATGAACAGTGCATGGCCATTAAGCACTCATTTAACAAAACTGCTGAAGGAAAGAAAATGACAGCAGGATTTGAGTAAGATTTTAAATTTTATTGTTTCCTTCTTTTTTTCATCTTTGTAATATTATCTCAGGGTCTCTTTATATTTTCACCCTTTTTTTCTGATTACCTTAGACTTATTAACTGCTTAAACATCAAACAATAGAACTTAAGAGCCAGAAGCATATACTGCAAGCTGCCCAGGGTTTTCTTTGTCCCATTGCACTACCAGAAGTAATATATTATCATTCATCCCTTCAAAACTGCATTTTCTCCTGCTTCTGGTTATGAGAAATGAGGCATTTGGGCTTATGATGATTGAAATGTCCCAAGCTGACAGCACAGAATTACTTAAAATTACTGTCTCTCTAGGTCTCCTAACAGTGTCAGGTTATCATTATGATTCCAGGGATACTCATCACAGACAAACTTTGGTACTTGGTATTAAGACATAAGCATCTATGCTTCCATTTAAGTCTCCTGTAATTATTTGGGATGCAGTATTAAATATGAAAATCTGCATCCACATTTAATATTTTTCAAAGGTTAAAATATGGTTGCTTGGGTTGTGCTAGTTAAACCCTTTAAAGTAGACAGATTGTAGTTGTCATGTAAAGAATAAGAGAAGAGACACTAGGGAACAGTTGGCACAGGGATATAAGGCTTTCACTAGTTAGTCACTATCCAAAAAGCTAGGAGGAAAAACTATGTGGAGCTAGTGAAGGGGGGGAAGTGGAGGGGTTGGAGGGGGAGAGCACAATGCAAATTAAAAAAGTGAAAATAAGGAAAACAGTTTGCACTTTCTGTTCTGGTTTTGCTAGGTGGACTTTAGTAAAAGTCTTCTACCCATTCGAAGAATCTACACCGCTTTATGCCTTACACCTCTTAATTTCCTTCACTTACCTAACACTAAAACTGTTCCTTCCCTTTATTCCCAAGAGTTTCATGGGGATACATAACCTAGTTCTTCCCATTTAATTGTGCATTAGGCCTTATTATCTCTTACTATCATTGCTGTGGTGCCTCATATACTTTTTACAAATTTGTATTAAATTAAGAAAATGGTATCTGTTAAGTCTGACTACCTTTCTCTTGTTCCATCCCAAAAAGCCACACACTCGTCTTTATGTGTGTTTTCCTAATGGGGAATACGAAGGTTGATGAGGGGAAAAAGCTGACTTCACATTAAAATTGAGTTAAAACCTGATAACTCAGCCTCCCCCCGGCACTTAAGAAAGAGGACTGCTTCTGCAGGCTGGTTTTCTGTGAAATTGCTGCCTGCCTTGTACACAAATCCAGACCCTGACACATGCCTGTTGACAGCTTATTCTAAAATAGCAATTCAAAAATGATGATCAGCAAGAGGCAGCCTCTTAACTGCCATTAGAATGAGCGGAGCATTCTCCTCCCAAATGACTTGGAAAGAAATATTGGATGGCAATAAATATGAGATAATGCACACCGTTGTATTGAATTATAATTGCACATACTCTCAGAGGAGGCAAGAGCAGGGTGCTCCTTGAAGGAAGGCAAACTTGGATCCAATGGCAACCACGGTGGCACTGCTCCCACAGCACCAGAGCCAGGCCAACAGAGCCTGGCGGGGACTGCTGTGGGTCCAGCAAGCACCAGGCAAAGGTGAGATAATAAGCCAAATCCAGGATCAATGCAGGAAATACAGACACTACAGCCACAGGGCAGGAATCCCACCTACAACGTAGCCAGGGCAGGAATATGAGTAGGGAGGGAGGAGCTGTTTCTCTGAGACAGCCACTGAAATCACCTGGCAGCCTCTGAACACCAAGTGCTTTCTCATGCAAGGTGGAATTCAACTGCAGAAAACACTGTCATCAGATCTAATGGAGGACAAAGGAATATGTACGTTCAGAGCAGATTTAGCTGAATTTGTGTACTTTAAATCTTCCAGTAGCTATTATAATTGTGACAGTTGGATCACCTGAATTTCCAAATTGTTGACTATTGAATTACAATACTGGAGTGGAGATCCCTCTACCTACTTTTGCTGAAAACATTTACTAGTCAATGTTAGGAAAATGGTGCCTTGGTTTGGTCCTACATTTTCTTACAACAGTCTTTGCATTCTTTCAACAGAAATAATTTATGTCATAATGTCAAGAATATGAAAGACCTGATTACAAAATTAAGATATGCACAAGGCATATGTATCAACAATTAAGTCAAGAAAGCAGATGTAAAAAAAGAAAGAAAGAAAAAATCAATTTTAAAACCATCTACCAAATCCTCAAAAACTTTTTAAGAAACCTAGACAAGTAATCTTTGTGCAAGAGGATTAAGGAGGACTTATATGAAAATTGATGAGGATAAACTAAAAAGATAAGAACCTTTCCTGGACAGTCTGGACAGAACAAAATTTAGGGTTAAACTTAAGTACTCCTAGAATAGCCCAAAGCTTCACTAACTAGCAGTGACCTTCCACTAAATAGGAAACAAAGAAAGTCTGCAGGAAAATTCACGGCCAAGGCAAAATATCAGACAGAATCTGACTGGAGAAAGACTGACTGAAAGAAATGACCCAGCATCTGCAATAATGCCTTGAAAACAAAAACACATCAACCTTAATTGTCACAGTGCCTGTGAGAGTTTCTGTTCGAAACTGGGCAGAAACACCAATTTGTCTAGTGGTTTTGGTTTGCCAGTTTTAGCTTTCCCCAATTTTTAAATTTTCCCAATCAATACACTNGTTTATGGGCCAAGTCAACTTTTACTGTTTGGATGTTACTGTTAACAGTAACCCTGTTAATGTTACTGTGGCTGGATGGATGTTACCTTGCTGCAGCCCAGAGGAAAAAAAGGAAGTTCTGGGTTTTTCGACTTGTAGTGTGCGTTTCACAGAGGCGTGTACAATTTGCCTCACTTCCCTGAAACACTCCCATCTCAAACTATGACAAAATGTATTGAGCAGCTCAGCAGAACATTAATGTGACTTGCAGGAAATATTCATAGTAGATTGATATTACAGCAAAGGAAATCTAAGAAAAAAGAAGGTAAGAAAAGAATGTACAGGTGGCAGTTATATACACATTATATACTGAACATGTTTTGAAAAGCCCTAGCAAGATATATTGAAGTGCAAAATGCTAATCATTATCAACCTGTATGATTCTGAAAAATCTTGTTATTCTTGCAGAAAGTGCACAGAGGAGAATGGTTGGCTGTGGAACATGAATTAAGTAAATTACTCTGGTGGGTTAACCTTGGCTAGCAGATAAATATCCACTCAGCCAGTCACTCACTTCACCCCTCAGTGTAATGTGGGCAGAGATAAAGACAGGGAGATCACATAACCAAATACCATTGTAGACAAAGCAGGCTTGCCTTGTGGAAAAATTATTTAATATCTTGCCAATAAAAATAAATATTCCATTATGGATTTGGGCAGTGTGGAACTACCATCTCCTTTCCATCTGCATGTATACAGCAAGAAAGCAAGTCTATGTTAAACAAGCATATTGTGTTCCCTCTCAAGCCAAAACCAATGCATTATTTATTGATAGGAATAAAAAGCAAAATGTGCAACTATTCTTACTTGTTGATTTCACTGAGAGAACAAGACTTGAAGGAAATAGTGTGTAAAACCTTGGAATGGGAGTCAGAACTGTAAAAACCTAGATACTGAAGGCTAAACTTTCTTCCAGTTTCTGCACTTCTAGAATACACAAGGCGCAGCTCTGAGACAGAACTATAGTTTTGTATATTGCAATCATTCCTTTTGTCGTCAATGTTTTTTTAACAAATTTTCTGTAAATAAACACTAGGCCTTTTCTTATCTACAGAACACCATAATGATGGAAAAAGGCAGAAAGAAGAAGCAGTAGAGTATCTCTTATGACAAGTTACATAACTTTTGGACTGTATAAATTCTTCAGACAAATCTGCATGCTTTGTACTAAATATCTATAAAAACCAAAAAAGGGATAGAACAGGTAATAAAACTGAACACATACAAAAGGTGCAGGAACATACCCAGTGCTAAATTTCTGTTATGGAAAAGACAGATGAAATGGTTTGGAAATGTCCAAAGAATAGAAGCATAAGTAGTCCTTATGACTCAAAATGCTGTAGCATTGAACCATCACAGAGTAGTAAGGTCACACAGGGATCGTCACATGGCACAACACTCTGGTCAAGAACAGCCACTTGGAGCCAATTTCCCAGACTTTATACAGCTGCCTTTTGAATGTCTCCAAGCGTGGAGACTCCACAACCACTCTAGTCAACCTCAAAGATATATAGAAAGCAAGACAGAAAGTTAGGAGTCAGATCAAAAACAAAGATAGCTTAAACATTTGAAGGATTGATTTATTTGTTTTAAAAACCTGTATTGTTTTCTTTTTTCATAGAATTCAAGAAAAAAAAAGAGAGAAAATAGAGAATTACAGTATTAAGTATAAATTAATTAATTAAAATTATATCATGATGTCATTACAATATCTGTGTGTCTGCCTATATGGAGGAAATACAAGACCTTGAATTTAGCTATTACCTCTCCAGCTAAAGTTCAGAAGCATGATAGAATCTTGCTGATTGTAAGACATTTTTACATAGTAAAAAATCATTCTTTTAAAAAACTTGAAGTAATTTATGGAGATTTAATATTTTTAGATCAAATAGGTGAGGAAACAAAATCAATAGACTTCAAAGCTGAAGTTTTCAATCCTTTTTTTTAAAGCATTGCCACTGAATTGAAAACACATTATAAGGTAGGTTTGTAATTAAATGGAGAAAATGCTGAATGTATATGTTGATGTAAAAGAGAGCAAGATGCCGATAGCAAAGTACAAAATGCATTTCCCTAAATCTTCTTCAGTTACTTTTTGTCTCCCAGAGACACACATTCTAGTTATCTTAAAGTTATTATTTCTCTACCTTTATGACATGCCTCTGGCACTGTGGAAGGTGATCAGGCAAATGCAAGTGCTCTGGGAAAGTTATGGGTGCTTTAGATCTTCCACTAATAGCATCAAACACATAATTTTTATGTGTTCTATATTACATGATACAGTTCTTGTCACAGAGCTGAGGGGGAAATAATGGAATATTGGTGAAGAGGATTATAAACATGCTTGAGTGATTTGCAGACAGGGTTTTGAGAAATGCACAGATCATACAAATTTTGGCCTTGTCAAATAATACAAATTCCCAATACAAATTGTTTGGCCTTGTCTGTAGAACAAGTACAAAATTTCTGTTTAGATAACATGTGATAGACTAGGAGGCACCCCATGGAACATGCTTGAGATTTCTGCCCTGCTGTGGGAAAGATCAAAGCAGAGTGGTAAATCACCCCTGCAGGAACCCCTGACACAGAGGTGAAAACAGCAGGTTCGCTCATCCTCCAGCAGGGCTGGAGCTCTTCCAGCATGAGCTCTGAGGTGTCTGTGCGAGTGGGCTCGCACCTGAGCGCCACTGCCCAGCTACTGCTTCAGGGAAGCCCCGCTTAGTAAGGCAATGAAAATAAATTTATTCTTGGTGTTTCATCTGTGCTTCTGCCTGCATCCTGCCTGTTCCTGCTAACACACAGACATCTAGCTTTTATACAGAATCACAGAATCATTAAGGTTGGAGAAGACCTCCAAGATAATCAAGACAACTTTTGACCGATCCTCACCTTGCCAACAGGACCCTGAGACTGAGTGCCACATTCAGTCATTTCTTGAACACCTCCAGGGATGGTGACTCCACCACCTCCCTGGGCAGCCCATTCCAGTGCTTGACAACCCTTTCCATGAAGAAATTCTTCCTGATGTGTAATCTGAATCTCCCCTGGTACAACTTGAGGCCATTTCCTCTTGTCCTGTTGTTGCCAGGGAGAACAGCCTGATCCCCATCTGGCTACAACCTCCTTTCAGGGAGTTGTAGAGATTGATAAGGTCCCTCCTGAGCCTCCTTTTCTCCAGGCTAAACAATGCCAGCTGCTCCTCATCAGACTTGTGTTCCAGATCCTACTCCACCTTCGTTGCCCTTCTCTGGACGTGCCCCAGCACCTCAATGTCCTGCTTGCAGTGAGGGGCCCAAAACTGGACACAGGATTAGAAATGTGGTTTCACCAGTACCAAGTACAAGGTGACAATAATTTCCCTTGTCAAACACCACTTGTCAATACCCCACGCTAAGCTTGTTTTTTTTTTTTTACATTGGGAAATCCTATTTGCTTAGCATATTCTGAAATTTTATAGCCCTTATATAACCCTGAGGAAAATAAACACAACAGAAGTGTGTTTAGAAGATGCCTACAGAAGTGAAATACCACTTAAATTGTAGACATGTACAGTTAGAATTTTTCTGTTCTTACATTAAGTGAATGCTGATTTTGCTTAACCAAATAACCAGATCCTTCATGCTTCATTAACTGTGAGCCCTCTTTACTAAGTCGTATCTTTCCAGTAAAGAGTATTGGAGTTTTTAATAGGAAGGTATCAATATCTTCTCAATTTATTAAAAATGCTTTAGCATCTCAATGGATTAAACCATACTTTATGCAGAAAAAAGGCAGCAATTCTTTACATTACCATCAAATCAACACTGCAGATTTGTATTCCAAAGAGATGATGAGGAACTTGCAAAGATTGCAGGAAAAGCTTAAATCTCTAATGAGTTCAAAATTAGGTTGAATGAAAATAAATGGATTCCCACCCATGAAATAAATTACATTAAGCTCTATCGGCATATATGATTTGTGAAATCGCACCTTTTAGACATACCTTTTAGACATACAAAGATGTCATTAACTAGTGCAAGGATCATGAGCAAGAAAATGTCCTCTTGATGGCATGACTGTCCCAGAAAACTGATCTGTTGCACAATGTAGCAAAAAGGCGTCTTCTCTGGACATAAAAGGTGGGAAAGGTCTTATTAAACCTAACCTGCATATTGCCAAGACCATCTTTATCTATGTACAAGGAACAGCAAACCATGTATTTGAATATGTAAGTTCCCTGGGGCAAAGAAAACTTTTGGGTTTTTCATGGGAGATTTAGTTTCATAGGGTATACTCCAGCCAGAAGCTGAACCTTGTGGGCCCTAGTATGATTTAAGAGGATTTCCAATAGTGCCCCAGCAACCTGCAACTGCAAAATGAGAGGTACCTCTTCACTCTTATACTGGTGCTCCTGCTGGCAGAGTGAGACCATCAGTGCCATGAGTTTGCAGAGGGATTCATGGTGGCAGGGAATGGTGGCATGGTTCACAGACCCTGTGTCTTCTGCGTCCCTTCCCACCAGGACTTCCAACTTTTGTTTGTAACAAATGAGTGTTTTATGTTACTTATAGAATCCCTGGGAAAGGTATAAGCAAAAGAAGGCTTAATATAAAAATGGAAGTTAATTGGCAGGATTCACTCTACTGCTTATCAGATAGTTAAAGCACACAGAAAAATCAGACTAAAATCTAAATTTAGTCATTCTAAAACTAAAATCAGTGTAAAAAGATCTACACAGGAGTTGGAAAAAGGGTAAGGATGGGAAAGGGCAAGTATAAAAAGGTGTAAGGGGGACCTTCACAAGTTTCAGGATAGATTCCCTTGCTAGACTTCTCTCCAGACTTGACCAACGACCTTATAACACAGACCTCTTATTCCTTCTATAATAACATTTATCTTTTACCACTTTCTGTAAGACTAAAAGGATACGGTAAGAATATTTAAATAAAGACAAATAGCTGAAAAATATTACTAATAGTCCATCTCTTACATACGTATTGTGACAGAGTGCTTAGAAAGCAATTGAAATCTATATCATTCAGTAGATCTACTAAAGAAAATGTAGGAGATTACTCTTTCCTCTTGGAAAAGTTAAATTAAAAAAGAAGAAAATCAAGCCTACTAAGAAATAATGGCAAAGAAAAAACTTCAAGGCATCACTTCAAAAAGAGAAAAAAGATGCTCTAGATTAAGGATTTTTCTGGGTTAAAAATCTTAATAAGCTTCTTAAATGTATGTATATTCAGTTGATATAACTAAAATGTCATAAATCCCTAAATGTCTTTTTTTTTCATAGGTATCTGCTAGCCGTTATTTATCAAATGCATTAAAAGTGACGAGCTTGATTTTAAGCATGGAGCCCCAGAAATATTTTCCAAGTCAATACTCAAGAGAGCTGAAGCAAGTGGAAGTTAAAGGCAGTGGAAATAGTCAACATATGCAACAACAATATGCTTGTCATTCTTTGTAAAGGAAGAGGTTTTGATTTAAATTCAGGTTGGTGAAACTCTAAGTAAACTATAAGGAATGAAGTCTGCCTCTAAAAAAATATCTTCTTGAGGGTTTTGACATGAAAGGGAATAAGATTGTAGAAACCACAGTGTGCACTCACTGGCATAAATATGCTTACAATATTCCTCATTTTTTCCTGATCTCAGCTGTTACTTCCCCCAGCACCATAAAGTCAGGAAATATAAAAAAGTTATCAAGGAACTCTTTACAGTCCAGAATGTCAAGAATTGAGCATTACCAGTAGGGCAGTACCAAATAAACTCAACTTGTATCTATAGCCATCCTGAAAAATATGCAATTTCAGTTTGACTTTTAATCAGTTTTCTTTGCCAAAACAACTGCATTTGTTCAGGAAGACCAGATCTATCTTATGAGGACAGATCTTTTTTCTTTTTTTCTCTATTCACATACTACAAGGCCTCTTCAGAAATTAGCATGGCTTTCAGTCCTTTCATCAACAACAAATTAAAGTTTCTAATACGTCTTTCTGTCTTCTGTTTCTGAAGTAGGAACCAAAAAGCTTAAAAGCCGTGAGTAATTAAGAATACCCTCATTTAGATAAACCTCCAACAAAATGCCTTCTTATGATCTCACAATAATAAAGAGATGAGTAAGGGATATGATTTGATTTCTTCATCATTATTATTAGATATTTAAACCTGTGTTTCAGACAATTAAAAGTTATGTTCTCAATAGAGGACAAACAGGACACATCTGGAGTTCACAGTGAATGATCTGGACATTATCTATTAACAAGCAGCCCCATGGACAATAAAGATACCATATTTTTTCAGACATGATTTCAAATCAAATCAAGAATAGCAGTCATGCACCTGTGATAAGATGCATTTCTATTAGAAGATTGGGATAATGAGTTCTCATCATCTATGAAAAGTCCCATTATCTGGTGACTAAACAGCACATTATCAGTGAAATAAAAAATTACAAAAATGAACTCATCTTAATTTAGCCTGAAAACATTATTGTCAAGTGTATTTTCAAATGGAATTTCCTTTTAAAAAGTTTATAAAAGAAAACAAATTCTTTCATGAAATATTATAAGGATCTGTCTTAATAAACTCTAAAATCTCCAAACAAGGTGTCAAAATAACTCATACTGTTGAAAATCACCATACACAAACTGGACATGAGAGGGATGATTGAAACTGGTTATGTTCCTAAGCAACATGTTAAATCTCATTATGTTAATGGAAAATATGATTTGTTCAATTTCACTGCTCTGTTACTTTACTGTTCCCAGAACACGATTCCTCCTTACACTAGGGTTGCCATTGCAAGGAGTCAAGGAATAAAAACCAAGGCATTGCTTTGAGTAGGAAAAATCCTCCATTATCTTCATTCATTCTACAACCTCACTAATAAGGATTATGTAGTAATAATTTCCTTTAAAGTCTGAAAAGAATGTAACTTTCTAATTTCTGAAATATTACAATTAAAACCAGACAGCTACAACATAAATGGACCTGGAAGGGGTAAACCCCTTTAATCTCTATAACTGGAAATATTGTAACAAAGACAGAAATACTGGGACAGTTAATATTTATCCTGAAAATCTGTTAATCTCCCAGATTTTCTGAGATGCTTTACTTTCACAAATCAAACCATAGATGTATGAAATTGTGCTTACTACTTTGTATGCTGTTATTTCGAGCATATTTTATGGATAAACAGTGTTCATCTTGGTATGAGAATATTGCAATACAAAGAGTTGCAATCACAGAGCACAAAGTCATGTCTGAGGTACCTGTGGGGGCTCTTCTTGTCCCTTTCACATTCAACATTAGATGGTTTTTGGTTTTCCTAATCCCAATATGGCATATTCAGACAATGTTTTCCTCTTGGTTTACATCTCTTGGATATAATTAAGAAATTTATGCTAATTATGTGCATATAGCAAATAAGAAATTTCAAGTAACATTTTGTTTTGACTGGGAACAGATTTCAGTTGGGGCTTTTTATTATTGTTGTTGGTTGGAGTTTTGGGAGGTTTTTATTTGCTTGCTTTGGTTTTGGTTCTATTTTCAGTCAGAAGCTGTGCTTATGTATATCACATGTATGATCTTACATGTATAATGACTCTGGGTACAATTCCTGCCTGACCAGTTTTTTATAAATATATAAAAATATATATATATTATATTTTTATATTATATATGTAAAACTTCCCAATGAGCCTTAAATGACAGTAGAGCTGTTCACTATAAAAGTTGGATTAAAAGGGAGCATTCATTCTCTGTGACACAGAACAGTAACAATTCACAACTCTTGGTTAGATGTCAAAAATGCTTGTAAAACATACAACAGGACATTATGTTGCATCTGGGAATTGCTCCCCACCAAGTCAAGATACCTAGAGATTTGAGCTTTGCTAAGAGAGTTACTTGCTCATAGCCATTAGTGATAGTTTTGTCGTAGGTAGGAGGAACACACAGCACAGCAGACAGATAAAAATACTTGTAGTGGCAAAGTTATTTCCCGTAGCTCACTTTTGTTTCATAAGAATGAACTTGTGGAAAATTTCTGCCGGAGTTAGCCTGTCAGTTGGATTCAGTCAGGAATGCCACCGTCTTTCCTCCTTATGAGGATGTTGTATTCCAGTAAGGAGCTTTTAGAAGGGTTGGACAACATTACCTCTGATACAGTTTCTTTCTTGTTTTGACAATGGTAATTTTAGTCCGGTGAGACTTGTGACTTCACACCTTTTTTGATATTCCTTGCTGTTGGAAGTTTCCTGGAACCTCTCCAGTTTTCACAGGTTCATTAATGACATACTTACTGATATAACAGCTGAAAATTCAAACACAGTGCTTTGTGCTTGAGACAAAAGAAAATTAAAATAGCATCAAACCCCTCTGGAAATTTGTACTTGGCATATAGGAAATGGATTAGTCATCAACTATGGAGTTGTAATCTGGTGTTTCACCCATGGGAAAACTCCTCTCCTGAACAGCCATCCTCTGCAATGACAGCTTGTGGCCCTGCTGATGTGTAAGCCATGATTCCCCAAACTCCCCCTAAGTCCATGAGTCATTAGGAGTGCAAAAGCCAACACCACAGCACCACTGAAGGAAGATATTTTTGTAAGGGTTTTGTGGGTATCTCCCATTATATAATGGGAGATTTTGATTTGCGAGAAAAGGACATGTTAAACTAATCCATCTGATAAGGCAAGAGCTCCTGCAGAGTGTTGAACTCCGGAGAGCCAAGAGAGGCTGTCTGATGGAAAAGAAAGCCCTGGTCAGATAGCTGCTCCCAGCCTTGCTGCCGCTCTCAGCTCCAATGGAGTTGCTTCAAGCAGTGCTCTTGACCTGGGAGTCACTGTTTCAAACAAAATGAAGTTACTCACTGCAGTACAAGACAGCCTGAAGTCAACAGGATCAGGAGTTACTGCCTCACAGGGAGCAGCAAATATGTGCAAGGCAGCTGTTTCTGGATCTGTCCAAGCTTCTACAGCTGTCCAAGATGCAGAAAAAAAAAATTGTAGGATAGTTTCATCCAATCACAATTAAAATTTAAGCAGGTCTCATCTCAAAAATGCCAGATATAGGGTATAATCTGATCTCTCACACATGAAAAGCTCCATGTCATGAACAATATTAGTACCATTAATAAGTAAAAAGGACAATATATCAATAGTGTATCTATGATCTTACCTCAGATATTCCCATTTTTCTAAATAAGAAATATAAAACAGGACTTTCTTATTATCATGTTTCTACTCATCATTCACTTATGCTATACATGGCATAATTAGTATTTACTAATCACTATACATGCCCTAGTAATTGATATAGATGAAGTAACATACATTGAGTATGTTATGCTAATACTTCAAAAACTTTTTGGTCTTCAGGGCTTGCAGAGAAAAGCCACTGTGAACTACAGCTAGATAATTGAACCACAGATTTACAGATTTTAAATGCATCTTAATTTCTACATATTGTCATTGAGTTTAAGGACAATAAAGAAAGGTGGCACAGACTTCATGATTCCAAAGACATAAAAGCATTTATTAATAGAATATCACGCTCTTATAGAGACGATCGTGAACCTCAGACCTGATTGGTCTTTAGGAGACTCCTCTTGCACTATTGGTTAAACAGGGAACAATTCCTTATAAACATCTCGCACAACACCACGTGCAAGGGATAAGATAATAATTGTTTTAATACTTTTCTCTAAGTTTCCCAGGCTGAGCCTGGGAGAAGTGATCTCTGGTCTCAAAGACTGAACTGAGAATCCCCACTTCTACACACCCTTCATTGTAAGATATGGCCAAACTTCTAGCATACTGGATCTAAATATCCAGCAAATTGTTATTTTCCAATTATTCTGCCACATCTTCAGTTACAGTTTAAAACCATTCTGAGCAGACAGAACATGACAAGTTCTGTTTGATTAAACTGATCTTCTTTGACAAGGCGACCAACCAAGTGGATGAGAGGAAGGCTGTGGATGTCTGTCTGGGCCATAGTAAAGCCCTTGACACTATTTCCCACAGCATTCTCCTGGAGAAACTGGATGCTCATGGCTTGGGCAAGGTGTGCTCTTCTCTGGATAAAACATCTGGCTGGATGGCCAGGCCCAGAGAGTGATGGTGAATGGAGATAAATATGGTTTGCTGCCACAAACCACAAGTGAGGTTTCCAGAACTCAGTACCGGGGACAACACTGTTTAATATTTTTATCAACAACTTGAATGAGGGAATCAAGAGCATCTACAGTCAATTGCAGATGACATCATGTTGGGTGCAAGTGTTGATCTGCTGGAGGGTAGGAAGGCTCTGAAGAGGGATGTGGAAAGACTGGATCAATGGTCTGAGGTCAATGGTCTGAGGTTGGCCAACAAGGCTAAGGGCTGGGTTCTGCACTTGGATCCTCCCCTGAACTGTGGGCAGAGTGGCTGGAAAGCTGCCAGGCAGGAAAAGTCCTGGGGACGTTGGTCAACAGCAGCTGAACACGAGACAGTGTGTGCCCAGGTGGCCAAGAAGGCCAATGGCACCTTGCCTGTGTCAGCAATGGTGTGACAGAAGGACCAGAGCAGTGATTGTCAGCCTGTAATGGACACAGGGGAGGCCACACCTCGAATCCTGTGTCCAGCTCTTGGCTCCTCAAAACAGAAAGGACATTGAGGGGCTAGAGCATGTCTAGAGAAGGGCAATGGAGCTGGGGAAAGGTCTGGAGCACGGGCCTGGTGAGGAGCAGCTGAGGGAGCTGAGGGGGCTCAGCTGGAGAAAAACAGGTTTAGGAGGGACCTTATCACTCTGTGTAACTTGAAAGGAGGTTGCAGTCAGGTGAGGGTTGGGCTCTGCTCTGCTCCCAAGGAGCAAGAGACTGTACAAGAGGAAATGGCCTCAAGTTGCACCAGAGGAGAATTAGATGGAGTATTAGGGAAAATTTCTTCACTGAAACAGGGATCAAGCATTGGAATTAGGTGCCAAGGGAAACGGTGGACTCACCATCCTTGGAAATACTCAGAAACTGTCTAGATGTTGAACTTGGGGACATGCTTTAATGGTGGAAATGACAGTGCTTGGTTGACTTTGATGATCTTAAAGGTCCCTTTTCCAACCTTCTATGCTCATTTAATACCTCTGATGTATTTGGAACTCCTGTGAAATAGTTAGTCATCATCAACATGTCTGATTTTTAAGATGATAAAACCAAATAAAGCATCATTAGGTCTCTAACTATTACAATTAGTGTCAAAGTATCAAAGATTAAGTAAATCTGTTTGATTTTAAGACAGGTCTCAGCTGATTAATCTTTTGAGACCCTATGTTAAAAATACATAAATGTGAAAAACTTTAAAAGAAAGGGATGAGACTATAAAGGGGGAAAAAGTGGTGCTACTTTTCATTTCTGAAAAGTAGGTGTTTTTACACCTTCCAAATCAGACATGGTCAGTCACATTCATTAACTGGGAAAGAAATCTCTAGTTCCTCCAGATGTGAAAGCTTGTTCAGTTTACTGGTTGGAAAGTGGGCATTAATTATTTTATTGTGTTTCATCACTTACATTAGAGTATGGTGATTGCAAGAAAAAAGAGAGTTGCTGAAAGTCGTTTTAGGCTTTTCTGTGAGCATGCTAATCAGACCATTGCAGAAGCTAAAATTCCTGGTTTCATTGGATGTTATCTGACCTGTTTTCACCCCAAACCAGGATGTGGTACACTAGTACAATATCAAATGAAGGGCAAACATTGCAGACAAAAAAGGACTGTGCCTTCAGACTGGAACTGTTTATAGAGCTGTGTCTAGGTTTAAAAGCACAGTACAGCCAACCACCCTCTCTTTTAGTTGACAGAAAATTCTCTTGTAATTATTCAGGTGAAATTTCTTTCAGATTAGACTATAAAGTGAGATCCTTATTAAAAGATTAAGAGAAAAGTTTCTTTGTTTTAGAGCAACACATAATTATAAAATTCAGCTTATCAAAGTGACAGAAAAATGTTTGCCAAAGAGCTTGGTTTTTTTCATAACATTTATATTAATATTTTGGTTTAGCCTCTTTTGAGAACCTATATATAAACTAATGTATCCAGGGTGACTAATGAAATGCAAAGTTCATCATACCTTTTTAAGCAATATAAAATGCCCTGTCTTTAAAAAATGCATTACGTAATGAATTACTTTTAAAAATAGTAGTATCATGAATTCTTTCCAAATTTAATTTATGCTTCCTTTAAAAAAATATTATTGCAGAACCTTAAATGCAGAAATGCATACCTTTTTTTTTTTTCCCCACTGTATTTTTTGGGATTAAGAGAGAATAAAATTGGTGACAAAAAGATACAGTCAGACACACAGGACCTACCACGCAAATTCCAGCATTTTCTGATGGATCATGAGTGGAGTCCTAGGCATATTTCACCTTGAACAATCCTGGGAACCTGCAGGAGCAGGTTCCACAGGTACCAGTTCCACCAGTAACTTCCAGAGGTACCACAGCTAGAGGAGAATGAAGTATTTTGCCAGTAGGTTTCACTGGTATTTACTGACAGTACAACGCAATTTGTTCAGCCCCCTGTAATTCTAAATCCCTTGCTCTAGGTCCAGTTCAAGACCCAAGTCTTGTGTAGCATTTTCTCCCTTCTAACCCAGAATCATTTTTTATCAGTTCTCCATTCCCAGCCCTACAGCTGAAAATACTAAATCACTACCCCAAAGTATTGACTGAGAGAAGAGTAAATCTGAAAGCCAGCCCTAGATTAAACTACAAAACAGACACAAGTGTTAAATCAGCACTAGTTCTTACTGCTGATTGTGGCTCATAAATAATATAAAATTGTAGTATTTTTGGTTTGTTCAATATTCCTAGCTGAACTACACATGCGTACCTGCATATTTCTGTACTTTATAGGTGTAGAAACACAAAACCACAGAGGACCTGCCTCCTTCCCACAGTCTTGAAATAAACACCTGTTGTTCCTTGCACACTGTAGGTGACCACGTTGAATGTGAAAACACATAGAAAACCAGGTCTAAAGAAGATATTACACTCTTAGCTTGCTGGAGATATATTCACTTATAAAATACTATCCATAGCATTTTCAGCCGTCTAGATTTCATGTAACACACAGAATTATGAACTGATTATATTTATTAACTGCCTCATTCCATGAAATAAAAATTTCCTATTAAAAACCTATTTTATAAAGTCAAATTCTGATGTAAAACTATGGCAAATAATAGTCAAGAGAATTATCATTGAAATGTGTTTATACAACTAATAAAATAGGATAATATTAATAACATGTTTCCAAATACCTCCTTCTCTGGCAACATTTTGATAGAAGTTTGGAGTTTAAACCTTTTCTGAATATCAATACCACATAATCTATGAAAAATTCTTGCTCATTGTTAGGTTTAAGGGCTAAATGAAGTATTCTTGACTTATTGAACAGTTGCTAATACAAGAGAAAGTTAATATTTTTTTCCAAATTATCATTAGTCTCATATATTTCAATGAACTCAAATGGTAAAAAATTCTCTTTTTTGAAGGCTTTTTGGTTTTAATTTTTAAGTTTCTCAGTCATCCCAGCTACTAATATATAATAGTTAATCTGTGAAAAGACCATTCTAACAATCATAAATTGTCAAAATGCTATTTTTTTGAAGAGTAGTTCAATAGAAATATTGATTTTAAGGAATTATTCAGATTTCATTAAGCTCTGTCATAAAGTATTTTTAAAAGTGTATATTCAGCTTTTCCTTCCATTATGAATGGTTCAAGGTTACTTTTAAAAATCTGGAAATTACTTTAAGACCTTACAGGTTTTGCTCTACTTTTCAGAGAATGTGTATCAAGAATCCTGCTACCAAAATCACACTAGTTTTACATTGGCATAAGAGTTAAGGGAAATCAGGGTTAAACTCTGTAGTTGTTTTTTGTTTTCTTTTTTTTTTTTCTTAAGTGATCCTGGTATATTTCATTTTCTGATTGACAGTATAGAGAAAAAGGGAATAAGAAAGGAAAGATTTTTAAAAGTAATTTGCATTATATGGAGAAAAATGCTGACTGCTTTTCTTGAGTAGGGATGTGAGTGTTCAATACTAGTTTTTGAGGGAGGAGGGGTTAAGCTTAGGAGAAGAGTTTCTTTTGCACTATACTGTTACATGATTGCACTATTCTTCTATGCTATGAAGTCTGAATTGCTCTTTTTATAAGGCCATGCCTTACAAAATAAATAAAGTATACCCAAAGTCACAGCCTGCAATTATGCTCAAAAATAATAATACCAACTTCTGATATCTTTTTTTTCTCTGTAAAACAAAATTATTCAAGAGAGTGCACTTGGAAAACTTGCCATCTTGTCATGTCACATGAAAATATTCATCCCTGAATACTGTGTGGAGATTGGAAAACTTGTTGCAACACTGATTGGGTTACTTGCAACCAGTTTTGGGTTACATCCATTATTTAGTTTCCACCGTAATGAATCATAGTTTTAGCTGACTTTAAGGGTGATCTCCAGCTATGATGAACATAAAGGTCAAAGACAGGTCTAGAAAAGAATTTGTCTTTTATTTGTATCAGATTAATTTTACCAAACTAGTTTTTATTTAATGTCCTGAAGTCACTGTTGCATTTCAAACTCTTTGCTAACCAAATTTAAAAGCCTTAAAAGTATGAGGTTAAACAGAAGTCCTATCTACCTGACCAAAAGTGAACAGCAAGGAGGAAAACTACTTTGTTATATTCCTGAGAGGACCAAGTACTTTGTGAGGTTACTTCCTCAGCTGCCCAGGACTGTGTAATGTGGCTCCTGGAAAAAGCTTGCTTCTTCTGTCAATACCACACAGATCCCTGAGCTTCAGCTGATTGTGTGAACACTGCTATCATCTAACATG
The DNA here is from genome assembly GCA_013399835.1 of Leptocoma aspasia. NCBI lineage: Eukaryota > Metazoa > Chordata > Aves > Passeriformes > Nectariniidae > Leptocoma > Leptocoma aspasia. The sequence goes on along the minus strand of VXAX01005581.1, from coordinate 440,613 downwards.
CAAAAGAAGAAGGAAGAGGACAGGCAAGAAGAAGAAGAATCAATAGTTTCCTTATTACTCTGGCATCCTTATCACTCTTTCCTCCTAATCTGCATCCTCACATCTCTTCAATTTACCAAGCTGACTCATCATTCTTTCCTTGCCTACTGTTTAACAGGCAGATATTTTAACATTGTGTATTAACTATCCCCTTTTTTACTTCTTACTCCAGAATTCTTCTTGACTTTTTGGCTTCTTGGTTCATCTGTTTCCTCCAGGATTCACCAGGTCTTTTCTACCTTTCCTACCTGCTATCTATACTTCTACCTACTGTAGGCTGACTGCCTCCTCATCTGTAACCCATCAGCATCTGCTTAAAACTTCTGTTTAAAACTTCTGTTTTATAATAGGGCCATGTTTACAGCTTACTAAGCCTGTGCACATACAGCACATGTTTGTTTTATCACCTTATGCAGACCAGGAGGAGTCTCTTCTCTTCCTCCCTACTGAGGAACGAGCCTCCTATCTATCTCTGTGAACATCTTTCCCATTTTGAATCCTCCACATTTTCTCTTTTTTGGATTATCCAAAGAGACTTTGCTCTCATCAAGAAGGGTGAAAGGGGGAAAATATACTAGCCAAGATGCACAGAAACTGAGGGAAAAGCAAAGTCAAACAAGCAAAATCATGCAAAATATGTGGTATGGGATTGCTACTGTGCCCTCAGACTAACAGCATTCTCACTGCTCTATCTTCTGTGCTAACAGAACAGTCCCTGTTGATTCATATTTCTGTCCATTTAATGCAATGGTCTACTTAATCCCATTGTTAGTGAAGTCATTCCATATTTTTATCTTCATATTTTCTTATTTTCCCTGCCCATTTTGTTTTTCCCAATGAGGAGATGTCGTGGTTTCACCCCAGACAGCAGCCAAGCCCCACACAGCCACCGACTCACTCCCCTGCAAGCAGGATCAGGGTGAGAACTGAAGGGTAGAAGCTGGAAAACACATGGGTTGAGATAAACACAGTTTAATAGGGAAAGCAAAAGCTGCCCATACAAGCAAATCAAAACAAGGAACTAATTCACTGCTTCCCAAGGGCAGGCAGGTATTCAGCATCCCCAGGACAGCAGGGCCCTATGGTGTATAATTGGTTACCTGGGAAGACAAATATCTGTCACTCTCACTTTTCAGCCTTCTGATGTTTTCATTCTTGTGATGGAGTTTCTCACGCTGTTTTTTGTAAACATGCACATGTTTTTCTAACTGTCTTTTTGTTTTTCATTCCTTCTCCTGGGAGGAGAAAGGTTTGATAAACTTTGTCATTGACCAGTGTCGTTGGAGAGGTGGTAGCTTCACCTTCCAATCGATGGTCGTTTCCAAAACCCTATATAATGAGAAAACCAAAATAAAGTTTCTCTCTTCTTTGCCTTCTCTCGAGTGTAGCTGCGTTTGTCTCTGCGTTTCGTGTTGCTCGATAAAGTAACAAATATCGTCACTCCAAACATTCTTCACTTTCCCTCTTCTGCCAGGTCTCTATACTGAGCATGATGCCACATGGTCTGGAATATCACTTTGGTCAGTTTGGGTCACCTGTCCTGGCTGTGTCTCCTCCCAAACTCCCATGCACCCTCCCCACTGTGGCAGTATGAAAGGCAGAAAAGGCTTTGACTCTGTGCAATCCCTGCTCAGTGATAACAAAAACATTCCTGTATTATCACCCCTGTGTTCACCCTGTTTGTTCAGCCCCACAACAGCCACTTGGAAGAAAATTAACTCTGCCCCAGCCAAAATCAGCACAGGGGGGTGAACAGCAGTGCCATCTCAAAGATACAGATGCAGCAAAGACATTAAGTGAGGCATTTTGCTGTTTATATTCAGTGCTCCATTATTTCCTGCCTACCTGCCCTATTTATTTCATTTAGCTTTTTTTTTTTTCCTTGCTGGTAGCTGAATATTGAGTTCATGTTTTCATAGAATTTATCACCTCTGATTGAGATAATTTTCCTGACTGGTAGTGGCTAATTTGGAGCCTATCAAAGCAAATAGGGCAGTTTTGTCCACAAGCATTAATTTGTGTTTACTGACACGAGATTTCATCTCCATCCTGTGTCTCATCCCCTCAGTATCCTGCTGCAACTCCTCACTGCTGGATTTGTGTTCGGCCCTGAATAACTGCAAACTATTCAGAAACTGTTGCTCGTTCTGGGGGAATTTCATATGTTTTCAAACATATGAAAAGGCATAAAATATTCTTCCCAAATGTGACCCAAAGTTAAACACCAGAGATTTCATTAGATTTCAACTGCATATAGTCTTTTGGCAACTTAAATGTGGTATTTTCTAAGCTTATGTGTGGGTCTTTATTTTTCTGCCGATATATGTAACAAATAATCTATTGACAGATGTAGCTAATAGCATATAATTTCAAGCCTCTTTGTCTTGAGAAATAACTGATTTATGAAAACTATGGAATGATAGTAAAAATTATAAAATTCTTGTTGATTATTAACTAAGTCATACATCAGTCATTGGAGCTACAGACTGAGTTTCACTTGACTCAGAGACTGCAGCTACAGAGTGTTTTCTGAATTCATGACACATTTCCCTTTTTGCTTGTTATCTTGCAACACAGAAACTTCCCCAGTGTTTTTATACTAAAATATTGTATTAATGGGCAAATTAGAAAGAAAGAAATTAAAGATTTATTCCTGAGTAAGCTGGAATGGATGCTAAGACAGGAAAAGGATTAAGGGGCTTCCAGGTAATCTAACCTAGCATTATACATTTGTTTCATTGCCATTTAACATTCACTAGTACTGAGAATGCAATCCACAGAGAGTTGTACTGTATTTTCACCTTCATTGGATAATTATGGTTACTGAGTGCCTTTCTTATTAGAATAAATAATGAACACCTGCATATTAAATATTTAGCTTTGAAAAGTCCAAAAGGACAATGTATATACACTAATATAATTTTGGCTTTTTAGTATCAGAACTTCTGATGATGTTTATTCAGTATGTGGTACAGAAGACAGTAATGAAATATATGGACCACAATACAAGTTATTTAAATTTTCTCTTGAAGCTTTTGTTATTACTATATACAATAAAATACCACTGTATCAGTCACCTAAACATTTCTCCAAGCCATCCCAGCTGCTAAGCTGATCTGCATGTCAGAATCCAACATATGAGTTCTGCAACAGAGGCTTTTCAGGTATTTCTTGGTTTCTGACTATAACTTAGCTCCCCTACCCCACTATCGAAACCATCTTTAGTTCCATTTTTAGCTACAAAAGGCATAACAACACACTATATCTTGTAGAAATAGATTAGTTTCTAGAGCATGAGGTGAGGAATTGCATTAAAAATCTAGATAGAGAAATTTGAAGAATGATGCTGGAAGTTATAGGCAAACTTTCCAATAGGTAGTAACCCCTTTTGAGAGAAATGAGTGTGGGCATTTTAGCCACTTAACAATTTGAAGTTTAGATTCACAGTAAGGTATTTAGTTTTCTACTGAGGTTTTTAGTTCTCCAGTTGCACCAGACTTTAAAGGTATTTAAACCCCAACAGTTTTGGTGGCTGTATCTTGAATCATCATTTATGAATCCATTTGCAATGGATTATTTATTTCTTGAATAGTGAAAATGTCAGCTGGCAGTTCCTTACAGTCTGGGAGCACATAAAAAGGAACACAAAACTCCAGCCCAGGACTACCAGCAACAAATTATCAATATATGAATCACAACAGTGAAGTTTTATGTTACACACTTATATTAAGACAACCTACTAAAATCACAGTGCTTGGATCAAAATAACTCTGAAAGGGCAACATGAAGCAGGAATGTCTGAATGATAATATCTCTATAATATAGAAAGTCTTTAAAAGATGTGTTGACATGTTTAAAAGGGCATTTTCTCTCTCTCTACTTCTTTTATCCTCACTATCTGGCTCTTATCATAGAATCATAGAATGGTTTGTGTTGGGAGGGACCTCAAAGATCCTCTAATTTCAACCCCTCTGCCATGGACTGTTTAGTTGCACAAAGAAAATAACACTGTTATTTTCTTTGTGCAACTAAAAGCTTTAATCAGACAACTAAAGAAAGACAAACTAGATCAGGAAATCAGTTTAAGTTGATTTTAAAGGTTTGGTTATTCTTAAAAGGGAAAATTCAACTCAAATCAATTCTGCAAACTTGGCAGAGCCACAAGCAAAAGAAGTGGCATAAAAGACAGAAAGGTGTAATTCTCTGTTGATGGCATTGATACATGAACAAACTGAACTACCACAATGAAATCTCTCAACGTTTCAATCATATTTTGCTTAAGAAATAATTAAAAACATGTCTTCCCAATAAACGTGGCCTGACATTGTGGAAACACAAACAATTGCCTTCAACAGTAATATTCTGTATTCTAAAGTCACTCAGCTCTACTCCAATTGGAAGTTTTTGCTTAGATAGATTTTGTTGTTTTCAGAATTCAAAGAAAAATGTGTCCTTTTCCCTATCGGGAAGCCACGACTGCTTTTAAACGGATGCATAGGGATAGATCCTAAACAGAGGTAAAAAATTATAATTGAGGAAATAAATAAATAAGTCAGTAACATGCAATTGCAACATGATCAGAAGGAAATACATGAAAGAAACAACATGAAAATTTGACATGAACAGGCAGCAACAATTTGAAATTAATTTAGGATCAAGAAAGAAAAATATGCAAATCTAAATAACAAAGAAAAGCCCAGATCACATATCCTGCTTAAGATATCATTGCATGAGGCATTTCATAACAAAAACCAACACAATTTATATTATTAAAAAAATGGGAGATATATTTATATAAAGAGGCAGAGAATAAAAGAAATCCATAACAAAACAAACAAACAAACATGTATCAGAGTAGTGCCAAATAATTTACTGGGATTATCCCAATTTGTAACTAGAAAAAAAACCTGAAATGCAGTGAGGGAAAAGAAATAAAATTAAACTATTCCTCTATCACAAAACTTAATTTTAACTAATTTTGTTTTATCTATGGGCATGAGGTGTCTTCTTTCCTTTAGGTGTTTGAAAATTCATTATAAGGGTGGGAAGTTGAACATCGAAATCACACCATAAAATAACTATTTTTGTTTTAACTTTTTTGAAAATGTAGACAATTTGAAATATAAAAAACTTCTACATTTAGATTATTTATACATTTGCCAATACAGTTGCTCAGTATGTCTATGTTTTCCATATAGATCCATTCAAGACAATTAAGGGAAATAAGAGATGCTGGCTTCACTTGCCTCCACTGGCATCTAATATAGGGTTTCCAAGGATTTGCATGGATAAAATCTCTAAGTATAAAAGGGGATAACAGAAAGATTGGAAGGGCTGAATGCCAAGAACCTGAGCTCTTCCACAGAAACTTTTCCATTAGAAACCTTCTGCCCTAAGCATGTTTATTTGTCAGGGTAATCTATTGTAAACTTTCCAAACTATACCAACACACACACTTTTAGTGGGGAAGAAGCACTTAGAAAGACATAGGGAAACAGATCTTTCTGTTAATATCTTTCCCCAATTTTTTTTTTTTTTTGTTCGTTGGTTTTCACAGTTGCAGCTAGCTTGTAGCTGCCAAATTATATCAGACCTTCAACCTTGGTCAACCTAGAGGTAAAACAGGTCCTCAGATGAGGCCAGGATAGGTTGGATTTAAATCTACACAGGGACTTCACCCAATTACTTCCATCTGAAGCTGCAGACATTTCACTGGTCCAGGAGTGGGCAGTTAAAGTCAGACCAATGAGCTGTCTAGACCTGGGAGTTCTGAACTCCCTAGATAAGAAAGTTTTGAACAATAAAACACGCTGCTGTCACATGAAGTTCTGAGGTGTGTGTGTCATCTCTGTCTCTGACCACGGACTCCACAAAACACGTGGATCCTCACGTAGTAGTTGGTTTGCTTACTTTTTTTGTTGCTGGTGGGGTTTTTTTGGTTGGTTTGTTGGTTGGCTGGTTGATTGGTTGCTTGGTTGGTCGGTTTTTTGTGGTTTTTGAGGTTTTTTAGGTTTTTTTGGGTTTTTCTTGTTTGTTTGTTGTTGTTGGTTTTGTTTGTTGTTGTTGGTTTTGTTTGTTTGGGGCTGTTTTGTTTGGTTTTTTTTTTTTATAATTGTTTTGGGGTTTTTCTAGCTGTTCCCTCATACAGATACATCCTTGGCAGATATTCAGTTCACCAGGAACTACACCCAGAGAAAACATATGAAAACATATCTCCCCACCAGAAAAGCTCAATGACTGATCAGAAAAGCTGTTGACTTATTGATATTTTTAGATATCCACATATTATTTATTATTTTATTTTGCAGAAATGTAAAGAAAAAGGTGAAAACAAGAGATACAAATGAAGAATGATTTTCTCCTAAATTTGTGGAGATCCAAAGAATAATCATGAAAATAAAGTCTTTTTTCCAATGGATGTTAATTCCAATTATATTTGTGATATTTAAAGCAACAACTTGCTTCTGTTCATAAGAGAAAAAAGGAAATAAGAAAAAGTGTTTGCATATTAGAGACATGGACATAATTGTAATGAAATAACCTCACTTTTCTTTCAGTTACAAGACCTAATTATTATACTGAAAGATACCTTGCAAGAAGTAGAGAATACTATGACTTCCACTACAAAATATTGTTTCATGTTCTAATAGTTAAGGATCAGCTTAAACTTCACATCATTTTTTTATATACCTTTTACATTACTATTTCTAGGTTTTGCTGTTACAGCTCTAGATTATAATTTTGATTATTTCACTGCTCCAGAAAACATACAATATCTTGCTTTTGGAGGTAGCTTTGAGTGATTTTAGGCTAAACCCTTACACTGGACTAATAGCACCATCACTGAGATATCACTAATTCAGCTGGGAGCAACCAAGGGGATGAAAATCTTAAACTCCAATTTTCTTTCCAACTACAGGGGAACAGAGACATTCAATAAAGGCAAATATTAAAAGATTGCACACTGGAGCACCCCATCCTAAACCCTTAATCACTGCATTAGTTTCATTATTGAGCAATTGCATGGCCATAAACAAATTTTTGTCTCATTTTGATGCCAAAATTGGCATCAGCAGATACATTGCTTGTGTCATTTGCCTGGTTTTTGGGGAGAAATTTTCAGCTGAGTAATTGTTGACAGTCCAAATATGTATAATGAAGTAATTTACTAATATATGGATATGATATAACAGTGATCTCAGCAAAAATAGGGAGAGCGTTACACTGCCAGGGCCTACTCTACTTAGTGAATATTACTCAAATACAAACACCTTAGAACAAAAGATGCTCACCAAAATAAAACTTGTGTGAAAAGCAGTTCCTTCAGCAGGATTTGGATTGAACAGAATGCCTGAGCACAGAATCACAAAAGAGTTTGTGTTGGTAGGACCCTTAAAGTTCATTATTTCCAACCACACAGCTGTGGGCAGGGACAGCTCCCACAAGATCACATTGCTCAGAGCTCCATCCAACCTGGCCTTGAACACTCCCGGGGGTGGGATATCTGCAGCTTCTCTGGGTACCACGTTCCAAAATCTCATCACCCTCACTGCAAAGAATTTTCTTCTAATATCTAATCTAAATCTTCTCTCATTCAGTTTGAAGCCATTCTCTCTTGTCCTGTCACTATATGCCCTTGTAAACAGTCCCTTTCCAGATTCATTTTAAAGCCTCCTTTAGGTGCTGGGAGGGGTTTTAAGGTCTTCCCAGAGCCTCTTCTTCTTCAGGCTGAACAATCCAATTCTCTCAGCCTTTCCTCATAGCGGAGCTGCTCCATCCTTCTGATCAGGTTGGTGGTCTCCTTTGGACTGTATCAAACAGGTCCCTGTCCTTCCTGTGCTGGGACCCCAGAGCTGGATGCAGCCCTGCAGGTGGGGTCTCACAAAAGCAGAGGGGGAGAATCACCTCCCTCAGCCTGCTGATCACAAGAAGACCACAAGAAGAAAAAGGGAAAAAATCCCCCGCAAAACAAACCAACTAAAAAAACTTCCCACCAAAACAAAGGAACAAACAAAAACCACCAGACATTACCACTGAAAAGAAAACCTTTGGATGACTGATCCTTTCTTAGACAGGGGAAAGGAAATTAAAAGCTATGCTTTATAAGTGGACCACTCAAGGAACAAACAAACAGCAAATAGCAAACAAGCTGAAGAATAACGTAGAAAAACTTCATGTCCAAATCAGAGAGACTGAAAGGGTTAAAATGGATGTAAAGGGATGTCTTGTCTTTCTAGGATATTTCTTTATCCAGCAGAAGTGCAGTGTTACTGGGCCTTGGAAAGTTATAAAATTCTTATTTTTCTTGCTTCAAATACTGTGTGTCATTAAAAAGACAAGAAGACAAGGTCGCAGAAAGCCTCACAGAAAGCATGTGAGGAGAAAATGCAGGGTTGCATGGCACCCAGAGGTCCAATGAAAGCAGGCTGTCCATGGAACAGCAGGCAGGCTCTTTTTGGGTTCAGTGTGCATGAGCTGGAGCTGAAAAGAGCATTGCAGCAAATTTGGTCTGTAAAAATGAAAACTCTTTTAAGGAGAAGGAATAAGAATGCATTAAAATAGAAACTGATCCTGTGTTTTTCATCCTGTGTTACAGGATGAAAAAGAAAATGGAACAGCTCGGAAAATTTACTGCAAAAGAGAATATTAATCTGATAGAAAGGATTAGTATTTGAGGAAAATATGTATTCTTATCTCAAGGCCAGATGTTTATTTCCCATCCACAGTGCAGACCAATTGCCCTATTTATACTGGAAATGTTGCCTTCCTTTCTGCAAGAAAGAAAGTAGTCCTGGACATCAGTGACAGTGTTTATTACCTCTAATAAAATTACAAATGGCAAAGATGTGTTTCCTATCCACGAGCTTGTCAATGCACAAAATGGCCACCGAATTTAATGTTCTGTAGCATCCATAATGGTTCTTCATCACGAAATAAAAATGTCCTCATCTTAAAAATACCGCAAGAAAGTTATTTTGTTTTAGTGTTAATCAGGAAAAAGTAAAAGTTGTAAGTATGAAACAGTCATTCAGAGCAAGATTGTGGCTGTAGGTGGGAATTTTGCGAGTTATCAGTTCTTGCTTCTAATGACCATTTCACAAATCCTTAGATCAGCTTTTACCAGTAAAGCTGCAACAGCATCCTCTTCCCTATAGAATCATTCCTTATAGGAATGGCCCAGTTTGGAAGGAACCTTAAAAACCATCTTTTTCCAACCCTCTGCCATGTTCAGGGACATCTTCCATCAGACCAGGTGGCTCAGAGCCCCATCCAGCCTGGTCTTGAACACTTCCAGGGATGGGGGATGGGGCATCCACAGCTTCTCTGGGCAACCTGTGCCAGGGCTTCACCACCCTCACAGTAAAGAAATTCTTCTTAATATCTAATTTAACCTACTCTCTGTCAGTTTCAAGCTATTCTCTCTTGTTAATTCATGCTGTTACACATAAGAGTCCTGCCTCAAGCACGACTTGGTAACACCAGAATTGTCACACAACAGTTCTAACTACCTTAGAAAGGTCACATTCAATGCACTTGGCTTTTCATGCCTTTGCTTTAAGCATAGATGCTTTAAAAACTTTTCTATATCATTGCATTAATAAGAGGACTCTAGAAATTTGTTAATAAGTACAGAACACAACAGAAAGCTTTCCAAATATTAACTTAAAGAATGAAAGCCTGAAGGTTTTGGTTTCTGAGAAGTAATAAATACTTGCAGAGTGTGAAATATTGTCAAGTGTTAGTTGCATCTAAGGCAAACAGCACCTTTTGAAGTGGTGAGACACGTTTGGATGTGCTTCCCACTGTGGTTTCTCCTACATATCTGCACCCTAGTGGTTAGGTTTTGGCAGACACAGTCACATAATACACTCAGGAGCCCTAAAAGCCAAATAAAACCTGCACAGATTGCTGTGCCTAGATTCCAGTCTGCTGCCCTTCGTTCCCTTTAAATATACTCTGAAATTAGAATTTCTTAAAATTGCCTAATACCCTTCCAAGTTCTGCACAAGAGGTTGTAAAATATTGGCTTGATTGCTCACATTTATTAAGAGCAGCTCTCTTGAAACACAAGAAGTGAAATTTATACCATTCTGATTATGCACCACATATCAATATAATAGTTTAATTTTACTATAGGTTTTAGTTTAGCTCAAACTGTGGAGATATTTCTTTGCTCCTAATTTCATATTTGTCATTATAGATAACCCCAAATACATGTTTCTATTACTGATACTCAACTCAGTGGTTAGAATAAGGTCAAGCAGAAACAAGGAGGAAGGTGAAAAACTGCATTACTGAAACACCACTTTGCTCCCAGGTAAGAAGGAGAAACCAGAAACAGTTTTCTGACTTTGTTCTTTAAGGTCTCAGTATTACCAGTCCATGGCAAACTCTTACTCCTCACAAATGGTTATTGTGGTTTATTCTTTTGAGACAACATTGAACCAACTTTCAGAACAGTAATATTTTAAAATATCTCTCCTCTTTATACACTAAATATAGAAAAAACATGCTTGTGCGAAGGAAATTTTTACTTACTTTTAAAGGCTACCTGAATGGCCAGCTGTCATTCAAAGTAAAAGATTGGTCTAAGAGAAGAAAGAAAAATAAGAAATTCTTCCTAAATACTATGCAGTGTGTATGAATGCTCAAACATTCAAACTACAAACCCAACTATCCAGTTTATTCTGAAAAGCAGATACTCATATATGATGTCCTAGCTAGATGGCTGAATGCAGGGAAATACCTTCCTTCAGAGATATCAACAACAGAAGTGTTAGAATTCACTGAGCCTTAAAAAAAAATACTTTAATCAATACCAGTAAAGGAAACTTAAGCCAGCATATTTCATTTTTACAGTTTTATTTTACAGTCCCAGAAACACCAACAACCATGTTATCTCAAGCTATGTTTGTGCAATGGTACAAGTCTAAAGGTGTCTTCCAGGAATTAAGCAGCTGGACACAACTTTAGGTGTTGAACACTTACAGTTCCCTACTGACTTTAGCGGAAGATCTAGGCCCTCTGCAGCCCTGTAAATAGGCCTCCTTCTCAGTGCTTAGGCAAGAATTGGATTCCTACCTTTAGCTATTTAATGTAACAGCCAAGAGCAGACTACCAAATAGAACATAAATCCCTTGAACAGTGAGATATTGTATCTAAGACGTGAGAAATAATTCAAATACCAAATACAGCATTTCAGGGTTTCATCAGGAAAAAATCTTGGTTGCATGTACTACACAAGGTCACAGCTCTTGGCTGTGAACCAGCTAATCTATTTATCCCAAAAAGCAAACTCCAAGGCATGATGTTCCCAGTGAGCTGAATCCAGAAGAAGCTCATGTGAATGAGCATATCCACCTCAATCACTTATCTATCTGATTCATGAGGTTGCAAGAGTTCAGGTTCCTCAAAACACAACCTCCTGAATGACAGCCAAATGCAAATAACAAGTCAGCACTGCTGTGCAGCCACCCAGCAAGTGGGTGGTTTCACCCAGCTCCTCTGGAGTATGACTGGTTTTTAAAGAGGTATGAGGCAGAACTTAGAGGTCATAATTATATATGAAATGTGGTGATTCTATTGACTGAAAAGGGAAGCTAATTAAAGCAGATTTATGTATACAAAATGGAAAAGTTTCAAGATTAGCTAAGCAAAAAATAATTTCAGAGCATAAAGTGAAATTGAAGATTGTGAGCTGGGTGGTGAAATACCCTTAGAAAGTAGTCACATGCAGAATTCTCCTACCCTGGATTTCAGGAGTCACTCTTATGCCAAAATAGAGAAAGTACAGATGCAGTGTTTTTTACTAAAGTCAGTTCTTTCTTTTTCTTTTCTTGCAAAGTAAAGATTTTTGTTTAAAGATGTTGTTCTTTTTTACATTAACAAATTTTGTCACAATTTTGAAAGAAAGCAGTATTTTATTCTAATTATCTTTGCTCCACACTCCTGTGTTCAGTTTTTCAGTAAGTAAACCAACTGTAAAATGTTATTAAAATAATTATCCAGCAGATATTTCATTAAAGTTCTAGGAATTTTCTTCCTAGTTATACAGCTTCTCCTGTTATTTTCTTCTAATATTTTCTTCATACTAGAAAGCTCCATCCACAGCTGTAGTCAGAATAAAGAAGGCATTATAAAGTCTTTGGGGAAATTTTTTGGATGATATTTGTTTTGAAATTGTTTTGATTTATTATTTTTAAAATTTGTTTTGTCTGAGTTGTTTTTTTTTTTTTTTCCATTGGACTCTTGCGGAACACTGAGGAGTACTAAAGAAGAGAGAAGGTACTTTTGTGGCTTTCAATTTTGACCTCTACTATTCCTAATTAAACAGAAGGTCAAGAGAGATGCTTTATAAAATAAAGTTGCAGGTACCTGGAGTCTAATACACACACACATATGTATGGTTAAAATGTTTCTTTTTTCCCCATCCCAGTATGCAATCCCCTACAAAACAGTTAGCCAAGCAGGGAAAACAAAATTAATTTCATGTCCAGTTCTCCAGGGGGAAACAAATCCTGAAGTATTTAAATACAGGAAAATAATGAAATTGCATAGTGGGTCACAGTTCTGAACAGAGCACTATTTTCTACTCTGTGATTTTTATGTACTTCTTAATCTTCTTTCCCAAGGTCAAGTTGCAGCCATCTCCCATCTCTGTCTCCAGCGCTGGCAATCAAGTAGATTGAGATCTTTGTTCCTTTAGTGCCTCACCTCGGCCTCAGTACAACAAGAGCTAAACATCCAGTGCCCTCCTGCGAGTAGCATCTCCTACAATCGACTCCATGTTTTTCTTCTGTTAATTGTCTTGAAGGTCCATTCTTAAATGTCTGAACTCCTTGATGTGGTTGCTGATTCTGCCAATCACCGACTCTGCTAATCTCTTCAAGTAAAAGTAAATAACAGTCTTTTTTCTCACTTGCTGCATGGATAGTCATAAATCATACAAACTATTTTCCTGTACATCACAAGAGTTTAAAGCAGACAAAATAGCAGAAGAGTAAAAGATGTATGCAACTGAACAGGGTGAAGGTAAATTTAATAAGCAACTAAACATTTATTCATTATCCTAGTGAATTTTGCCTCATGAACTCCCTCTGAGAGGATAACTTGAATCTGTCCTAAGGCCACAAGCTCTGCAGTCTCCACATTTCAGGTGGCATCAGTCTTTCAGGATTATCATGTGTTTATCCTTCCCTGGACTAGAAGCTATCCATATTGGAAAACTAAACACAAAGACATTGCCACTCTGCAAAAGGCAAGATGCTATGTGTGAAGCAATGATGTCTATCTTGTTTTAACACAAAATAGTAGTTCCAGCTTCCCAATAACTTCACACCATGCAAGGAAGCAGAACTCCTCGTTTGCCTTAGCTTTCTTAACTCATACTGGCTCTCAGATTTCAGTTCTACCTTATACCTACTTACAGCTGGTCAAAGTTTGCTGGCAGAATGTGCTCAAGCCTTCCAGTGTAAGTTGATAGCTGTAGTATCATGACACCACTAGCTCTTTTGATACCAGTTCAGAACAATATCTAAGAAATACACTTTCATAGAGTGTACAAATTACTCAATTAAACGATCTCTTTCTGCAGGATGACAACGTTCATTCAAATTCAGTTCTTGGGATTTCCTTAAGGTTGCTGGTGATATTTGCCCTATTGGAAATATCCATGGGAGAGAGACATTAATAATCATGTCTAAAGTAGGTGAACAAATGAAACACCAGTTGAATTAACTATAGAGTTTTCTTTCTGAGAAATGCAATCTGATATTTAGTTTGTATGAGGCTATTCAAAAAAGAGAAAAAATCAGTCAAGGAGGCAACCTTAAGAGAGTCAAGAAACATCTAAATTCCGTGTAGCAAAATAAAATAATAGAAAATATAAAAGATTCTATCTATGTGCCCCAGTATTCCAAATTGTATGTGGGAAGCTCTCAAGGGTTTAATCTGTTTTATTCTCCTGACAGATTCTTCAACAGCCTTTGTTTGCACTGTTTTGCTCTTTTATGTCAGGTCTCCTTTATCCTTCTCTTTCTAGACCTTCCTTGAATTTTTTCTGCTGGTGTTCTGCTCTGGACAAACAGAATTTCTCATGAGCAAAGGTATTTCAAAACCTCTTGGGCAATTTTCAGCTACCTTAGACAACGATTTCATAAGTTTCAAATTTATACCCACATGTGGGGAACATGCAGATCAAGGTTAAAGCAAAAAAAGATACCGGAAACATATTCAGAGTAAAAATGACAGTACATTTCATTGCTATAAATAAAACATATTAATGGTTCTTTAAAAATTAACAGCACTATGAATAAAACAAAAGACTAATGTCCAAGTGCCATCAATGCTTGTGGGTGTTAGAAAAGCCACCCAACTTCCAGTAAATCCTTCCGAATTCTAACTTTCATCACCTCTTTGTTTTCTTCTTTTATTTCCATTCCTGAGCCAGTGATGATCATACGAATTGAATTATTTTCCCTGTAGAGCACTAGTTTGTCAGCAGCTGGCCTGCTTAGCAAGAAAAGTGCTTTGTGTTACCTTGCCTACCAGAAGATTTTCAATTTATCAGTGGCCATAGCTTAGATAAAACACAGTTCCACATGGCTCTGAATTCATTGTCTGTAGTATGTGAGAAGCATGACATCCATGTCTTCAGCTTGTATGTGCTTATCCAGCACTCACTAACTTACCCCTGGTGCTTTCACCAGCTACCTGGATAACCTCAAAAATTAATACAAAAGCTACCTGTAGCTGGATAGTTGCAATGGATTCAAGATTTGGAGTGGAAATGTCTGGGTTTATTAAATTTTAAAATGTTTTATTACAGAAATAATAAATAGGATTTCTGCACACAGCATTTGGAACCACAGCAAAGTTCAAGGTCCAAGTCCAGGCCTAGATATTTAACTAGACAAGTACAACACAGGTTAGAGTTCTGATGTACACTTGAAATGAAAATGAAATGTAATTAGAACCAGATAACTATTCTCCAAAACTCAATTCTATCCTACCATGGTTATCTGCAACATAAAATTGATCACCTGCTATGTGCCCTCCTTCATTTATGATTCTTTCATAAAATGCATCTGCTGCTTCAGGAGGTAGAAACAGAAAACTCCATCTTTATATTTTTTGCCCTAAGGACTTTTAAAATGATACCTAGTTTCTCAATGAGGACATACCAGAAATTGTCAGTTTGGAAGTGGATTATAGTTGTCTTAAGCAGCCTTTGACCATCACAATAAAATGACTTAACTGTATTTAATTTTTTTCACTCTGGTGGGATAAAACAAAAGAGGGCAAAAAACATGATCATACTTTTAAGAAGCTGTTGACATGGCATGTCTCTAAAAAAATTATTCTTCAAAGTAAGTGATTATTTAGATTCTAATAGCTTCTGACTTAAGACTGTCTGTCAGAAATACTCGGATACATTTATTCATGTCAGTTACACCAACATACAACAGATTGCCTGTAAGTTCATTTTCCTATTAAAAATGGCTTCAGTAGCCTGTCAGAGAATGTTGCTAAGCCCTGTATTATCCCAAAAATTTGAATAAGTTTGTGTAGGATACATGAAAGCCTTTTGAAAAGAAGGAATAAGACCTAAATAATTATGTTTTAATTATTTAAACATAATTTAACATAATTTAAACATAATTTAACATATTTAAACATAATAAAACATAATTTAAATTATGTTTTAATCAATTTTGTTAAAAGTTGAAAGACTAGCAATAACATCTGTTAAAGCTGTTTAAAATTCTGTAAAGATTACAACTTCTGACAAGACAACAGCTCATCCAGGTAGTAAGCAAATAAGACAAAATACCTCCCCCACATACTGCTGACCCCACAGTAATTATATAACATGTCTACACATTAAAATGATCTGTACCTCTGCACATAGTTTCAATTAAAATGTAGCCTATATATAATTTGCCTTCTCATGCTCATGTAATGATATTTATAAAATAGTCAAGTAATCTTATAGAGAAAACTGTAGTTATGTTGAGAGCAAGACTGGTTAAGGTATAAAAGTGTTCTCAACAGTAAATCACATGACTTCAGAAAAGGTTTTCTCTTTCCATCATAAACTACTGAAATTTCTTCCCTGTTCAGCAGCTCAGTGAATCTGAATTACCTCTGCTTACATACTATGTTGAATGTTTCTTCTGAAAAAAAATTACCACATAAGCCTCAAACAAAACTGAGGACACCAGGACCAAATTAGCTGCTGTGGTAGAGGCTGTTCAAGGCAGAAAAGCCAAGAGCATCTGTTACTGTCATAGCAATTCTATTTGTTCAAGTTTCAGACATAATTGAAAAGTTTATGTATGCTCAGAAAATTCCATGTGTCATTTCTCTGGTGTTGAGGGGTTGGGGAAAAAAATGCAAAGAACAACCCTACAATGTTCAGCTGTAGGAGTTTCCTCAAGTGAAGTAAGATGACAAAATAATTTAATCAATCAGGACAACATACTCTCCCAGAACTATTTAAAGTCAGAGTTACCAGTAATTCTAGTCTGTATTGTCAAAAAATAGATGTTCATATAAACAAATTGGAAAAATATCACTTTATAAGATCAGATGGAAAAGCATACGACCATAGTTCTTGTTTTTACAGGTTTATAATGCAAACCCTGCATATACTAAGACCGTCCAATGATGGAAGTAATTAAAAGCACTAGTTAATTTCAATTTTAAAAAATCCAAGCTTCATACTACATCCTATTGTCTTGGTTAGTAGTGATGTAGCTTTTCTCCTTATGTCATATTACTTCTCTTAAAAACGTTCCAGATCGTGTAAAGGTTTTTAGTGTAAACCACAGTTTTTGTTAGTAAAGATTTTAATGCTAAGGATCTCAGATTGTCTCTTATTTTTTCCTTTTTTTCTAATACAGTAATATCTATCAGCCATCATGATACTCTGCCAAATCGTTCTGGACAAAAATACGTTGTTGAAGATAATTCAAATTGAAATGTCAGTAGTTTACTCTGTTAGTAGTTTTGACCTAAACTTCAAATCCCAGAAGAAAAATGAGAGTAATATCAGATTTCCTGAAATCTAAGTCTACATATAATCCTGTGGCTATGTGGAGATAACCTAGGGAGAATAGGATTATAATAGCCTATATTTCAATAAAAAAACCTAAAACAAACCACATACATTTAAAATCATACTGGTATGAAGTGTAGGTTATCCAAATTGCTCAAGGAATTCTCTTCATCTCTCCAGACAATTTGGCACTTAAAAAGAGAGTAACAATTTTATAGGAATTAATACTTCTCTGTAAAATAAGACTGAAAAGCACTTTATTGTTAAATTGTTGTTCAATACTAGAATTCAGTAACAAATAGAGGAAAGGTTGTTAATATCAAGAACACTGTTGTAAAGTGACCCAAATTACTCCAAGGAAGTTATTGTTCATTAATATATTAAAAAAAAAAACGAATTTAAAATAAATTATTAGCCACTGGAACTACAGCCTTAGTCAGCAGGAGTTTAATTTCTAAGCACCCTCCTACTTAGATATTCCAGACATACAGTTGGAGGTATTTTTGCCCGCTTGAGCAATCTTTGACAGGTAAGCATGTCATGCACTGTCTGAAATGGCAGACAAGAATGGATGTTTTCCTGGAAATATTCATCCAGCTTGCTGGTTTTGTCTATGGCTTGGGTCACGATGCAGCACCTTATTGCCATGGAGAACAAAAGGTCTGTCCTGTCCTTGGGAATTCTACAGAGTATCTATTTGTAAAGCTCTCAAACCCAACTGAACACAAGTTTTTATGCTCTGAAAGAGAAAATTCCCCATTATCAACCCTACTCAAAGAAACTACTGGATTTCCCTCCCAAATTAAGGGAGTTGTCTTTAATTTACAGCATTGCATGCTGCAGCACATGGAAATCTGAAGAGAGAATGAATTCAAGAAATACAGAAAAGAAAATGTAATCAAAATTTTGTTCAGAAGCAGATTGCCATTAAAAAAAGAAATTTTATCTTTACTCATGATATAACATAGGTAAGCAAACTTCACTTCTCAAAATTCTTGTTTGCAACTAACATACATTAATGTTAAAATCAATAATCTATTTCATTATCTTTACACCAATCATAAAATATCAAAGCATGTGGAAAAGGGCTTTATTTTTAGGTTAAAATATATGTGTCAAAAGCATTTCTGTTTGCCAAGCACAGTTTCAAGTGCTGGGAAGCAACACATAGTGACGCTGCTCCAGTTGATTAAGGCAGGGGCGTCCCACTGATTCCTGGAATTTCTAGACCACAGCAAGAATGAGGTAGAGGGTCCATTAAAAAAAGCATGCAACTGTGTAATTTAAGTGTCCATTGTAATGCTTACGTGCAAAATGGCAAAATTGAGTTTGAAGGGTGTTAAGTACCTTTTAAATGCCAAACCATATGGTAAATCAAAGTGGTCATGCAAAACCAGAGGCACCCCTCAGATTTCTGAGGATTTTCACTAATCTTGGGTTATGGAATTATGAATATGCCACTACAGTATAATGACCGCAATTAGTGCTAGCTAGAAACAAAATTATGACTGATAGAACACTGTAATTTTCTGGATATTATATACTGGGTTTACTCCAACAGTCCTTGCTCATGTAGGAGTCCACATGAAGATCCATGGAATCAGATGAAAAGACAGAAAATTTAACATTCATCTCAGTATTATGAGTGTCTTTAAAATCCACACAGGTTCTATTTATACACAGTGTAGAACAACTACAGGCTTATAGAAGCTACCGAAATTCAATATCTAGAAATAGGGCACCTAAAACAAAGGAAGAGAAGAATAGTATTTGCTCCCAGAATAATTCAAATTTCAGACTAAAGACATATATAGATCATATTAAATATTTTTTTCCCAGAGGAAACTTGGTTGTACATTGAAACAGAGAAAAAAAAAGTCTCATTCATAGCTACACATTTTCAAAATCTAGAATTCAATGAAATGGATATCCAGGTAATGTATTTTCATCATATAAGTTTTCAGGAGAGATATTTTAACATAGCTCAAAGAAAAGTAAATACAATGACGACCTAAGTTAGTTTCTTAGGACTTGGGGGCTTTTTTCTGTTTTTAATAGGCATTCAATACCAAAAAGAAAAAAAAAAAGAAAAAAGGGACTCTACCCATATAAATAATAACTGTAATTGCAGAGTAGCTCCATTCAGTGGTGCTGATTTCAGTAAGTGAAAAGTAGCAAGCAAGATACAAAAGTGGTTCTGTGTCAAAAGGTTTATGTCAGAACCACAAATGACATTTAAATACAACAGACATTGCCGTAAAAAGGATGATTTTTACAGAGACATTAACAATAAAACAGCATAAAATAAACATTGCATAAAAAAATTTAAAATCTATTTATAATTTAATATTATTTTAAAATATAAAAATTTTATAAAACATAATAGTTTCTTGAGAGTGCACACAGGCAGAATTTGTGGATTTTTAGTTAGTTTATATATTGTTAATGCTTTTAGTAAGTGTTGTAGTTTCTATGCCAGCATGCATTTTTGACAGCTGACAAATATATCATCATCCTGGTCCTACATTTTGGTTTTATCTTATCTTAATAGTTTGCATGCATGTTTTTCTGCAAGAAGAACTAGTATCTGAAGAAAACATGTATGCTGCCACACATATTAAAGAAAAACCTTTAACCAGCAGACACATTGATCAAGGAATTGAGATATATGTGCACAGCAAAAAAAAAAAAATTGTTCTTGCTGATTTCCCCTTTGTTGTATTTTAAAGAATGGAAGAAAAAAAAAGATAATTCTCGGGCTAAAGGTATTATGCAAGGATATATTTGAATTCAGGTTTCTGATCCCACAAACCTACTGGCAGACATTGAGGTCAAATAGGCTGCTTTTGAACCTTGCAGTTGAGAGTAAGGCCCATCCCACAGCAACCCAATTCCATGATAGGCCTTTAAAGAGAGCCCCACAGAGCAGGTGACCTACATCCCAGCAAACGAGTCAGTCCACCTTATGACAGACTAGCAAAACCTATGAAAGCTTAAAATTGGACTGTAAAGCACAAGATTTCTTTATCACTTTCAAGGGCAAACCTTCTGGTAACTGACTGTGTGACAAAGCAAGTTCCCTGGTGAGCAGGTTATTCCAAACTTGTCCATCAGTCCACCCTTTTGACGTCACCATCTGTCACACTAGTTCAGCACTGTTGTGTGTCTGAGCTACCCTGGTGATGACCACATTCAGTGGCTACAGCAAATTACGTCTGTATTTTGGATTATATTCAGTCAGCATCACTCAATTTTATGGTGCAGATACTAATTGAAAGAGAAATTGTAAGAAAAACATGAAGACAAAATTGTGTGCTTTGGTGTGCAGTACACATGATCAATTAATTGCAAGCACCCAGGGTCACATGTTGACCGCACTGAACATTTTAATGAGGATAAACTGTGGACAAAATTTGGTGGGGTGGGAGATTTATGTTGCACATTTTGGTCAATTCAGCCAACACAGGCTTGATTCTTCCCATTTATTGAACTCTCTCTGGAACAGACAATTCTGTAAAAGTCTTTCAAGGTGGTAAACAGAACAAGTTAGGTCATTCTTGTTTTCAGGTCTTGTATCTGATAATAAAATACCAAGTCACCCTCACTGCTATCTAGTACTTCCTGTTAGATGCTCACATGATGTTAAGTCTTACTATGAAACCTGTTGGACTTTGGACAGATATCCAAGAGGAATTTTTAGATTATAAGAATTCAGTGGAAAAAAAAAAAAAAGACATTAAAATATGTTAACATTTGCTTGCAAAACCAGCATGCAAGCACAAAAACAGTGGGAACAATAGCTCTGGAGGTTTGCATGTGGTAAAATTCAGACTTCTCATAAGTCCTAGAAAACTCTTGTGATCAAGTATTATACAACTGACACAGAGGACAGAAAGCACAGGGAAAATAAATACATTTTTCCATTAATGTTGTAAACTTTTGACATAAAGGGATGTGGTTCAAAATTCCCTTAGTTCCTAAGCCTCCACCAAACCATCAGATGACTCCTTTCAGGTGAGAGAAAGTTCCAGCTTGGGAAGTAAGTATAGGATTTAATTCTTACACCAACAGGGAAAAAAATAAAGCTAGTGGTTAAGGACTAATAAAGGATTTTTGACACATCTGATTAAAATTAAAATAGACAATCTTAACAATTGTGTGTATTTACACAAATAATTAAACTACCCCTCTCTTCTACACCTGTTGAGGATCTTCCTAGCCCAGTATTCTGACTGTATTATACCTCTCTCCTTCCACTTCTTGTTCTGCCTTTATTTTATTTAACAGACTTACTTATCTTTATTTCAAAGACACTTCTGGTTTACCAGCAAAGAAAAGTCAACAGGGAAAGTCTAGATAACTTGCTGCCAGAATGGAGATAGCAAGAGGCCACTATCTACAGAATCAGTCACTACAGCTGCCTATCTCTCTAGCAGTTCCCAGGCAAAGAGGAGTTGTATCAGCTCCTGTGCACCTTTAAGGAAATGTATACAGAGGGAATAAAGCAGCATTGGTTAGAGACAGGTAAATCAGTGGTCTTGGAATGAGTTCTTAAAATGTATCTGAGGAGGCAGATAAGAAAGAAGTAATATGGAAGAGGAATTCAAGGGGCTGGTGTATCTTTGCCTTAGGTACAATGCAATAACTCCAAAGCCATAATTAAGGCATGTATATTCATTTTAATCCTGTTTAAGACAGACTGTTTTAAGTCAGAGATAAGCACACTGCAACAACAATAAAGTCAGCTCGGTGACCTTAAACCCTACTGTGACTTGCAAATGTTCTGACTCCTGTGGATGCACATCCGTCGTGAAACCACTTACTCTGTCACTCATGACAGGGTAACTATTCTGTCTATAGCTACAGTCTGCTGAAACAAAACTCTTAAATGAATTCACTTTTCTGATGAAGCATCATGGAGGGCACCTTGAACTTAATGGCAGCTTGGTTGTGCTTGCGAAGTGTGAAGAAAGTGCAAGTCTCTGAGCTAATATAGCTCCAAGATTAATTTCTAGCCTTAATGATTTTGTGGAACAGCCTTTTGAAATCATTGTGATCATACCAATTAGCTATAAAGTCCTTGTAACAATGTGCCCCCTCTTTCACAAAATACTTCTCAAGCTGCAATGAGGTCTTATTTTTATTAATGTGTATTTTGGTAAGTATACCAATAAAGTCTTTGTTAATAGCATACTTGTGTGAATTTTACCAGAGTACAGCAATTCCAAGAGACTAAATTTAACAGCAGTACAGTGTCTAAGGATCTGAAACATCATCCAAAATAAAAAGAAAGTGCTGAACTATTCAAATACATATCCTTTACCTGTTTCTTTTCAGGTGTAAGGGGGTAAAAATGGATTCAGCACATATTTAGCTTTAAGGAAAGCTACATAAAATGCAGGAAAAATAGAAATGGACTATTAAAAAAAGTAAAAATTAACAGAGATATATGTCAACACTTGCAGTGATAGGGAATGTAGAGAGCTGCTGCATACTCTGCTGTATACAATATATATATATATTGTTACAAGTATGAATTTATTTTCGTATTTTAGAATATACAGTTGTATCCTAGAATAAAAGCACTTTTCACTTTTAGAAAAAACTGAACTGTTTGGAGGTTTTTACCTTGGTTTTGCTACATTAAAAGGCTTCCCTTGCTCCTACAGTGCATAAAGGTCAGTAACATAAATACTTATTTGTGTACACACACAACCACAGTAAATGAAACACAGCATCTGGACATATTTAATTCAGAAATCACTGAACCAAAGGAATCGGAAATCAAAGCCAAGAGAACAGGCAACAGTAACTGTCATGGTCTGACGGGGATAGCATCAACAACATACGCTGCACTACCCCTAAGGCACACTTAGACAAGGACAAAATCCTAACAGCGTTTGGTAGGGGAGCACGCTCTGGGTACAGCGGGGTCCATAGACCCAGTTTGGCAAAGCTGGTAGCCACAGAGCTGACAGCTTCCCTTAAATGATGGCCCTTGTGCTTGGGGGAGTCCAGACCAGGACAGGTAGCTCCCCCAGTAGAGCTGTGGCACACAGTGCTACCAGCAACCTCGGGAGTGCCTGCATCCAGCTGCTAATGGGCTCTTCAGGATCAGAACACAATACTCACTTGACCAGAGAGAAACCTAAAAAGGTTCAACAAGGCATGTGTAGTGTTCTGCACTCAGGGAGGAATAACCTCAAGTACCAGCACAGGCTGGGACTGACCTGCTAGAGAGCTCTGCTGAGAAGGACACGGGAGTCTGGGTGGGTGACAGGTTGACCATGAACCAAAACCCAAATATATTAACTAAGGTAAAAAAAAAAAAAAAAAAAAAAAAAAAAAAAAAAAGGGGGAAAAAAAAATTTTTTTATTGTTATACATATAANATTTCAAAGGAAAAAAAAAAAAAAAAAAGAAAAAAAAAGAAAAAGGGAGAGCATAAAGTATTCTTCTATTGCTATGCATATGAAAAAGTCTATGTAGCATGTATGTGCCTCTATATAAACATATATATATTTATGAATCTGTTAGAAATCTTAAATGTATGATTCTCAACAGAGTTACTTTTCTGAATACCTGTCTGCTTTCAAGACTGAGTTAGTGAAGCATCTGGTAAAAAGCCTGAAATAATTCTTGCCATAATACTACAATACGCAGAATACAGTAAGTATATACAGTAACTATTTGCTGTGAATAGTACTGTGTCTGGCTGAGATAGAGTTAATTTTCTTCAGAGCAGGTGGTGTGATGCTGTGTTTTGGATTTGTGGCCAAACAGTGCTGATCACACATTAATGTTGTAGCTGAAATATGTTTGCACAGCACCAAGTCCCTCCCCGTTTCTCACTTGACACCTCCAGTGAATACATCAGGGGGTGCACAAGAGGCACCCCCTGATGTATTCACTGGGGATGCAACCAAGAAGATGACTTGAATTAACTAAGGAGATAAAACATCATGATCAGTGATAGGAGGGGAAAATAAAGGGATTTAGGCAGGTTAGTCATCTTTTGCTCAGAAACTGGCTGGACATAAGTCTACTTATGGGAGGTGATGGTAATTATATTTGCATAATTTTTATTTTATTTTTGTGTTCTCTTCTATTTTTCCTTCACTTATTAATCCATTTTATCTTGACAAATTTTCTTGCTTTTACTCTTCCTTTCGTCTGCCCCCATCCCACTAGGCAGGAGGAGGGACAGAGCAGCTAGGTGGTACTTAGGTGTCTACCAGGATTAACCTAGAGCAACAGAGTTATTAAAACTAATTTTATTTTGCAACTAGTGAAATCATCAAAATTATTATGCTCCCTGGTTTAAGCAAAGTATCACATCTAAATTCCTCTTTATTTTCTGCTATAAAGTTGAAGTCTACAAAAGATCCTTTTCTATTGATGTTTCATTAAATTTTTTTTTTTCTTTTAAACCCTCTAACAATCTAATTTCTGAGAGAAAGTCATAGAATGGTTAGGGCTGGAAGAGATCTTAAATATCATCTAATTCCAACTTCTCTTACTTCTGCATTCTCCCACTAAGGCTGTGAAAGAAATGCACAAGACAGTTCTTCTGGCATTTTTTTCAAGAAAATACAGGTGTGCAACAAGGAAGGTAAAGGCTAGACATGTTTTCAGCTGGACAAGGGGTTGCTGCCACGACTTACCTAACAAGAGGGGCTTGAACATCCCAGGGTGGATCTATGATAAGAGACATAACAAGGAAGCTGTGGACCAGGCCCACAGTCCACATTCACAATTGTGCTTTATGCATGCATTTTTCAAAAGTTCATGTTCATATGCATGTTTAAGTACTAAATATATTTCCATAATACATATGTTGCACACTGTAAACCCCCCACACAATCATGGAGAAAGCACTTTGGAAATAAACAGCTTTAAATTTTCAAAACTCTGGCTGCTGCCTGAAGCACACTTTGCAGCATCTTTGACACTGCAAATCTTTGATTGTACAGATGCAAGGATTACTTGAGCTCTCTGAATGTGAGTCTTCTTCAAACATTGACTCTGGCTTCAAGTGTTTGACTCTACACCAGTTTTCTACCATAAATCTGTTCAGACTTGCAGGAAAATAAAGTAGGTATATATATTTGTCTCTAAACTTTCTTATTCGTAGTCGCAGTGAAATGGGTAGTGCCCACAGACACATAAGCTTCCCCTGTGGATTTCCACTACTTGTACTTAAACATGATGGCTTTTAAGAGAGTTTGAGTGAAGTTTGAATAAACCAGACCTCTTTATTCACTATTTTCAATTGAATTTTCAGTAAATTTTTGCTTGTTTGTTTTAATCCCTCTAAAAATGCTGACCTTTGAAAGAAACTTAATTTTGTTAATTTTGGAGCTTTTTTAATAAGAAATTGTGTCAGTATATTTAGACACAAATCTTTTTCACCTAGGTTGGACAGTGCAAAGTAAATGCAAAAATGAACCATGCAAAGTAAAACCAAAAATGAAGTGTGAAGATTTAACACCACATTCTCTCAGCACCTCCCATTCCCCGTGTCTGCTGACTGGGATGTTCGTGTAACCCAGTTGTGAAACAAGGTTTTTCAGGCCTTGACATGTGAAGCCTTAAAAATTTTGAAGCTACTGAACAAGAAGTAACAAAGTCCATTTGCTATGAGGTAACAGACAAGATTAATACTTTGTATGACCAAAGTAACATGACTCAATAGAACAAGTTGTTTGCTTTTCTACTGTTGTTCACACCTCACATGACTTCACTAAGTTTTATACGGCTAAAAGTGAAGCTTAAAGATTATTCATAATTCAGATTCTCTTGGCTAGCATTTCCAAAATCAAAGGATGCCATTGCTTCATTCTGACATTAGAATGCTATGATAATTAGGTTTTGGTTTAAAAGTAAATTTCAGACCATGTGTCAAAATATAAGAGGATAAACATGAGTTAAATCTCTTAGAAATTACTCTCTATAATCAATAAGCCATATGTAAACTTAGAAACTTCATGCCAATTCCAGAAAGCAATATGAAAGTAATTTCAAAGGAAAACTCATTGTTTTAGCGTACACACCTTAAAATTTCTAGTATTTTTGTTTTCTTTACCAATAATTTTCATATTACATATTGCAATATCAAGAGTTCATCAAAAATTCCATGTAAAATACTGTTGTTTTCAGTAATTATATTTTGTTTTGTTTTGTTTTTTAATTGAAATACTCCAGACTCTCATCCTGAAAGGTTTTCAGTCACAGTTTTTTTGAGGTCTTGATTTCCACTTGCACATCAAAGACTTATTCAAGAGGGTGTTTTCCATTCAGTATTACTTACAGCTATCATTCCAAAACTCAACACGGACTCAAGAATTTAGGATTTAGCAGACCAAAAGCCTTCCAACAATACAGTGCATGCACACTCAGTTATTTTTGTCCTTCCAGAAGTAGGTACAAAAGGATTGTACCTCTACACTTTACAGGAGTAGAACAAAATAAAAGGCTCCCACACATACCTCTGAGGAGAGGGAAGATAATGTAGCTACACAAGCACAGAGCTTGAATTTTAAGTTTATTTACAGTTTTCTAAGGTTCTTTTAGAAATTGAACTCCACAGTATCTTACATGGTGTTGTGCGTTACACAACTGTCATAAAATACTTAATTTGGTGTTGTACACGAAGCACTACCTTGAGGAACAGGCAGGTTAAGAAGAATCTCTCATTTCCCAGAAAATAAGCATTATTGCTATTATCAACATTCCCTAGAAGTGGGACCTAGTCATTTTCATACTCAGTCCAGATAAAGAGACACAGCCTTACATTTGTTTTAGCTGAAAGGCTGACATCCAGTTTAAATTTTTTTATGTAGCACATTCAATTTAAAATACATTTTCCAATGTGCAAGAAATAATTCAAAATTAAATAAAAAAGAGAGCAAAGTATGTACCTGACTCTGTCTAGTCACATGGTACAATTTTGGAAGAACAAAGTTGAACGTCTTCATCCCTCATCCAAGAATTTTTTATGTATTTTCTCCAGTGAGCATTACACATCATACAACCACAATCTGACTTATAATTCATCCCAGATTTGTTAAATATGACCGTTTCTGTAGGTTTAAACAAAACACTTAAGAAAAAGTAACTAATCCAAAGCACAGTCCTTATTCAGGTCCCCTCTGAAAGGCTAATGACATGGTAAAAGGTCCCACTGAAAACAGAAGAAAGAACAAGAAACATTTTAGTTTTAGTAACATGGGCAGACCTCAGACATATGGTACTTACCACCTTTTTAGAAAATTGTAGCTGTTTGGCACAACCATATCCTCTTCTTTCTCAGGAAGGCTCTTTTGATAAGTATTTAGAGATGCAGTACAAGTTGCAAAAATGAGCTTCTCCTCTGCCCCCTGGCCTGACCAAGAACAGCCACCAGGTTGCTCACAAGCACTCTCTAACCTGTTTATTTGAGATAGCAGGTAACTTAGACTTTGACTCGTCTTTTCTAATGAACCAGCAGTGGCACAACATTTGCCCATCAAATGACATCAGCTCTGTAAGTAATTATCTTCTCCAGTGGTGTATCTATCCCTTCACCAGCCATGTTACAGCCATAAACAAAGATGCTTTTAACACCTGTTTTAACATTTCACTTCAGCAAGTGAAATTAGCTGAAACTCAGTGGTGGTTGAGTTCTTCCTTCCAACCCTGTACATATCTGCTTCCCCAAGCCAGCTCTGGGTAGAAGTCATTGTATACTCAGACAAGTTCCTTATGTCATAAATATTAGATATGAAGCAGACCTATTATGAAAACAGAGAGGAGGACTTAAAAAGCAGTTAAATGGTCAAAGGGAGTTTAAAAAAATAAACCAGAGAAAATTTAGACTTCTGTCTGTATGTTATCAGTGAAACTACTTTGGGACTCATGATGCCTTTAGCTGAATCAATGAAGCTGATCCTCTGTCTCACTGGAATAAATGTAAGCCTGGAAGCCCTCAGCTGTATTTTCAGTCAATGACATTTCATTTCATATTGGTCAATATTTAACCTTTAATGATTTTCTGACTAGACATGTGCTTGCTGAGTCACTGCTTTGGATAAATGCTGAAGAAACCTCTAGCAGAAACAGTATAATGCCACTTAGGTTATCTTTGCCCTTTGGTTTCCTGTAACCCCCACCCACCCCAACTTCTGATTCTCTGTTGTGTTTGTGATTTGTTGCCCAGCAATAGTCAACTCTTCATTTACTTCATGCATATGCACTAAATTAAGCCATTTCCCTCCCACCCATATGGTGGTCTGATATGCACAGATGTTATTACAGTGTTCTGTGCCACATAAAATCCCAGCTGCAATATTAAAAAAAAACAAAGATCAAAACCAAAAAAACCCCACCAAAGATAAAAAGCTCTTTTACTCCTCTTTCAAAAAGGCAAAACAACAGAAAATAAGCCCATAAGGAACTGAATAAACATAAATAGACCCATGCAACATCTGACATCGACACAGATAAGGGAGAGAATGTGGAAGACAAAGGAAAAGAAAGATCAGTATTAAATTATTTCAGACAAAGACAATAATTAATTGAAAAATGCTAATCTTTATAAAATAGCAGTTGACAAAAAAAACTTTGTCAGTCCTCTAAAACACAAGCAAGATCTTATTTGCTAAGGTTTCTCAAAATTCTGGGTTGCAGTATTTTTTAAACTGAACTGAAGGACTGTAAATTTCAGGAACTCTGTGTTCTATAGTAACTAAATTGTGAAAAATATTTTTTTTGTAAATTCTTTCAGTATTTTGCAACTAACAGGTTCCTTCCCTTTTTTGATCAAACATCCATGCTTCTAGAACACTCACAATAAGTCTAAAACCATAGCTCCTAAACCTGAGTTAATCTCAGAGGAAGTTATTTTTCTCTTCAATACAGATTTTAATTTTGCTACATTGATATTTTAACCAAATCTTGCGAATTACTGCATATAGTTCCTGATAGCCTGAAGAATCACGCATCACCCATGCTAGATTCTCAGAATTTACTCTAGTTATCCACACAATTTGGTGCCTTAGTGACAGTAGTGCCAGTAGTTCATGCAGCCTTTTTGTTTGTTTTGTTCTTTTTTTCTTTGTTTGCCTGTTTGGTGTTTTCTGTTTTCTTTAAAGACCTAAAATTAAAAATGTTCTTTGCTTTGTAATTGAAATTGTAATTATTGGCTGATTACAACTTCAAGTGGTATGTGACTGCTGGACATCAAGTCGATAAAAGCAAAGTACCTACACCTATGGTGTGCATGTGCAGACTCTTGGGGCTCTTTTTCAGTGATTTATGCAATAGCAAATTTTACAGACCAGCACAAATACACTCAAAGCTGGATGACTCACTGTTGTGAATGAGTGTTTTAAGGTCACTCCAAGAATCACTGGCATAGTAATCATCAAAAGCAGGTTTAATATAAAAGTGAAAGCATGACAAAAATAATTGGCAAAGTTCAACCAGATAGTNTTTCTTTGTTTGCCTGTTTGGTGTTTTCTGTTTTCTTTAAAGACCTAAAATTAAAAATGTTCTTTGCTTTGTAATTGAAATTGTAATTATTGGCTGATTACAACTTCAAGTGGTATGTGACTGCTGGACATCAAGTCGATAAAAGCAAAGTACCTACACCTATGGTGTGCATGTGCAGACTCTTGGGGCTCTTTTTCAGTGATTTATGCAATAGCAAATTTTACAGACCAGCACAAATACACTCAAAGCTGGATGACTCACTGTTGTGAATGAGTGTTTTAAGGTCACTCCAAGAATCACTGGCATAGTAATCATCAAAAGCAGGTTTAATATAAAAGTGAAAGCATGACAAAAATAATTGGCAAAGTTCAACCAGATAGTTAAAGCACACAGGGAAAAATCAGTCTAAAATCTAAGATCAACCAACCTAAATCTAAAATCACCACAAAAATTATCTATGTGGAGGCTGCAGTGGGCGAGGGAGGGTGAGTAAATGGTAAGTATAGGAAAGGGAAAGAATAAAAAGAAATAAGGAGTACTGTAGGGGCCCTCACCAAACCCCTTCAGGGTACCACTCATTCAGTCAAAAGGTGGGAACCCCTCCTCTCCTGCCAAACATAGCCCCAGACTTAATCAACGGTTTAGGCCTAAAAGTTTAACAGCACTTAATGAATACCTTAAGTTAAATAATGTGTCAATAGATTCCATGGAATTTCATGTAAGCACAAGAGTAACTCATTTATAGGCCTCACCTTCTTATGAATATAATGTACTTAAGAATCTCAGAGAGCAACACTCACAGCATGTTTGCTATAGCACACTCCCACTTGCACACACACAGACCTAAAGAGCACATACAAGGTATATTCCTGTGAAAAATTCCCCTTAGGCTAAGTGGAAGACTCACATGGGATGGCTTTGCACTTTTTCAGTGGGGAAAGGGTTGAGCTTGGTGAGTGTGGGGATATCAGCGACTGTGTCCCAGGAGAGCTCAGAGTCCCACTTAGGACCACTGCTTACAGGGTCACATGGCTTTAACCATAATAATTTTCCATCCTGCTGCAATGCAGGTTGGAAATTTTCTCAGAATGATTGATAACAAAAATGTTTTTTCCACTTGTGTTGTTATTCAGGAAAGGAAACTAAGTTTCCAAGGCTTTTGGTTAAAACCCAGGAGCTTGTTAGACAGCATAAATTCCTGTGGGCAGGCAGTGTTTCTGATAAAGTCAAGAGAAGGTGACCCCAGGTGCTGTTTATCAGGGCCAAGGTCCAATGAGCACTTCTGGGATGAAAGTGCTGCCCAAGGGTGGGAAAGGGAGGATTCACCCCAACACCCACTCATACTACAGTCCCAGAAAAGGGGGTGGAGATGCCCCTAGTTGTGCGTGCACCTGTGTGTGAGAGACAAGGAGCTCTTTGGGATTTGGGTATTTATTAACATCTTGTACACAGCCAGGATGGAAAGTTTATTCGTTCTGTAACTCATATTGATCCTAAAGGCATAGCATACTGTTTCCCAGCTAATTGCATGTCATTAGTAAATCAATAAAACCACTTTGATCCTGGTTTGCTTTAATTATATAAAATGAGCAGTTTTTCCCTATGATAGCTGAGCTACAGTGTCTTAAACTCACATATTTGTAGATCAGTTAAGAAATCCTAAACAAAGATAAAAAGGAAATTCAAACTGAGGCAAAAAGTCTAGACTAAGTATTTTGGGCACCTACATCATTGGTCTCTAAACAGATATTCTTTTTCCTAGAGATATTTCACTGCTTGCTATTAAGTACAATGTTCTTGTTGTAAAGTCATAGAAGTCAACAATATAAACCAGAAGTTCACTCTATGATTTCGGAATAAAAATCAAACTTTTGAATTAATAAAGGAAGAAGTATGGGGTCCTGATCTTGAAACTGCTACCCTTACTACAAGTAAGAAAATGAACCCCGAAAAAAGCAAAAAACAAACCAACCTTTAAGGAATAAACCTTGCAATTAATGGTTCCTAAGATCAGGATTCTGAAACTTCATAGCACTGCAAGAAATTAGATTTCTGAAACAAAGATGCATAGAACAAGCGGTGGCAGAGGAAAGTCGGGGTTTTGGAGCTCCAGAAGTTCCAAGGTCATGGTTAACAAAAGTCTGGTTTTCAGTTGAGGACGGGGGTGGTTCCCTGTGGGGACCTGGTGGAGCCAATCAACTGGCTAGTTTTGAAAAGCTAATCACCTGGCTAAGTCTGAAGATTGACACCTGGTTAAACCACTTGAAAGAGCTGAACGTGCCCCTGTGGAAAAGTACATTTAAAAACGAACAAAGCCCAGGAAAAGCTCTCTCGGTTTCCAGCCTGTGAAATGCTAACTGGCTGACCTGGCCCCACATGGCCTGGCTGAGATTTTGTGCCCCTGGAGAGGTGGTGAGCAGGCTCTGGACCCCCTCATCAGGGAGCCCGCCAGGCCCCATCCCGGCAGAGCCTGGGGACCAGCGCCAGGAATAGTCCCGCAGTTGGCGCTGGGGGTGACCCTGAGGCTGGGAGGGGCCAGGGCCAGGAGCAGCCATACGGCTGCCACTGTCCCAGACCAGGAGTGGCCATGTGGCTGGGGCCGCATGGCATTGCCCTGGCTGCTATGATCCCAGACACGTAGCCACAGCTATCTTGGCATGCCTCGTAATGGACTTTGTTTGCTTAGCCATTTTTAGCCAGCTATGCTACCGACAGAAGGACAAAAGCAGCAGCAGCAGTTTTTCTTTCTTTCTTCTGGCGCCCTGCACAAAGGAAAAATGCAGGGTGGCGCTGGCAGCCAGCAGAGCATGCGCAGTGCTGGTGGGCACCACGTGATCGGCAGCGAGAGACACAGCAATTCCTTGATTGCCGAGCCTGGATAGGATCAACCTTTCAATGATACAGAACTCTATAAAAACTGTTTAAATTGATAAAGCTTGAGAACAAATGAACCTATGAACACCAATTCTCTCCCGAATCGGGAAAAGGAAAGGGTGAAGACATGTAGGGAAAATAACATGGGACTCTGAGGTCAGTGAAGAACGAGTCAAATTCTAGATGGCAGGGGACTGAGGAGATGTCTTAGCCGGAAATTCTTTTTGTAAGGCCATGGTGAAGATGCATTTGATATATCATTCTTTGTTTTCCCCTGAAACTCATGAAAATGCATTGGGGAAGTATTTTTCTGAAATACAAAATGGGGACCAAGAGACAGAACTTCATCAAAAATGCATTCTTCTCAGAAAAGAAAAAAAAGTAGCCTTCTAACAAAACTGTGAGCAGAGACACCAGTATTGAAGCAAGTACATCTTGCTGTAATCCAATGAGAAACTTGAACAGAGATGAGAGAGGAGAGAAACTTTTCCCCAGGAATAGTAATAGAAAACCTCTGTTCCCAGAGATAGATGAAGAGAACTTTTTTGTTTTGTTTTATGATAGAACAGCTCATCCTTGAAATAGCTCCCCAATAAGTTGACATGGCCCATGAAAGCAGCTGTGGGAAAGCTACAGTGTGCACTTTCACACTGCAAAAAATTTTTTCTTTTCCCAGGCAGCTGATTGACTGTGACATTAAAGCCATGAGAGAACAGTTTCCTGTGGAGAAGTCTCCATGGCATGGCAAGAGAGACTCCTCTCGCTAAAGAGACTGAAGAAGGACTATTCTAAAGGGGGTAAACTGACTGAAAGTCCCAGGTTTTGTCTCTTTACATTGTCAATGGGAAAGAAAAGAGGGTGTAGGGCGATGAGAAGTGTTCTTAAGGTTTATTCTGATTTTATTATAATTTTTTCTTTTAATTCTGTTAATAAAGTTTTCTTTATACCCTTTCAAGTTTGAGCCTGTTTTGCCCTCCTCCTAACCCTTATCTCACAGCAGAAAATGAATAAATAATTCTAGTGGTGCCTGGCGATTTAACCAGTGCTAGACCCTCTACATCCAACCATATTCCACTTCATTTTGCACCCCCAGGACAAGTATGAACTGTTTCAGCTGAAGCTAAGGTAAGAA
This sequence comes from Leptocoma aspasia, assembly GCA_013399835.1. Lineage (NCBI taxonomy): Eukaryota > Metazoa > Chordata > Aves > Passeriformes > Nectariniidae > Leptocoma > Leptocoma aspasia. The sequence continues at coordinate 407,038 of VXAX01005581.1, read as the reverse complement.
AAATCAATGGCAAAAAAGTAATGCTGCAGTTTTACCATATTTTTCCCCTGAATAACTGCCTTTTAACTTGTGCTCCCTTAACCACAGGGTAAAATAACCTTTCCTTGTGACAAATTGCTAAAATTTCTAGGATAAAGGCACATGTTAATATGAAGATAATTTTTTTAAACTATTCATCATTTCCTTTATGGACTCAAATGATACATGGCTGTACTACCGTGTAAGTGAGTTCTACTGAATTGTAATCATTCAAGCAATGTTCAGCTGAAACTTTGACATGCACAGTTTCTTTGTTACTATCATGTAGTGTTTGTGTAGAGAGAGAAAGCAATTCATACATTTTGTGTGCCAAAGTATATATGACCAAGAGGACATTTGCTCCAGGGACACTGTAACATGTATTTTAATAAGTCAAATAAATCAGTTTGCAACCCTCAGATACAACAGCCTTTGTTTTTTTCATTATCACACACTCTTCACTGGACTCTTTCAGTTTCATAACCTGTGGGTTTGGGTCTGCAAAGATACACGGAACATCTGAACTCCAGAAACAACATTTGCATCTTCAAAGAAGTAATAAAGTACATGAGTAATTGAGAGGGATGCATAAACAACCTCACAAGTAAGCTGGGAAAGATTAGCGTTTGGAAAATAAAGGACACCAAGAAGGAGATATGTTGTGATGTTTCATTAGAGAGATCACCAGTGAGAGCAATTGACTACTGCTAAAGCACACAAACCAAGAGAAACACTTGTTTTATTATTAAACTTTAATATCAATTAATGTATTAAGTTATCCCCTTACTTTTTCATCACTCTGCTTCAAACAAAGATTTAGCCCTTAAAATTCATCCATAATTTTAAGGTGCTCTATGCATAAAGATGTGATGGTTGATATAACAGAATATCAGTTGATATAACAGAGAATCTATTTCTCGAGAACATTCTTCCTGGAGATCAATTAACATTAACAAAAAGCGTTACACGCACAGAAGATGCACAGGCTGGAAAACAAAAGTCCACCGTGGTTTCCTTTCCTATTTTTATCGCATGGGCTAGCTGCCTATTATCCTACGAATTGCATCTCAGAGGGGCTCCATAGTCCAAAAGCTGTAAGTAATGCAGAAAGCATTCTTGTGACTTGGTACCATTTGTGAGAAGGCAGCCAGGAAGATGAATGGAGAAGCAAAGACCAGATATTCTCTGATTCCTTCTTGAAATAGCAGGCTGAGATGGAAGTATCCATTGTGGTCATGCTGAGAGTGAACTGTCCATAAATCCTAAATATTCTCTTCCAGGCACCACCAATAACAGAAAATTATTCACAACTTCAGCATCAGGGAAAAAACTAATGAAAACTGACAGTGTGGGGCACAGAAAAACCCAAAACACCACAGTCTGAAAAGTCCAACAAACAAGCCAAACAATTGTTTAACCCCCTTCCTTCATATTGTGACTTTGAATAAAATTAGAAGAATTCTGACTCGTGTATATTCAATGTGATAATTTCTCTATTATACCCAAATACAAATGGGTGAACAAACTAGGATAGCTTGAATGTTTTCATAAACCCAGTTTAAGTGTTCAAAAGGAAGACTAGGAAAAGGGTGCCTGCACTAAATTGATTCTCATAAGAGTTTACAAAATAGAAGTATTTTTCTGAAATACAAAATGGGGACCAAGAGACAGAACTTCATCAAATATGCATTCTTCTCAGAAAAGAAAATTGATGTCTTCCTAAGGGGAATAAAAAAGAAACCCAAACAACAAACAAACTCACATCAAAACAACAACAAAAAACTAATGCAAAATAGAAAACTCTTTAGCTGAATCAAGTGGTTTTCATACCTTAAAACAACTTAAAAATAGCAAACATAGCTATAGGGTTATCTCTTTCCGATACTTTTAGTCTCACTTCCATTTAAACAACAAACAGAAAATGAACAGTATAAGCCAAACACTCCAATTGTATTATCAGAGCATTGCAAGATATTTTAAATTTAAATACATATCTTCAATCTCTTCTAAAAAAAATACTTTCAGTCTTTTGAAAGAAATGTTGAAACCCAGACAAAAGAAATTGAAAAGGACCAGGGAAAGATAGGAAAATTAATCTGATGAGAACATGGAAGACAGCAAACATAGCCTGGACCAGCCAATGGGATCAGTGAGGTGAAAGACAATCTCATTACATCCTTAGCCCCCTATAAGGATTTATGTCAGATTTGGACAGGTTTCTTAAGTAAGTCATGCCTCAGTTCTCTACTGCTTAAATGAGAAAATAAATGCCTTCATTTCAGGGATTAAAAAAGTTAGGATAATATAATTAATACTGTGGAAGTACTTGGAAGTTACCAAGCTACGCAAAGTAATGCTGTCTTTAACATGCCATGGCAGCCCATCAGAATGAAATACAAACTACCTGCTGTGACAATAGGAGAATGGGGAATAACAAACACAGAACTGGGGACAAACTGCTATGACAGTAAATACAACTAAATCAGCTGTAAAAATAATAACAAAACAGAAAAAAAGAAGGTAGTATAAACCAGTAAGCAAAGTGAGCAAGGATCATTTAGAGAGACATTAAAATGCCACTACCCACCTCTTCCTCCTCCTCCCTTCCTCCAAAATTGTCTTAAAGCACAGGCACACTTCCAGCCATGAGGCAGACTCATGTATCTCATGACTACAACCTACATATAAAAATAAAAGCAAATAGCCACACTTTACTTATTAGCATAGTACTTTAAGAGTAAAAGGCACTCAGATTTGTCAGAGAAATGGCATATCTGCCATAAATCACAGAAAGCAAAGGTAGAATCAGTCTCCTGTGTGTGTTGGCTTCTTTGTGCCATCCAGTGGTTTAGACTAATACATCTTTCAGTGCAGGTGCAAAACCATCTGTTGGTGAATGAGAAAAAATTTGGGGTCTATTTCAAATGAATAACTGACTAAATAACCCGAGAAACATAATAGCAGGTAACTTCAAGGTTACCTCTGGAGGAGAGCTTAAGGCGTGTTGCATATATGTCCTGACTGTTATTTCAGAAACAAAGGACAGGTCAACATATCCCATCTGACTTCTAAGATCCCCTCTATTACAGTTTTATTCCATACTCAGTTGGTGAAACTTAGTATTTCAAGAAAGAAAGCGATATTACAGATGCCTTACATGCATCACTTTCCATAGGCAGTTTAAAACAATGTCTCAGAAGTATAGGCCTAGAGAAAATGATAAAAAACTAAGTTATGTTAAAAAAAAAAAAAAAGAAAATCCAGTCTGTTAGTATACATTATACTGCAAAGATTAATACAGCCATGGTTTAAGAGTGAGTGTCAGATTTCTACATAATGCTTTGGCCTACTTTCTAAAGAACTTTATCTGGCCACAGAGAGACTCTGAGATTTGAGCTGTCTTGAAAATCTGACTCAATATGGTTGCTCTCACTGAGAAAAACATAAACAAGATTAACTTACTTACAGTCTGAAACAAACTGCAATCAAATGCAAAGTGAGAGATCTATTAATTACGACTGCATTCACTTTCATTATATCCGAATTTACCTAATTGCTTGCATAATTCCATTGTTCAAAGATAAGTAGATTTAAAAGGTTGAAATATAAGCATTAAGAAAGGCAAAGACTTTTATGTTATAAATAAGAAAAATCCAATGGAGCACTACATCAGACACAATTTTTAATATCACATTAGAAAACTGCTTTCATCTGTTGTTTAAAAAATAAAAAGCTGATAAATTTGTTTCCTCATTATAGTTAGATAGTGGAATAGATGTTGTGTTTTTTTAGATTTTCATTTTTATACTCAAGAAAGTATTTCCTTAACAATGCTGTACCTGTACCAGAGCAAGTGAATAGCACAGAATAACACTCAGGTTTTTTGCTATCTGAAGCACTACTCCCTTAACAAACTCCAGACACAGTCTCAAGAAATGGTTGAAGCCAATGCTTCTTTATTTGTTTATTGTGGAAGATTCAATTGACTTGTAAAGGTAGCAGGCCTGAAGAAAGAACAACACAAACTCACTATTTACACTCCAGAGAGTTTTAAAGCATTAAAGCATTAAAGCATATCTCATGTTGTTATTTTATGCAGAAGTTGGAGTAATTGAAGTGTCAGTAGAGGAGGGGGTCAGCTGATAAAGTGGCAACAGAGAAGAAACACAAACAAAGAATTAGAGGTTACTAATGCTGGTTTTAGTGAACTCATTTGGATTTTTGATGGATTTCATGTCCATTTTAGGCCCTATTTTTCATAAACAGTAAGTCTGGCTCCAGCTCTAACTCTGAATACAGCCTATTCTGGTTGTTGACTTTCTAGCCTATTCTTCTGCTAAAGAGAGTGAGAGTGAACACTCAAGTGAGTAGTCTTTTCACAGTTTAATTGGAGTAAATTCTCCTTTATTGAAACCCATTGTAACAGCTGCACTAATTAACTGCAGAAACAGACACAAAGAGGAAGTGAAAAAACCAGTTTGGTGGTATGGAAGCTAAACACAAGTCTAAATATTCTCTGCTTTTCCTCTAAGCTATGTTTGTCTGTTTCTGCCCTGTTGTCTCTGCACACACTCTTGTTGGCTAGCCCAAAGGGATTTTTCAGTCCAGATGTCAGTCTGTAGGACTAGAAACAGTCACATTAACTTGTCAGCAAGTTTCCACAGGAGTAGGTTTTAAATGCACAGACCCGTGAGTTACTACCACTGAATGTAACTGGACTTCTGTTAGGGATGTCTCTACTTGAATGATGTCACCAGAATTGTGTCAACTCAGGGAATATTTTTCTTTTTTGACAAAGTAGCATCTACCAAGTAGATTTTAATATTTTAAATTTTTCTTGCAATCTCCTATACACTTATATGTGTTATTATAATCTGGGATACCTTTGATTGTCTTGCTCATCTCAGATGTAGTGATTCATTATGAGTATATAAGTTTATATGAATACATTGCTATGATACATGTTGTAAGTGGAGATGAGTGTTACCAGTCAGAGGCATCAGGCTTGGTTGTGATTCCTTTTTGTTCGACTATTCTGGTTTTTGCAGTTTAGAGATTAATAAACTGCAAAGATTGATATTGCAGTCTAGTGACTAAATTTTTTTCAAAAGCTGCAATATATATAATTGAATTCAGAATAATTTCCTACTAATTCTATAGTTTGTAGCTATAACTAGGTTCTAGTCAAGTTAAGCAGTCTTCATGCTGCTTAACTTCAGTCTTCATTCACTCTTAAACTTCATTCTTCATTCACTCTTAAAATTAGGACGTAATAAACAACCTCATGAAATTCACATAATTGCCTTTATAAACTTAGTTCCTTATTAGTGAGAACTGGAGCCTCAGACAAAGTGTGTACTTGTCTATACTCTTAATCCAATCTGTATTTCAAATAACTTAAAGAATAAGTGGGATAAATGTAGCAAGAGCTAATAAAACCTCTCTGTCACACAAACTGATTTGAAACCTTTTGCTGATATCTAGTGTCCTAAGGTATCTCTACAGAATAACATAATTAATAGAAATTAATAAATTACATTGATTTCTTCTTAAAAGCTTATGCACTTGTATTAGCAGAAATTCTATAAATAGGATCTCCCTCACATGCTGTCTTTTTCACAAGTTGATTAACCTTTTCTCTTTTTCTCTACACAGAACCCTCACCTGAATTTCTGATTCTCACAGTTCCAGAAGTATCCATTTCCTCCGCTACTGAAGGTTAAAATATTCTTTTTAAAACTTGCTAACACAATAAATTGAGTTTTAACATTGCAAAAGGCCAGACTTCCTGGAATTGAAACTTTTTGGTTTTGCCTTTTACTTTCCAGGAAGGCAAATCATTACACTGTGTCGACATCCAGTGCATTTGCAGATTCCTTGCTCTCTCACAGTAGTGATATTCTCTCCTAAATGAAGGTACAAAAGCTCGGTGCTGGAAATTTATACAAAGAAGACTCTCATAGAGGGGAAGTAGAGGGACAGATACAGATATTCTCACTGTCATGACAGGACTCCAGGAGTTGGACTCAATGACTCTTGTGGGTCCCTTCCAACTCAGCTTATTCTATGATTCTGTGATTCTGTGACATTGGGAAAGGTTTGGTTTGGATACCAGGAGAAAATTTTTCACCCGGAGGGTGTTTGAGCACGGAAACAGTGCCCCAGGGAATGGTCACAGTCCCAGAGCTCAGGAAATGCTTTGGACGACGCTCTCAGACATATGGTAGGATTGTTGGGCTGTTCTGTGCTGGGCCAGGAGCTGGACTCGATGATGCTTGTGGATCCCTTCCAACTCAGCATACTCTGTGATTCTATGATATTTTCCACTGCTGAGGGCAGGCATTGGGCTGTGTCAGGTCCCAGGGGTGTCTGGTCTGTCTTTGCCCAGAACAGGGTTCCCCAGGGGCCCCATGGCTGACTGGCCATTGCCCACCCTGGCTGAGCTCCAGCTCTGGGAAAGCTGCCAGGGAAGGGGCTGGCAGACCTAGGCAGCTACTGCTGGACGAAGAGCCTCCAGCCTACTGGGTTTCTGTAGGGTGGCAAACCCTCCCTATATCTGGGTTTTTGATGCCTGTCACTGTCACCACCCCATTCCCACACAGGGCTGTGCCCTGTGGGCAGAGGGCCCAGCTCAACTTACATTAGGTCACTCTGGAGAGTATCCCACTCCCACAGCTCTCTGATGGTATCCTCCCAACCCAAGTATTTCTCTGCTTTCTCCCTTTCACCCTCAGTACGCTGAAAAAACAGTTCAGTGTTCAAAATCTGTTGCACATTTACAGAGATTAAAAGCATTTCACAAGTCTCAGCTATGGAACCAAGCCCTCAGTTGTTGGGCAGCGCTTCCCAAGATGGAGGTGATGGCAGGAACTGAATGGTTTGTGTCAAATTGCAGAGCTGATGAGAGTAATACATATAATAGTAAAGAAGGGAAATGGTTTCTGTGGAGTGTGATGGTTTTCACTCTGGAGACCCTCTGTTCATACCTGAGTTCACAAGAATAATGACAGCTATTTTCACAAATATGTGAAACAGGGTATTTCTATTTCAGCCTCTAACTTATCTCCTCTCTACTGCTTGGTTACTGCTCCTTCCCTTAAAAGAAACTCCCCCATGCAGGTGAAGCTTTGGTCCCCTTGGAATGAAAGTCCTGCTCACTGGTCTCTATTAGGTGTACCTACTAAATGAACTACTTCCTTTTACAGTACAAAATTGTTGGTTACTGCAGGTTCAGCCTGCTAAATTGATGAGTTTTATGTCATGAATACACACTGCTTATGGGGAATAATATCACTTAGAAAAGTATCTGTGCTGAACTTATTATCTATAAGTCTGTCATGCTGTCACTGTGGGCTTTGAGGCTTTGGTTTAGCAGGTCCCAGAAGGTTACCTACCACACCTTTCACAGACACTGCCTTGGAGAGCACTGCTGGTTTATATCACAGTGCTGTGGGTGCTACCAGTCAACCTGACTTAGCAGGTGGTGCAAGACATCTTTTTTTAAATCCATGTAACTTTGCCAGGCACGTGCTAACACACACCTAGATCAGCCACAGACTGGTAGGCTGACAAAGCCATGAAGACATGGCACACGTAGTCCTGGAGGAAGGACCTAACACTGATCCTGGAAGGAACTTTATAATCTGCTCATAGATGAGCAGCTATGTATGCATAAAGAAGATGTCTTTAGAGAAACACTGACTTATCCAGAAGAGTCACCTGGAATTTTAGGTTACTTCAGATTTAAGAGAACAGCAAAACAGGACCTAAGCATTGATGTCCCCTGAAAGAAGCAGTGGCATGATCAAGCTACTTGTTATTCTAGGTCTGCCTTTTTTTCATAAAAGTTAAGGTAGTTTTGGGTTTGTCCTGTTATAGAAAGAATGGTGCTTAAATGCACGGAATGAATTTTTCCATTTAAGAGAAATACTTCCCCTGTCTGACTCTGCTGGATACAACAAACTGTTGATATTCATTAAGGAAATGCTTAATGGAAAGACATTAAACTGCTGAGGAGGTTAACAGGATAGCAGTTTATAACTGGACCCTCTTACTATTTAAAGAAACATAGTTCATGTCAAACATAATCCCAAAAAATTTGTCAGTTCATTAAGTAAAATAGTTGTCAAAAACCCTGAGTAGAAAATGTAGCACAACTGAAACACTTTAGTGTCTTACTTACAGTACTTAATACTCCATTAGGACTCATGAGAAATTTGCTGAGATTTCATCAGAGATGGAATTTCATACATGTTTTGCTCAAACCTAATCTTTCTAGATCAGCATATACCTATTGTTCAGTGTGCCCTGCTCCCTCTCTGAAGAGGCTGGTTGTTTACTTGATGTTGAACCTTTTCTTTCTAAATGGTAATGAATAATTGCCCTGGAGACAGAGATTATTCAAGAAATGGAATTTAGTACAGAAAATGTAATGAGAGTCTGCAATGTCCTACAATGTTTATAGAAGATGTTCTATAGCTAATTCTCTAAGCAAACCTCTCAGTTTATAAATTTAGAACATTACCATTCCCTCAAAATGCGCATACATCAATTTCTTTGGAGAGCATGCTATTACTATAACATGTATTCTATGTGGGTTTTTAATTGAAAATGTAATAGAAGTTTTAATATTCTGAATGCATAAAAATCTCAACATTAAAATGCGATCAGTGACACTTACAAGCCTCTGGCCAAAATGCTGTAGTCACATCCCTTCCTATCTTCCTTTCCCTTAATTTCTTTTCTCTCTCTTACAATGCAGTGTAAAGATAAGCTAATATAAATTTACAATGGAACATTTCTGTATTAGAGATAATTTGCATTCATTTGCTTGCCCTGATTTGCGTTCACATCTTCTTGCACTTTATGTGAATGGTCTTTATGGATCGTAGCTACATTGGAAAATTCATACAGTACAAAAGTGAGAGGTTTCTGACACATTAAAGTCAGGGTGATTCCTCTTGCTATATCTGCAGATCAAAGGCAAGTAGGAAAAAGAGCGTGACATATAATTAAATTGGAGTCAGACAGAGGGCAGTCAGAAACTACTGCAAAATTTTGCCATGGGAGGTGAAACATATTCTTTAAACTATCATTAAGTAATTCCTTTCAAGTCCATCCTACTGCATACTTAACAGTATGCACACCAAAAAAAATGTATGCTTAATTATGTCTGTCATCTTTCCTTGGGTCAACTAGTTTTTAATTGTACCCTTAACATTTCCAGTAATTCTGCTGCACCCTCCTTTTCTCAGGCTTCGTATGTTATAGCTTTTCTCCTTGTAAAAGTTTAAAAGTTCAGCAACAATTTCCTGCTGAACTACTTTAATTATTACCTTATGTCCCTCGATTTTATGAAGTATTGACTTTCAATCAGAGGTTCAGTTATAACATGATTCTATAACATATTCTGAAGTAGAAAAAGAAGGTTAAAATAAGATCCTTTTTCTAGGAATTTAAAAATTCATTTATATTCATGGATTTGCACATTTCTATTTTTCACCTTAAACAGAAGATATTTTTCTATTTACTGGTAAAATAATGTCAGTGTTAGAGACAAAGTCAAGGTGACCAAGGTAGGTGTTGGTCTCTTCTCCAAAGTAACAAGTGATAGGAAAAGAGGAAAAGGCCTCAAGTTGCACCACAGAAAGTTGAGATTGAATATTAGGAAAAATTGCTCCACCGAAAGGTTTGTCAAGAATTGTAACAGGCTGTCCAGGGAAGAGGTAGAGTCACCATTCCTTGAGGCATTTAAAGACAGGTAGATGTGGCACTGAAGGACATGATTTAGCAATGGTCTTGTCAGTGCTCTGCTCATAGGTGGTCTTGATGATCTTGAGAGGTCTTTTCAATTTAAATAATTCATGATATTATTCTGTCCTTCTCTGAACCACTCAGTTTCAAGTAGAGAAAAAAGTCTTATAAGAAGGAAAGATCTCAGGGATGTTAAAACCTGAATGCCTTTGGGAGCTGGTTGATATCACTCTCCAAACAAGATTCTGAAGGTTCAGCTGTGTCACTTCAAGTTGCTGCTGTGCCAGATTGTCTACTCTGTTCCTGATCATAGACTACTGTCCATCACCCAGCTGTGCCTGGTCCATTTCATGATTAACCTTAAAAGCTTTTGGCACTATATTGGGTTCTCTGGGGAGAATGCATTAAAAAACTGAGGAGCTCAGAAATGCAGTAAACTAAGAGATGGACAGGCATCTCTGCCATGGAAACCAGCTCTCTCCTGATGGTCTGCCCCTGCCACAAGATTTCTGTGACAGACTTTGCACTTTCACATGATCCTCTAACTGACTTAAGACTTGGCTTTCATGGTTTGCTTCTCCAAATGCATCTTTTGCAGTTTAGTGAGGAGAAACCTGCAGAGCTTGTCAGTCATCAGTATTGTGCTGAATAAAAGGCACACTTTCAAGAATTTTACACTTTTGTTTTATGTCCATCATATCCCACAGAGTGGGATGTGAGTATTTGCCAGATTAACCCAGATTAATTCACAGTACCAAACAAGATTTGGATGGAAAATAAGATAAATTCAGTCTGGTAAAATGCAAAATCAAGTAACTAATTAGCAGATTTATGTTGCATATAGGTAAAGCCTTATAAATTATGGGCCTTTTTACCCTTGTAAAATCGTGGCTCAAGCCTGTTACTTCAGCTAAGCAGAAGAGAACTATGGGAGGGTGACTCAGCTGGAATAGGGGTAGAGAGACGTGAGAGACGTGCTGTGTGACTGCTGCATGTCCACATAGTGGTGCATGGTGCTTGCTTCACTTGGGCTTGTTGTGCCTTAAAAATATGTAAACTGATAACTGGCTAACTAGTTATAAAGGCCTGGTTTTTGCAATAAAGTGGCTCTCCTTTGCACTGCCTGGGGACTCTGCGTTGCTCTGCTTCATACAGATTTAGAAGAAAATACAGGAAGAAGAATTTTAAGGTTTGCATTTTTTAAGTGATTTCCGGCATATCTTCTGTATTTAATTAAGGACTGACAAGGACAGTTCTGTATTCTTAGACCTGCATGCCAATTACAGAATGGGAATCTCTGATTTGGAGGAACTTATGAACTCCTTCATACAGTAAGAATTCTACTGTGCATGAAGCACCCTGGGGACTCCTATAACTTAGAGCATTCATAATTTCTTTTAATTAGACTACTAACTTGTGAGTGTAATCCTGTCTGCCATGGCTTAGATTTTGCATAGCAGAGAGGTTTCTAAAATGCCATCTAAATCTTCAGAGGACAAATAGTGTTAGCACCCCACTAATTAGACATTCAGACATTAAAATGAGCCTCTTTTTGATAAATATGCTGCTGAGGAAGAATTGTATCATATCTGACATCATCCAAATTCAAGGCTTATTTATTTTCTACTTAACTTTAGAACCAGCTACACAAAAATTTCAAAGGTAAGTGGAAGGATGAGTTTTTGTTTACTGGTGATTGACTGACTGCATCAGATAATCAGACAAGCCTGTTGAGAACGAGAACCAGCGCAGTGGTCAGTGGTGTCAGAAGACCTCTCTCACAGTAGGCAGGCCTCAAATGAAACACTGGAAAAATATTTTTGAGGGACCACCATAACTGAGCTAAATGAAAGCATAGACAAGCCCAAGAGAGGTTTTACCAAGTAGCTGGGTGTTAGCTTTACAAGTGATTACAGCTCTGGACCTCGTCCAAGCAGAGGCTGATTACCAGCTAAGGGATGTCAGTGTCTGGGACAGTGTGGAATGTCTAGGAGATTAATTGAATCCAGAGCTTTGCAATCGAACTCTCTTTCTCTTCAGTTGTTATCAGCACCACTGAAAGGCCAAGTTACTTTCTCCTCTGTGTTACCTACTGACTGCTCTTTCAAAAGCAAAAGATTATGATGCAAAGCTATAACTCTTTATTACATCTATACTAGAACATCTATATTATAGATGCATTATCTGTACTTCAGGTTAGGAATAAACTAAATGATACAGCTGATCACACAGATCAGATTGTAATCAGCAACTATTTGATACAATTCTGAGGATTTTTTAATTTATAATACAAACCCTATAATTTCCTCACCAAATAAGCAAGGCATGTACACTAAGGGACAAGCTAAAGAACATATATTCCTGAGAACACTTTTTACTTTAAGAGATCAAATATGTGTCAGGTGGAAGTGGTGTTCTCATAAGCTTCATTAAGTGCCTTGTTAAGCAATTTTCCACAAGTTGCTTTAATACATTTATGCTTACTGATGAAATCATATACTTTTTAACAGTAACAAAATAGGGAGTACCTTTTCCATTTGACTGGAATTGAACTTAAAATGTTAGTCCAATACATAATCCACCCTGAAGTCCCTAGTTTCTTGTAGAAGAAACAGGTATGTCAGGCATCATTGATATTTATGGTTCTGCAGATTATGCTAGATAGCAGTAATATAATGCTCAATGGCTTTGATAGGAAGGAATCCACAATTGTAACAAGATGTTAAAAAACATGACCAGTTTAAATCCATCAGGAACCTGGTGGAATGAAAAACAACTGAGGAGATATAGTTCTGAGTTGCATTTATCTTGTTATAGAGAGCTATCCCATATTATAACTTCATGTCTCTGATGAGCACCTACATTTATTCTGGAAGAAATTTTATTTTCATAGTATTTAACAGCTTCAGAAAGTTAAAATGGGAGAATTGAAGTAAAATGGAAAATAATGGTCACAGTTACACTTTTCTGCCTTAACAGGAAGGGATTGCAAATGGTAGCAAGGTCAAAAAGATCACTGTAAATGAAAAGAAATCTGGAAATGCTGATATGACAACTTGTAACCACGATGTGAGCCAAAAGTAAATTATTCTTTTTTTTTTTTTAATTTGTTGCTAGGTAGCATGCAAGCTCAAAAATTATTAAGCTAAATATTTTAGCAAGATATAGCAAAATATTAGCAACATATTTTCATTAAGGACATAATATTGAAGTCAGCTGTTGGAAACAGAGAAGCAAACTGTGTGTGGGAGAAAGCAGATGTGTTCCCTCTCTGGAAGATAGGCTGAGAGAGCTATAAGGGGTCTGTAGTCTTTGCAAACATGGACAAGAGGTCACAAGCACACAAGATGGAATTTAGGAAGGGGCTCTTTTCTGTTAACTATAACTGGCAGATGCTGTAGAGGAAATAATGTGACATACAGGGAGGTAAGGAGGACAGTGAACTTGGGGAATAATTCTGCAACTATTCAGCCATTGCCCTGGCAGTGTAACAGAGGAAAATGCACAGTTGTTGACAACAAAATAGAAGTACTTTTCACAGTAGAGACAAAACAGACAAAATAGAGATCAATTTAGTTAATATACACAAAATATAATTGAAATTTCGGGCCAAGGACTTAAATCAACAACCTTCCAAAATGGAAAAGAAAGTTAGAGTTATATTAGTATAATATTTGCAAACAGTACAGTACCACACCCACAAATACTGATTACAAAAAAAGGAAAAATGTGAATGTTAGTTAAAATTTACACTCTCAGTAAACATATAAAATTATATATAGGATGTATGTATGTGGGAGTTTATTTGGGTCTCTACAGGCAATCACATCAGCCAAGAAAGGATCAGATGAGAACTTACAAAAATAGTGTTACGTTCATGCACACATATAATTAATCACTTGTCCAAAATGTGACATGAGTGAAATCAATGTTAGCCAGACAAGCACCAAATCAATATCTTTCAGAACACCTGTGGAAAAAGGACAAGTATGATTAAATCTAGAGTTCTTGCATGCTACATAGCCAAAATCTCATTTTTGTCTAAAGATGGAAAGATGAAAGCAAAAATGCTCTTATGTCCTTTATGGTCTCAATTCTCCAGCTTTTTGTCTTCACTACATCCACTTTACAGGAAAGACTCAGTTTACCCAATTTTTTTAGCAAGAGTATGTCCCAGCCTAGGAAGAATTCCATGCATCTGGCAAGGCAGAGAAATACTGAGAATTTCAGAAATGCCTTTGGCAACATTTTCTTCTTGTAAAAAAAAGGGTTCTTCCAAGCTGAGGTAAACTGAAAATAGATTTTTGATATTAAAGACGGTGTGGAAGATAATGTACAAAACAGGCAAAAGCACAGCATTTTTTGAACACATTATTTTTTTCAAAATATTCACTCAGCATTAATTAGAGCTCAAGCTGTTGGCTTCCAATCTCGAGTTCAGACTCTTTCTCTTCCTTTGCCACCCACTGCGGCCTGTTATTCCCATTATAAACACCCATAAATCTCACCAAGTCTAATGGGCTTATTGCAGTCCTGCATATGCATCAAGGGGAGGATAAACGTCTCTTACTTGTGCCTTTAGATACCCATAATTATTTAGTAACATAATGAGATAATGTTTCTAAAACAGCAAAAATCAGTGGGTGTTTTTCTATGCCCTTTAACATGATTTAGAGAGCTTTTCAGATTAAATCATTCTAGATTTCAACTGTGGTTACCAGTTTCTGCAGGCAAAGTAAATGCATACTTGCACCTGAAGACAGTAGAGGTAGGAAATAAGGGAGAGCATATAAGAACTTTCTCCCCATTCCGCTGAACAACCACAAAAAATGCTCTGTCACCAATAAAGTGAGCGTATGAATGGATCAGTGAATTTGGAGATGAAAAGGTACAGAAAAGGGCGATCCAGAAAATACTTTTTTTCCTCATGAAAAATGAACAAAAGAACTTGTTTCATTAGATTAGAAAAGTGAAGGATGAGGAGGAATAGGATTGCTGTCTTTAGACACAACAAGGAAATGAACACAAGGGAGAGAAAATAACCATTTGAGCTAAAGGAGTACTTTGGCACAAGAACAAATATTACATAAGCTGAACATGAATAAATTTAGATTTAATTTAGAAATGGGCTCTGAGTCTTCCTGCCTATAAGATTTGGAAAAGGTCTGTCATTGAAAATAATGCAGACAAAAAGAACTTCAATAGTTATCAGAAAAATGAGTAAGTTTTTAAAAGAGTTGAATAGCATAGTGCTGCAAGAGATTGATTTCATAACCTAGAAGCCTCTTCCCCAGCTTCTTTGTGTTCCTGTTTCTTCCTCTTTCTCTACTCATCATGGAGAGCTCACAAAATGAAGATACAAACCCAGAAAGCAAAATACCCCTTAAAAAACCAGAACTTAGTGACACATACGTAGTTATGAGGGATAATGGCACCATGTTTTTCTATAGAAATGCTATGAATTAATAACATTTCAACTTGACCTGAATACAAATCTGGAAAAAAAACATAAAACATGTATATCTTGATAATTCTCTTGGTATCAATTGACACTGTCCTTTTCTCAGGCCATGACAAACATTGTCCTGCTAACTGAAAAAATTACTTTCGGGGTCAGTAGGATCTGGCCCAGTGCTATTAAAACAGCAAGTGCATCTCTTTACACATTTATAAGCAGATCAAAAGAAGCAGGGCATTTTGTTGGCAGTAG
This sequence comes from Leptocoma aspasia, assembly GCA_013399835.1. Taxonomy (NCBI): domain Eukaryota; kingdom Metazoa; phylum Chordata; class Aves; order Passeriformes; family Nectariniidae; genus Leptocoma; species Leptocoma aspasia. Next base: position 391,557 of record VXAX01005581.1, on the reverse strand, counting down.
TTCCACTTACTGGATGTCATCAAATTGCTGATATTTACCATTTAAAAGACATTAAAATAATGACAGGAGTTAAAAGTGTTCTCTAAGTACTTAGTGTTAGCTCTATGCTATAGCTGCTTGAAAAGACACGAATACCATTAAAACCCACCAACCAAACATTTATAAATTACTGCTGGGTGTAGAACAATGCTCAAGTTAATTGACTTTGCATTTTCAGCAAGCACTTTGCCAAGTAATTATTATTTATCTAACAATGGTTTCAATGCAAATTGATGGTGCCTATTTGCTATTAATCTGAAGTCATTGCAAAATGCAAACAACAATTACTTTCTGAAATTACCACAGAAAACAAAGAGAACATAGTTTTGTCACTGGTTTACACATTTAATTTATAAAAAGAGTAACAAACAAAGAAACAACCCTAAATATTGCTGTTTCTCACCCCTTAGTGCCAAATTGCTATGTTAAAAAATAATGAAACTAAGCCAAAGGAAAAAACTTTTATGTGTATACCTTGCCACCAAAACAGATGCATCAAAGATCCATATGTGCTACAGTATCATAGTTTTCCCTCATGCTTCTCAGGAACAATCCCGGGAAAGCTGCCAGATCTCAGAATGTTGTACTTTCCAGACAAGAGGATCACCAGACCATGGAACGCTAAACCTTATTTAGAGAAAACAAATACATTTAGAATATTAATTGCTTCTCTATGGAGGATTACATTTAAAATATCTGGGGGAAAGATTTAAAATATTGTTGGGAATGATTGTTTCATATTACTAAAATGTTTGCTGGGAGACTACATGGTATAATCAGCACTTATCTTATTGGGTATAATCTTTCAACAGTATTGAAAATGAAATATAGAGATGGAGCTCTTTGTCTATACCCTTTGAGCTACTCCAGCTTTACAAATTACACTGATCCCCACCAAAACTCAGCTGTGATACACACTAGCCAAGAACAAAATTCCAGTCAGAATTTAGATGGGGAGAGAACAATGTCTTCGAGTCAAAATTAACAGTAGGGAGAGAAACCTCATCCTTAAAACAATGGTGTATGTAAATAATTTCATTATATTGAGATACTCGTTATATAGGGACACGCCTAAAGTAAGAAGACACATTCCATAGCATTTTTAACAGGTCAGTGACCTAAACAGAAATTCTTAGGATTCCTTTTGGTGCAGCCTACAAAATGGGAGCAGGAGGGTCAATGGTTAAACTCACACTGCTGTAGACACAGCCACAAGGACTCAAAGGAAAGCAGTACCCAGAATCACCTCAGTACTGTGGGAGCATCCCTCCGGGGCTGTGGTCCTACACCCTTGAGGCTGGTACACATACCTGGTCATGCTGGAAAGAGCTGACACACACTGACCCATTTACCCCTATGATTCTCTTTCAGCCAGGCCAGGAACTGTGCCTTGAGCAAATCCAGGGAAATACCCCAGTGAAAAACCTTTTCTTCATTATTTATTTATTCGTTTTCTGCTTAGCCATCAGCTGTCTCCCTTCTAAGTGCACCTGCTCTGATCTCACTCATCCTATAGATACACCAGATACTACAAACTTTCTTGGATAACACAAGTGAAAATTCAATCTTGCTCTTTCTGTGAATCATTTTTAAACAACTTGGTTTGCCACTTCAAAGCCTTTGTTATATTTGAAAAACTTCCAACTTACCTTAGACCTTCCATGGAAAATAAAATAAAAAAAGGGAAAGGGAAAAAAAAAAGAAGAAGAAAGAAAGAACCTATCTCCTCTGTGTCAGCTGTCTGACCAAATAGCTACTTTTTCAATGGGCTGTAGTACCCTGAGCGATACCTTCATGTTACCTAGTCAGCAAAGATATAGATTCATTTCACAATGCAGCGATCATCTTCACAACAACATCTGAAAAGTTAAATTATTGAGGGATAGATAAATCAAGATATGCAACAAAATCTAATCTAGGGATTTCAGTGCACTAGGTAAATCTATTGTAGAAGGAAAAAAAAAGTGCACTAAAGTCTTGAATCATCACTTTTCTATCAATATATCCATCATGTAATATTTATTAATGGTGCAATTCATGCCTGACATTACATTGTTGAAGTAGCTTTGAACTTGACTTTTATATACAAATATACACTTATACACAATTGTACACAAACCAGGCTGAATTCACCACTCCATGCAAAATAATAAGCACATAGGCTAGGGGTGCAAACTAAAACATTTTCGTGATAGAAAATAAACATATTCAGCCACAGGAAACTAAAACTCCCTGTGTGGGGATATTCCTAGTGCTTCACTTTTTGGTATGAGAAGATACATTCTACTACCATTGGTTGTATTGCTTTGCCAGATGAAATCAAATCATTCTCTGAAAAAAAACCCAAGCTGAACACAGACCATGACATTCAAGATACTAATGTAGTATATGAATTCTATTAGACTTTTAGCTGGCATTAGAGACAAGATATTGATTAAACTCCTGTTTTCTCCCTGAGACAACAGCAGGATGTATCTCAGTATTGGTACTTCATTAACATTTCTGATGAGTTGGCTAATTGAACAACAACAAGAGGGGACAAGAGGATGCTTCCCTCCCTTTCTCTTGTGTCTATACATGTAGGGTTGGATGTGGGCTGTGAAAATTCTGTTTGAAAGAATGCTTCCACAAGCTGGAAATAATTTCTCTTTTCTTGGCTTTTCATGCTGTGCAGTATTTAGTAATTTCATCCTGGAAAAAGGTTGCTCTCATCTGGAAACCTTCAGACAAGTGTGCTTTGATTCCTCAGCCAAACTCACTGCATGAAAAGCTTGGAAGAGAGGTTTGTTTTCTTCTACAAGTTTATTTGTTTGTATTTCCTGAATAGCAAATACGTAGTACTAACACTAAGTGCTGGATAATTTCCCTGGTATTAATATATACAGTGCCTATCCACCTGCATGTTAATGAAAATATGCAGTCCAGATTAACTTCTACTGTGCAGACTCTGGATATATTTAAGCAATGTGAAAGGAATTCTGTTGTACACTGTGGCCCATTAGAGGCTATAGGTGTTATGAATCACATCATATCAAAGGAAAAAAGAGGGGGTTTTTTTCTGTTACAAAAAGTTAAGGGTGAATGCAAATTTTCCTTCTGCACTGAAATTAGTTTTTTGTCATAAAATGTTATGTGAATTATTTTAGAAAAAATGGCATTATATATAAAATACATAGTAATTTAAGCATTGTCTAAATCCCTATAAGCTTAAAAACTCAGTTATACACTCATAGTACTGGGATTTGACTTGGCCTATGCTGTAACAAGGACTAATTTTTAATCATAACATAATTGGTGCTATGTTTCTGGGGTCATTTAATTCAATGTCAGCATTATGGAGAGAGATATGATTTGGACATATTTTTTCAGGTGGCTCTCAGGAAGGTCTAAAAGACTGAAGGCAAAAGGGAATGAGATTCTCTATCTGAACATATGTTTGCATCCTGTTTAGGGTTTTTTTTTGCACCCTTTCTAACATATTTGAATAAAGAGCACAATGGTGTAAGGCAGAAGCAGAGTGCTGAGATAATACTTTAAATAACCCATTATGCTTTTCTGTCAGTGTTTCAGCTTTACTCTGCTTAAGCACAGGCCAGATTTCTTTTGTTAATAGCAGAATTAAACCACGGGGATACTATCTGTAAAACAGATGTTCAGATGTCCTTCTAAATTTCCAGAAACATGGTACCATTCAATTTCTTAGGAATTACATAGTTCCACTTTATAGTTGCTGTTGAAGCAAACTCTATACTGCACAAATATAAATAGTGTATCTCTCCTGAGCTTGTGATGAGCTGAGTGATCATCAGCTGTTTGTGAAACAGAAATCTCTGGACTGTACCCAAAGCAAGCCAAATCCTGTGCCTTGCTTCTAGCAGCATTTTTTTTCTGCAGATATTATTTGGCAAATCCACAAATCTAAAATTAAATCTTATTTTTGCAAGTAGAGCTATTTTATGCTAAAATAAGCTGAAATTGTGTTAGGTGATTATCCCTGGGTTTGTTTGGTCTTTTGTTTGTCTGTGAAATACAGGCATTGGTTTAACACATTTCAATTCCACCTTCATTCTCAGGATGTGGTTAACAGTGATGGGCCAGCTGGCTTTCCCTCAGAGAAAAATTTCTGTACAGATTCAGAACCAAGCCCCATTTTCACAGCTTCTGTACCACTTCTACCAGTTTTAGAAGTTTCCACCAAGTCTTTCTCACCAGGGTACCCTGCCACACGCTCTACACATCTGTGTTTGCAAAAAATTGGGCCAGTCTCTAGGCACAGGTACTCCTGGCTCCTGGTTTAGCACATCATCTCTCTCTCAGGTTGTCCTGGACGAAACACCTATGTCTGAGGGGAGCTATGGCAGACAGCCATAAACTCCTCTTAAGGGCCGCTGAGAAATGAGGACTGTGTGTTTTATAAAGCTCAGCATTATAACTCTGGGCAGATCTAGCATACTCCAAATAAAAGTCATCCTCACCCCATGCTTCTCATCCTTTTGGCCTGGTGGCATTAAATGGAGAAATATAACTCATACATATTTCTCTGACAGAAAAAGTTTGTGAAGAGCTTCAACTATGGTCCAAAACCCCATAAATCATATTAACACTGAGACAGGCATATGGTGTAAGACATTTCTATTCATGTATTGAGTTCTTTTTCTTTAGAAATGTTTATTTTTAACTGAAATCCAACTAGAAAAGTTATTTTTCCTTTTGGGATGATAGCTACTAGTTCCAGAAAGATATGACTGCAACATGCAGGATGGGTGTTTCAATATGTTATATGTTGTTGTGGTGTGCCCTTATATATATGTCTGCATATATATATTTATTTACTTATGTAAGCACACAAGCATATTTGTTTAACATTTAAACATATTCCTTCCTTCAACATTTAAAATATTCCTCGTCCATTTCATAAGAAACAGATTCCAAAAAAACCTCACTTTTTTGCGTTTTTTCTCTCTAACAAAACATCTAAGGCCAGAGAAGCACGGCCAGAATTTAATAAAATTTGGGACCTGCAAGAGGAATGAATACAGGAAAAATAAAGCCTTAAGAACCATTGTGCTTGCAGGAGACCATCAGGTTGGAGGTATGAGTGCCCTTGGTGAGGTTAGCTGTCATGATGCTACATGATGGCTTTCAACATAACCAGCTTTTTCTAGAAGGCAATTTAGTTGTTTCTGCACAGAAATCAAGCTGCTTTCTGGGTTCAGATTTCATGATGTGTTCTAACTATGACAAGTGGACCAACCCTAAGTGTCTTTTACCATCATGAAGAAAGACTGCACACTGAAGAAGACTTTGTTGCTTGTGGTTTTTTTCCATGAGAAAGTCACTCCACAAAGCAGATGCTCTGATGATCTAAACATCTTCAGCTGTTAAAAGTAATTCATGAAGACTTAAATTACAATGGCACAATTTGTATCCCTTTCCTAGAGATCTGCATCACAGCAAGTGGCATATCTGTAATAACTCTAATTCAACCTGTCACACAACTGCTTAACTTCATCTGGGTATTATATCCTGCACATTAAAGGAATGACAGTCTTTTAGATTCTAAAGATAAAATCAAATTTACCTGATTTGTGATTTTTTCTAACACAGTGTCCACAGAAGTTTAGAAATGAGCCAGAATGGTGCTCAGTTTCCAGTCTTATTTTATTCTACTTTCTTCACAGTTCTTTCTTTGAGTTTTGAGTGATATATGAAAGCCCATAAAATTGGACCAAAGATACACATAAGTGGTGTTCAGGTTTCATTTCTAAATGGGGACTTTGCCCTTCTGTGGATCTGACAAATGTACCTCTTTGTCTGCCAGCCGTTTCCTCTGGTAAAGCTTTTAAAAGGGCTTTTACCAATCACTGCTGGCACTCCTAGAAAAAAACCCTCCATGCAGCATGAAGGGAAGCACCTGAATGTTTCAGTGGCATCTACCTGAAGGGATATGTCAAAGAATAAATGTTCAAACAACAAGATTTATTAAAGTAAATGCCCAATATCTACCACAGAAAGCTTGACATCGCTTTCCCCCAAATCATTTGGGAATATTCCCTTCTTCTCTTTCTCACTTGCTTTTCTAAATCTGAATTTATATGTAGAAGGAAGAGATGATGACTGAGGTCTGATATGACATTTATCTTCACAAGTGAGAAGACTAATAAATCATCAATGACATTACCACAAGCGAGTTCTGAGGTCTGTTAACAAGTGAAGATAAATGACGTAACAGACCTAAGTCAGTATATATTACACAAAATGTCTAATAAGTCTCACTCTTAGCGTAGTGGGATTTGATGAAGATGACTGAACCTATGTTGCATTTTAAATCCACCATCCAAGGAAGAAGAAATTAAATTTGTCAGCTGAATAAAATCACCACTGAAACAACCTTAGTGTACATTCCAGCCTTTTACCATGCTACTGCTCTGCAGATCTACAAGGAGCCACATGGTAGTAAAAATCAATTAAAAATGCCATTACAAAACACAGTATCAGCTCACTCTTCTGTGCAGGAAACACATCTGACTTTCATGCCTTAGCCAGTATCACATATTACAAAGGCATGTCTGCATGTTCCTGAAATATGTACAACTAGCTTTTATTTTAGGCTTTGCAAAGGATTGCAAGTTTTCACAACAGCTTGTGTCCCTCTATAAGGTCAGTGGTGGCAGCATGGTTGAAAAGCTGAGATATTTTAGAATTTCTAATTAGTTTAAGGGTACAATAGTCCTTCTAGAAAGTGAGATCTACAATTGAGATATGCCAAAAGCATGTCTGAACCAGGGGCTGGCAGTGTATTTTTAGGCAGTGTACCATAATAAACTGATAAATACTTCTTCTGGCTTTTGAGCAACTGATGGCTGAGAGGCTCCCTGAGCTGGATATAACATCTGGACCATCATGTTGAGGAGGGAGATGTTTAATTTGTATTACAGCATTTAAAAACCAAAGTCAAATACTAATCTTAGCTTATTCTGGTGATCATACCAAAATTCTGCAGTGGAAATAGGCTCATTTGCAGCTGAATTTTGTCTTGTGTGGAATTTGCAGGTCTCAAAACTAGTTTCTGAAAATTTGAGACTAAAGCAGTTGCAGGTCTATGAAGAGCAACGTTGCATAAATGTACATCTTAAATCTTCTTATGTGTCCAGGTGCATAAATCATCATGCCTGTATCCTTTCTCACACAGTCCTGTCCAGTTTAGAGATATTAAAATGTCTCCAAGTTTATTCTCAGGTTATAATCTAAAAATCTCCTGGAGTAATATTCCACTTAGAAATAGTTTCTCCTCAATAATATTGTATTTCACATTAATTCAGTATACTTGTAATCAAGTGCCCTCATGGTAGAAGATGGTCTGAGTGGCTTAGCAACTAAAGAAAACTGCTTTTCACATTTCTCATAATGTATTACATTATGGCCATGTTCAAAATTATTAAGAATACAGGTAAGTGCTAATCAAAGTATTCAGCAGCCTGTAAGGATAAGAACAACAGAAATTAAATAGTCTTATGAGTCTAGAAGTGTTATGCTTATAAGTCTACAATTTAGTTTTTGTAAAGGTAATTGGAAACTAAGATTAATGAAAACATTTCTCATTTGCTTTCCAAAAGCGGTTGTAGAAAACTGAGTAAATGGGGTAAAAAATTGGAACAAAATTTAAACCAGTTGCAGACAGCATTAGAAGATTGACCTGTTTTCATCACCAAGGTTAAGACATGAAATTATCTGGGAAAGGAGAAACTAGCTGAGAATTTAAAGTAATAATTTTTATTGATATTCCTGATTTCTAATGTTATTAAGAAATTTTAAATTAAACTTTTTCTTCTGAGAGCATTTGAATAGTAGTACAGAAGTTCTCTTGGAGAGAAAGGGAAAAAAAACAAGTTTTGGTACACAGTTAACACTGGTTTGTGAGATCCCATGTGCTTAGGCCAAGCATTAAAAATAAAGTAAATCAATCCATAGTTACACTTCTAGATTTTTTCTTTCATACTCTTTAAGGCTTTCAATTGTGTTCAGGTTCTGGATTAAAACTTGAACTTTTGAAATAAATTTGACAGCAAGATACGCATATGGGAACCAAATGATTGAAAGGCAAGAAATATCAAGAAAATTCTTGCTTAAACATAAACAGTGAGCAATATTCAAAATTTAACTGGAAAATTGCTAACTTTCATCAGCTGAGATGTTTCCTTTATGTATAAAGATGTGAAATAGTACATATTAACATATATTACTGTTTCTGCTATTTAAAGTTTTTTTAAAACTTTCTGTTTCTTTAATGAAAACAACCTAGTTGATAAATAGCTCCTAGGAGAGCTGCAAGAAAAGGAGAGGGTGCTCTGAAAATTGCAATAGCAATTGTGAACGACAAAAGGCCCTATGAGAATATTCATATTTTCATATTTAAATAACAATTTATTTCTTCCTTCATCTTCTGGTAAAAGTAAACAACAGTAAAAATGCTACTAAATTCTTTCCCACCCTTCCTCACTTCTGGGACTGTGGCAATCATGGAATTCACAATACAGGAAAAGAATGCCTTTAAGAAAATATATTAGATAGTTTTTCTTACATGCTTAATTAAGTCATTAATTAAAGAATTATAGAATATTCTGAGTTGGAAGGCACCCACAAGGACCGTCGAGTCCAACTCCTGTCCCTGTGCAGGGAACCACACCCCAACAATGCCACCACGTGCCAGAGAGCATTGTCCAAATGCTCCTTTTACTCTGTCAGCCTTGGTGCTGTGATCAAACCCCTGGGCAGCCTGTTCCAGTGCCCAGCCACCCTCTGGGTGAAAAACCTTTTCCTGATATCCAAACTAATCCTCCTTTGGCTCAGCTTCAGGCTATTCCCTCAGTCCTGTCACTGGTCACCATGGAATGGAGATCAGTGCCTGTCCTTCCCCTCACGAGGAAGTTGTCACTGCAGTGAGGTCTCCCCTCAGTCTCCTCCAGGCTGAACAGACCCAGTGCCCTCAGCTGCTCTTTGTATGGCCCCTCAAGGCCCTTCATCATCTTCGTTTCCCTCCTTTGGACCCACTCTAATAGCTTAACACCTTTCTTATATTGTGGCACCCACAACTTCACACAATACTTGGGGTGAAGAGGAGCTTATTGATACTCATATAACAATCCCATAGAGTGCCCTTGGGACTGAACCTCACAGTTTCCAGAGGAAAGATGAAATATAAACTTTACTTTTAATACTAACATATTTCCTGCAATTTTCATAGAACTCCTTTATTTGGCTTTTGACTTTGACAATAATGAGGCTTCCCAGAAAAAAAATTAAAAAGAAAAAGGGAAAGAGGACAACCACAAATTCTATTTTGCTTTTAGTGATTTGAGAACTGATCTAGAAGAAGAGGATGAAGATCACTTCTTTTATATGGCTGTAATATCTATGTATTTCACTAATTAGGATTATATTTAACCTCCCTAAAGCTATTTCTTGCACATTACACTATGTCTCACTCTCTCTCCATTCCATTATTCTTTGTCTTATAGCTTTCTTTTATGGTGCAATGTTTTGATTAACAGGTAATTGTTTAAGCCAAACTCCAGCTAATTACTTGTCTAAATAATGTGTATTAAATGGAGAACAGAAAAAGAAAACAAGCAAATAACAATAATAAAAAACTCCAAATAAATTCCTTTAAGAAAACTGAACTTAAATTAATTTCCTAATTTATTTGCCACTTCAGTCTTTCATCACATACATATAACTGCTTTCCTACTGGAAGGAAGACTGTAAGTATAGACCAGTTTTGATTTCACACACAAACACACAGACATGGTTCTGAGGTTTGAGGTTTTTCATTAATTTTACTCTTTAAAGAAGAATAATTTCAGTTGGAAAGCCATTCTAGTGAGTCACCTAGCTCAGCTCAGCACAGCAGAGGGACTGATTTGGTGGCTTACACACATCCTGGGTGTGTGCTGTCTCGTCTAGCACTGAACAAACCACTGATGACAACTCTCAAACATGCCTTGGCAGTCTGTCGAACTGCTTATCTATAGTCACAGTCAGAAGCTCTTTTTCCCTCCTCCTAAACTTTACTTTTCACATCCTGAAAGAAAAATTTATGCTTACATAAATTCAGTAGGATGGTAGCATCTAATACTGAGTTAATACCAAAAGCAATTCCTTACATGGGAACCTGCAAGAAAGATGGAGAGGGACTGTGATTCTTCTGTCATTCTTGTGCTTTCTACAAGAACATGTAGTGACAGCACAAAGGGGAAATGTCTTCAGAGTGAGAGGGGGCTTAGATAAGACAGTATGAATAAATTCTTTGTTGTGAGGGTGGCAAGGCCCTGGCACAGGCTGCCCAGAGAAACTGTGGATGCTACATTCCTGGAAGTGTTCAAGGCCAGGCTGGATGGGGATCTGAGCAACCTGGTCTGGTGGAATGTGTCCCAGCCCATGGCAGAGGAATTGGACCTAAATCACCTTTAAGGTCCTGCCAACCCAGGTCATTCTCTGATTCTATAATCTTATAGACATACCTTTTTTCTTTCATATCTAGATAGATAGATAGATAGATAAACACAATTTAGAGTACCTTTTCCTACTAATAGCCCAAACTACTTGTGTCTGTGTATTCAGCTAAGCTTTAATGGGCTCACCACCACCAGTGAGACATCTGGTGAGCCTCTGCTGCCCAGACTGATTTTGGTCAAGTGGGCAAGGGTCAACCTCCATTGTCCCTTGAAAAGGGTTGGCTCCTGATGCTGCTACACATTAGGTGCCTGCACTTCTTGTCCCTACAGTTTATAAGTTGTTTCATGTCAGTGGTTTTTTCTTTCAAGCCATTGAGCTGCTAACTACTGTTTTCTCAATTGTCTGTCTAGCTTTTAGCTCTTTTTTTGTTTAGCTCTGACATACCTCCCTTCCAACAACAGTTTCTTACTAAAACTGCATCAAGGTCACAGAGTTGTGCTGCAACAAATCAAACCCTGAATAGCAAGCAACTAAGTCCTTGGGCTGAAGGTTATAGAGTTGTCAGCCTTTTAAAGCAAATTGTTTCATTGACTCATTCTCTTACATTTACCATATGTAAAAAATAGCATGCCGGTACTTGTCATATCATGTACTGTCCCTATTATAATAAACTTCACAGGTTATGATTAACTTCTGTCTAGTGATTTCTCCTCTCTGAATCAGTCACATGATGCTTTTCACTTTTGATATGAAACACATCACTGAGAAGCTAACTTTTACTTCACCAGATTATTGCTACATCCACTGCCTGCAGGTCATAGCCCATAACTTGGAAACCATTACCTGCTGGCAGAACAGCCCATACTGTCATAAATCATGTTAAAACAGAAAAAGAGACTAGACAAGATCAGGCCTCCTGAATCATAAGAATAAATTAGATGTTGAATCTGCAAAGTATTAAAAATTCAGTGCAGAAGAAGATATTTTCAAAGATCCACTGAAATTAAGCTATGAGCATGGAAATTTTTCACTAATTGTAGCTGGAAGGAAAGGCAGAGACATTTTTACACCTAAACTATATAAACTCCACTGGTTAAGTGCTCAATTGAATTTCTTATTAACGCAGTCTCTAGAAATCAATTAATCAGCATCAAAAGCAACCTTATTGTCTAGAACAACTTCAATCCAATTCTCTCCCACACTTCTGAAAAAAAAATTCAGTTGCCTCTTACAAACTATATTTCTTGCAAGCTCCCTTTTGCCTTTAAAAAAATTCTACTCAGCATTTGAAAGGTGGTCCTTTTAGGAAAAAATATCTTGACGTTTGCAAACAAATGCAGTTATTTAATATCATTGCTACATATTTGTTAATATTTGATAATTTCTATTAAATGATCACTTTTTCAGTTGCTTGTAATTTTGGCAAACCCACTCAGGCACATACCTTTTCCCCTACTGGATCTCATGCTCACACAGGTGTATCAGAAAATTTCACACAGCATTTATTTAGCAATTTCATAGGGAAGAGAAACATGTTGTTTCACCTTCCATCCTCTCTGCAGCAGATAGGTCTCCCATGTTTCTTAAATTTGGAATAACAATTCCCAGTCTGTCAAGAATCCCATGTGAACATTTACTCTCTGTTCCTGCCCCCTGAGCCAGAGTACTACACCTTGACCCCAGACCACACCCCGCAGAGACAGATTAGGGCTGGGGGTTGGTGGGGTCAGAAGGAGAAAAGGGGAGAGGAGGGAAAAAATAGGAAGCTGGCTGGGACAGAAAACACAGGCTGAACTCCAACACTGATGTTTCCCTTTATTTGCAGTACTCTGGCCTCTTTAGTTACATAGTGGGTACCTGGAGATAATTCCAACATTTCTAGATTTACTTTTGTACTAAATTATGATGAAAATCACAACCCCACTATTGTGTGGTGTGAAATATTCAGAAGTATTTAGACTCAGAAAGTTATCCGTAAGATGGAATTTTAATTCGAGTTAACAGCATCCTGTATTCACCTGAGTATATGCAAGTCACACAGGAACAAAGTAAAATGTTTTAATATTGCTGGAACTGCATTTTCAACCAAAAATTGTTGTTGAACTGATTTAATATGTCCCTATATAGAGGATTAAAATTTCTTTTTATGAACAGTTTTCAAGTCTGCTGCCTTCAACCTATTGTATTTAATACAGCCTCTGGCTTCTTTCGCTCAGGCTGCAAAGTCCTTCCTCTGGCAGAATTTCCCATTCATGTGCTATAAGGCTTTTTGCCAGCTGGATGTTAGCAGAGTACACAGAAAGGAGCCAGCCAATTCCTTACAATATTTGCTCTAATCTTTATTCTCTCTTTCATATTACTTCTCTTCCTACTGTTCCCTGCCTCCATGGAATTCTAAATCTTCATACAGGTCTCAGGTTGTTGATAATGTGGAGTTATTATAAAGCATAAAATCACCTTTCCCTAGCCTCACTCTACAAAGACTGACTTTAAAACTCCTACACTTAAAAATCCCCAACCCAAATCCCAACCCCCCAAAAAACAAACAAGACCAAACTTAAACCAATAAATACACAAGAACTAGAGTTTGAGGATTTCTATTTTGATAGTCTGGATACATTTTTTTTTCTTTCTTTTTTTTTTTTTTTTTAGCTTTTAATTCAGTTTAAAATTTTTAGCAGTGCCTGGAGAGTTCAGAAATTACTTCCTCTTTTTACTCTCACTACATGACTCAAATTTTAAAGAACTGTAGCTTAGGGGGAGAAAAACATCATTGAACACTTTAAATCATGAAAACATATGATCACAAAATAAGAAAATTGGCTGAACATGAGCTAGGAATGTGCCCAGGTGGCCAAAAAGGCCAATGGCACCTGGCATGTGTCAGCAATACTGTGGCCAGCAAGATCATGGATGTGATTATGTCGCTGTGCTGGGCACTGGTGAGGCCACACCTCAAATCCTGTGTTCAGTTTTGGGCTCCTCACTGCAAGAAGGACATTAAGAGCTGCTGGGGCATGTCCAGAGAAGGGCAATAAGCTGGAGAAGGCTCTGGAGCACAAGGCTGATGAGGAGCACCTGAGGAGCAGCTGAGGGGGCTCAGTCTGGAGGAAAGGAAGCTCAGGGGAGACCTGATCACTCTGTACAACCACCTGAAAGGAGGTTGTAGCCAGGTGGGGATTAGTCTCTTCTCCCAGTTAACAAGTGACAGGACAAGAGGAAATGGCCTCAAATTGTGCCACAGGAGGTTTAGATTGTATATTAGGAAACTGAAGGTGTTGTCAAATGTTGGAACAGGATGTCCAGGGAAGTGCTGAAGTCACTGTTCCTGGATGGGTTTCAAAGACATGGAGATGTTGAACTGAGGGATGGATGTGGTTTAGTGGTGGCCTCAGCAGTACTGCATTAATCATTGCACTCAACAATCATAAAGGTCTTTTCCACCTGAAATGCTTTTCTGATTCTCTAATTCTAAGAGTTAATCCTTTATAAAGGCTGCAGCTGGGACCAGCAGCGCAGGTGAAACTAGGAGAGAAATTCCTCATTGCCTACTCAGCCCCAGTGTGCTGGCTGGAGATACGTGCAGTGTCCTCCTCATGGGTATGTCTCCATCCCTGCGCCTTCTCTTGTCACTGGAAATTCAACACCAGGCATGTCTATCCACTAATCTGGAATAAGCAGCCTGGACATGCCCAGGGAAGGGCAGGTTCAACACACATAACCATAGAGCCCAATATTTCCACACCTGTGATAGAGGCTGCTTCTGAACACACAGTAAATCTGTCCTCTTCCTCTTCCATGCACAAATCTTCTTACTTTCAGTGTTCTCCAGTGATACCGGTACAAAGTAATAATTCTTGGAGGCCAGAATTTGCAGCCTTCAATGGGAAAAGCACCTGTAGCATAGGCACTGTTTTCAAATGAGCTCAACTAGATCCATGTGAAAGTTCAGCCCTTGCTCTCCCAGCAGGATATAAGAAAGGTTTTAATAGTCACTAGAGTGTACTGGATTCCTGGTGTGTGACTGAAGGGGAGCAGTACTTTTAAAGGAAAGAAATTTGCGTGTCTGAGGAGGGGGGTGAAGAGAAAGATGGTAGTGAATAACATCCTGAGGAACAGCATTTATAAGGGCTGCTTATGCTTGAATGAGCATATCTGAGGATAATAATATTTTTATAAAATTGTGTTGATTTTGGTATTTTGTGGGGTTTTTTTTAAATAAAAGATTGTTACAAAAAATGTTGTAAGATTTATGAATGTCTTGAAGATTTTTTTTTAGTTTTGAGAAAGATTTAAGTGGTAGCATGAAGCTGGCTAGAGCAGCTTCTCATGTCTTTTGTTGAACTCTGGATAAGGCAATAAAAATTGTGGGATTTTTAAATTTGTTTTTAGATTTGTAAGTGTCAATGTTTTATGATACAGATGCTATTCTGCATGACTTATTTAAAGTTATGAGAGAAGCCCTTGTCAGTTTTAGTTTTTCATATTAAGTACTGCTCTTCTCACGTTGTTTTATCTGCCGTCTTTCAGGAAAAAGAAAGAGTATAAAAATGAAAAACTACCGTCCAAAATCTCCAGAACAATAATGCTGTTCTGTCTTCATTTATTTTTGAGTTCTTGATTAACTATAAGTGTAAATTCCATTAAACGTGTAAAATTAGACTTTTTTTTTTCTTATGTAAAGCTCTAAACAGTAATTTTGCCTCCTTATTTTCCTCCATTTTCCAAGGCGCCCTTTCAGGCCTCTGAATGATGGTTATTGTAACATAATAAATTAATAGATTAGCTCTATTTATAAAAGAAACTATTTAAATATCTGAATTTGATATTTCATGGACAATAAATAATTAGATATGCAGATTGATAGTGGAAAAAGCAGGTAATGAGAGAAGGCTTAGAAAGATGCATTTACTGAAGCTAGTTACAAGCAGCTATTAGTCTAAACAGTCTCATTTGGCAGAGATTTGTAAGTATTGCAGGAGAGGTAGGTCTTAAAGAAGGATTTAAAAGAGGATAAAGTGATATGATCTCCAGGATTATCAGTGACAGATGAAATAAATGTGGAATAAAAGTGGAAGGCAAGTTTAGTTTTGTTTTTTTTTAAGTACTTTGTACCTTTAAGTCCAAGACTTACATTGTGAGATAACCATTTTGTTTTCTTTAGTAGTTTAAAAGGTTTTGCTTGAGCAGTAGTAGGCTGGAGGGGTATGTTGGTAGGCTTGAGATGTAAGTGAATCCTTTCTCTGTGTAACAGTTTCCTCTTAGGTGAAAATTCAAATTTCTGAGCATTAACAGTACAATCTGATGGTGAGTACTTGCCAGGCAAGCTCTTACTTCTGTGTAGGTGATGGGGGTGTTGCAAATAAGTAGTTTGGGTCACTGAAAGAATCACCGTCAACAGTATTGTCAAAAGCAGGTTTTGATAAAATTTGTGAAAAAGTGATAAGGCTCTATAGCAAGACTCACTGTTTTACTTACTGCATAGAGAAAACATGCAAAGGAAAATTGGCTCAAATTCACTTTAGAATGGTTTGCATGGAGAATGGGCATTCAAAGGATAAGGGAAACTTTCCCACTGAGTCCTGAGGTTCATAATAGACACACCCACTACCCCTTGCTTTCTGAACTCTTGACAGGATCTGGATGTGGTTGGATCCAGTCTTAGTCCCAGACCTGGTCAACAGTTATGTCTAAAGGACTTAACCAGCACTTAATCATTGATGAATTGAACGTTTAGGAAGTGGCTCAATAGGATATACTATAATTAACTCACTGTAGATTTGAAACAGCAATATTCATACTATTCTTCCAAGAGAGTATAGGGATCAATTCTCACACACGCACACACACACAAACACATATAAATATATAATATAAATGTATGAAGGTATCTGTCAAAAATTCTCCTTGACTTCAGTGAAATACTCTTATTGAATGCCTTTGTATTTCTCAGTGGACAAAGGATTGTGCCTAGAGGACTGGAAGGTATTGGCCCAGATCTTATTGTCAGCTTTTGGTGATTTTCCTCCAAGTATTGCGGACTTGAGATCTGGTGACTTCTGAGAAGTGTCACACTCCAAGGGCGATGCTGGCACAGCCTCCAGGAGTGCTTGCCTCTGCCATCCAGGAGAGCTTGAAGGACCTCACCTAAGACTGCTGTTAATAGAGTTCAAGGTGATTTGCTTTAGTCATTAGTCAGTTTTCATCCAGGCCGTAATCTAAGTTGGTAACCACTGCAGTTTTTCAGAAGTCTGGTAACAATGGCACAGTTCCACTCAGGCTGTGATTAATGGAAGTGATGTTCCAAGGCTGTCAGGGGTGACTGATTATCTCTTATTCCCCACCTTAGTCAGCCAACAGCTATCCCTGGTATGAACAATTCTGCTCCCACTTTAGCCATGTAAGGTATGGTCAAGAGACACTTCACTACGCAATTGGAGCCATTTGCAAAACCGCCTTTACCAACTCTGCAAGAGCTCAGCTCTTGTTGGCTGGTGTGTTTATCTGTTAAATTGTCGTCATACTTCCTAATATTTATAGCAAAATATCAACTATTTTGCCAAAAGAACAGAACAGTGCTCGGTTCACTCTTATTTGTTTTCCCTTTCTACCTCTTTTAATTTATTTAATTTAAATGTTTTTATCCCCAGCTGGAAACCAAGCCCCACCCAAGACACTTTCTCACCCTCCTGCATTGGGAGGGTTAAAGTGAGGAAACTTTGAGATGAAGACAGTTTAATAGGAAAAGCAAAAGTTGCACATGAAAGCAAACCGAAACAAGGAATTCATTCACTACTTCCCATGGGCAGGCAGGTATTCAACCATCCCCAGGAGAGCAGGGCTCCATCACATGTAATGGTGACTTGGGAAGACAAATGTCATCACTCTGAGTGTTCCACCTTCATTGTTCTTTCCACAGCTTTATATGCTGAGCATGACACTATATATTATGGAATATCCCTTTGATCACTTGGGGTCAGCTGTCCCAGCTGTGTGTCCTCCCAGGTCCTTGTGCACTCCCAGCTGCCTCACTGGCAGAAGAGTCTGAGAAGCAGAAAAGGCGTTTGTAAGTAAGTACTGTTTAGCAATAATAAAAAATACTTTTCAGCACAAAGCCAAAACACAGCCCCCTACTAGATGCTATGATGAAAATTAAATCTATCCCAGCCACAACCAGCATGAAACTCAATTCTTCATTCTCTTCTTTAGACTTGTAATGAATTAATCATCTAGACAGTGGATCTGAACAGAAATATTTATGTCACAGAAAGTCAGAAAATCCCCTCTAAGATGGTTTTGTTTGAAACCCTGTACGTCTGGATGCTGGTCCAATAGACAGCTGCCTTTGTGATCTAATACCTAATATCTCGTATTCATGTATAAATTTAAAAGCATCGTATTGGTTTTGTTTTTTTTTTCTTTGCCTTCCTTGAGAACACAGACCTTGCAGTCCTTCCATAAGGGTCTTAAAGAGTTACATTTTCTCCAGAATTTGTTGCAGAGTGCTGTTTGTGGGAGTGGCTTCTACAGAAGTAGAATTTTGGATTTTAAAAAAGTGCAATAAAAGCATTCTTCAGAATGTTTCGTTCCGCAGAATTGAATGGTGTGCTTGAGGTGATACCATTAAAAAGTCCAGCATGCTAAGGAGATTGTCGAAAAGTGCTTAAGGGGGAAAATGTCTGCAATGAAAACCTGGATAATCCAAAAATATTCTGCTTTCTCCCTTTACGTGTATGAACTGCAACAATTCGTTTGCTTTAGGCTACTTATATGCAGAAGAAGAGGAAACTGCATAACCAGAGCTGATGGAAGTAGGGAGGGAGAAGGGAGGGGTGGGTGGGTAAGACAGCAAGAAAGCTATTTTTAAAAGACAGCTGATATTTTCTAATAATGGAACCCTGCCTGGCAGCACCTTGTTCACTGCTGTTCCTTTGGCTTCCATTTTTAGTGGTTCTATATCTCTGGTGCCTCTCTTCTGCAATTCTGCTATCTGCCCCTTTAAACATCCTTCTGCAAGAAATTTCTGCAATTATTGTGTAGTTGTGACCACAAAAGACAGGTTAAATACTAGAAAAAAAGCAGGCAATGTATATCTGTAACTTAGCTGAAATGAAGAGCACAACTGGGGAAATGCCATCATGAGTTTTTGACAATACACAAAATGTTTCTGTATAGGAATTTCAAACCATTCTCTGTTGTACTCTAATCAAAGAAACTGCACTCTGCAGACTCTGCACAACAGCTTTTGAATTCTACATCTTTTCAGTGAGTTTTAAGGGAATTATGCCTGCTTAGTCAAGGCAAAGTAGTGAATGAAGCTAAATATTAATAACCTTTTGTTGTATGTGTTGGGAAGTAAAACTGGTACTAACTGTAGCTATGCAACACACATGTGGGTATGTGTACATACACCTAGGTGTGGGTGTGTTATAAAAATGCCCAATAAATACTATATTAAACTAATCTAAACTCTGTTTTAACTGGGTGGAGAGCCAAGACTCTCTTATTAAGGGGCCTTGACATTCACAGAAACAGCTGGAATAATTTCATTCACTAACTGGGATCCCAGATTATCTCAGAGTGGAAGGGACTTCAGAGGACCCTCCGAACCAAATTTATGTGGGAAAGGGAGCCTAGATTAGATTATCTAGCACCTTGTCCAGTCACATCTTGAAAAACATACAGTGATGAGACTCTACTGTATCCCAGGGGAGGTTATTCCAGTGGCTGAGTGTTCTTTCTGTAAAACTTAATTTCTTTCCTATTCTGAGATGAAACCTCTTGTATTTGTTGTCCCTTGTTTTTCCGTGTAGATCCCTGTGAAGAGAAAGCCTCTGTCCTTTTTGTAGCTGCCTTTTAAGTACTGAAATACTGTGATGAGGTGTGGTTGTTGTTGCACAGGGTTACCAGTTGTCTTGGTTATTTCCCTTGTGCATAAAGACTCTGACTCCATGTATCAGAAAGCTTGAGATAGTTTTATTGTGATGGCTCCAGGTATAGTGCTTCTCACAAAGCTTTTGTGCAATGCCTGTACATGCTTCCTTCTTCATGTCTCATACAGGAATTGCCCTGCTGCCTTCGAGAATGCTTCTGTCCCTGATACCAAGGTGAGGAGCTGATACCAAGACCAGCTTCCTCATTGGTTAGATAGAGAAAACTATCTCTCTATGTTTTTGGAACAGGGCAGAGAAACACCAGCTGTGTCCCTGAGCACAGGGCACAGCTTAGATTGTTTACAGGAATCTGCTAATGAGAAAAGTGATCTTTTCCCTTATGAAGAACCTAGCAGGCATGCTGCTAGGAAATTCAGAAAACTCAAAATCATAATCAACACAATGAGGTTTTTCTTCTGCCTCAGCTTTTTCTTCTCCAGGGAGGGAAGGCTTAACTCCTTTAGCCTTTACTTACAGGGACTGTTCTTACACCTTTGAGCATCAAAGGAATGCTTGACTGGAATGGGATTATTGACAATACTCAAGATTACTACTTTAAAACCTTTATATATATATAAATTATAAGAATTTAAAACTGCAAATTTACTGGGAGTTCAGGTTTACTTTTAGACTCTTGAATTTTGTCACCTCATGTTTTTAACCTTGTTTACACACAGGATCTGTCTGAAATTTCCCCTTTTGAAAAGGAGTTTTCTTGTGTGATAGCAGAAACTTTTGCTTCAAGAAATATCAGAGGAGCAATAATTCCATTACAGATTGTATTATACGAAATTCCATTACAGATTAGACTATACTAAATCTCTAATACTAGAGATTTAGCACAGAATAAAATAGGAAAAGTTTTCTTTTCAATCTTGAAGCCCACACTTGGTTTGCATAAACTGAGTATTGTTACTTTCTAGAATCTCCTCTTTTGTCTGTATGGTGTCTCTTTTCTTTTAAATGTAGTGATCTGAAATATTGAACTTGTACTAACAAAATAAATTTTGAACAGTAGGTCTTCCTGTGAAAAGAATTAACAGGGTGTAAAGTCTTGTCAGATGGACAAGAGCCTCTCTAGCTTTTGAACATCATCAGCCTTAAAGCTTCAAGCATCAACCGTGCTCCTCTCATCCTAAACAGCTTTAATTTTTTAGCCTGGTTTTCTTGCAAAAAGAAGTCTCTAATCAAATGGTCTGTCTTTCTTGCTGTGAAGCAGTTTTGAGATACTTTTGACTGAGCTAGCAAATTTCAAACAAATTTGACAGGAGGGTAGAAGCATCAAGTACTCTTCTCTAAGTTTTCTGACAAGATGCAAACAGATGGTAGAAAGAGTACCTGTTTAGCACTGTCAAGGAGGAGACAGTTATGACCTGAGGTTTATGCTTTATTAAATATTGTGGAATACAAACTCGCGATCAGCTTTCTGACTTTTTTACTAGTTTCATCACTTACTAGAAAACATGAAACAAAGATTTTTTCTTTGGGATTTGTGTGTATGTGTTGGTGGGTGGGTTTTGTTTGCTGGCTGGTTGGATTTTTTTGGTGGTTTTTTTTTTTCCTTTGAAGCACTTGTAAATTGTCTTTGTCAGATGCTACATAACTGTGAAAACATGATCACATTTTCTACACAGCAGTAGACCTGCCACATTCTGGAAGAGAAGTGGTGGACAGGCTTTCCCACGTTGTTTTCCTCTGATAAACTGTGTAAAATAAGATGGGGAGTCATGCTCAGTGTCAGGTGTGATGTGTGGTGTTTTATGCAATCCTACTCTTTCAGTTGCCCTGTCTCTGAATTCTGTTGTGGTATAAAACAGAGCTCCAGATTTCTTTAAAGGAAATCAAATCACATCAGGAAAGGTGAACTCCCAGATCTAGTACTGCATGTTTGGTTTGGAAGGGCAGCCAGGCTTTCATAGCTCTCTTGTAATGCAAGTGGAATCAAAATATGCCTGAAATATTGATAGTTATGTGATAATGCAATTTACTTTTTGAGGCAAATAGCCCAGATATCTGAAAAATAGATGCCTGCTCCAAGTTGTTCTGAGCTTCCTTTAGATCTCCCTACAGAAAAGAGTGATAATCAGCTCAAGACAAGGAAGAGCCTAAGTAACCTGCTTCAAGTAAATCATTTTTTCTAACTATCCAATTAACTTTGACAGCTAATTCTGGGAGATTTAAGTCTCTTCCTGCTTGTCTGGCAATTTTACTGAAGGTTTAGGAGGTGTTTTATAAACCTCTGAAAAGTCTAGTTGAAAAAAAAAATACTCCAACAGTCTGTGCAAGCCTTTCAAGGGCACAACTCTAAAGAAATAGGGCTACTACTCTAAAGTAGGGCTTGAAGGCTGTTTCTGTGTTGTGCAGGCATAATCATAGTTCAGTGCTGGATTTTCTTTAAGCTGTGTGGCTGGAGTGGTGCTCTGAAAGGTGATGAGGTCAGAAGCTGGCTTTTTGTTCTCTCACTCTACTGCTCTGCTCATTATCAGTCTCCAGCTTCTTTGTGTACCTGTGTTAGCTCTTTTCAGAGTTCATTTGCAGTGACTGTCCTATTGGGGAAAATAGTGCTTGCTGCTCAGCTTTTGTGTTTCAGCACAGGCTGCTGCAGTGCATGCTTGTACTGGTGACTGTGTAGTGACTGGAGTTACCAAGGGGAGGAAAGGCCACTTTGTGGTATAAACCCTTAAGTTCTAATCCTTCCTAAATTAATTTTTCCTTGACAAATTGCACATAAAATAGGTTTGAAGTCTATTGCATCCTTTCCAGTCTCTGGATGGAAACACCAGGATGTCTAGTAGGGTTAATAGAAATGAGTATACCTCATTACTCACTGAGTGAGCATCAAGGTTTCTGGTCTCTTCAGAAGCAACTTGCTTCTTATTCTGCTTGTAGGATCTAAAGCTGGAAACAGTACCAAGCTAAACAACATTTCTGACTCCAGAGACTTTTCAGGCAAGGCACTAGGGTTATGTAGGAGCACTGTGCTTCTGAGGGTTTTCTGCTTTGAAGTGTTCTGTCCTTGGTGCCACATGAGGATTCAGTGTGGATCTGAACTGTTCCTGGCATCTTCTTCTAAGGCTTCTTAAGGGGGGACGAGAAGTGCATCTATGTACTTTGTCATTATACTGTGGCTCATTGCTTTTTATGGAGGCAAATGCAAAGACAGAGGTGAAGAAAGCTGCAGAATTGTCGTGTCTGCTGAAAACCTGCAGCTATATCTGTAGGTGAGACAGCAGGTGATCCCTTAAAAGCAACATCTTTCTGTGTTCTATTGCTGATCTGGTCTTTTGTGTAGTGGAGGTAAGAAAGCAGTAGCTAACAAGGATAGATGTGCAGTCTAAGGTAGGCACCTGCAATGCTTCATCATCAGTTGTGCATTCCCACAGCACTCAGCTGTCATCAACAGATGCTTTTCACCAGACTGCAGCTTCCTGTTGGGTAGGGAGTCTGAGAGTTGGTAGAGGGGAGTGGGGAGGTCTGAGGAGAAATTAATAGGAGCTGTGCCTCTGCAAAAGAAGGGAAGAAAATGGAAAATGTAGTCATTGAAAAAAACAAAAGGAAGGGAAAGTGAGAAACTATCCCCCTTGAGCCACACATAGAATAAAGCTCAAAGAAAGAAAGGTCCAGCAGTGAAGAACAACTCTCCTCAAAAAGCAATGAACTACAATGTTAAGATCTGTAATAAGGGAAATACAAACTCTGTAAAACTCTTTACATGCACGAATGAAATCTGTGGTCATCTACATAATGTCAGCAAAGATTCTAGAATAAGGCCTTAAATACAAGTATCTAACTTGGGAGAAATTTAAATGTTTGAAGCCACAGTTCAACAGCTTTAGCGCAGTACTTGCATGTGGGATTTTTTTATTACTATAATTTGTTTGGGATTTAGATTGGTGACATTCTCTTGTTGCCTGCTCCAAGGCCTACATATCCTTGCCTCTTTCCACTGTCATTTCTAAGGTAGGGTTTTTGTATTTCCAGAATAAAGACTTAAAAGAACAGGAATAGCCTCCACACTTGCCAGCAACCTAATAAAGTATTGAATAGAGAAGGAAGTGGTGGAAACAGTAAAAGACCTGTAGGAGCAAAACTACATAAAAGGACCTCAAATTTACCTCAAAGCACACTTCACTGGAGAGTGAATTTTCAGAAGAATATAAAATTAGCCTGTACAGTTGGCTTCTGGAGAAGACTGCTTAGCTACAAAGCTCAATTCTAATGCACAGTAGAGAGGAGGGGAAGAGGACAAAGACTTCAAGCAGAGGGCCAGAAGAAGGAAAAGCTGATGAGAGAATATTGCTTTGAAGATGTAGGTTAGCAAAAGGACATTGTCAACCTTTCAGTATGCTACAATTTTGCCGCATTTCACACCCTGCATGCAGATTGTGCTAAAGCCTTTACAGAAATAGAAATCTGCAGCATGTCCTGTGTCCTGCACCCTCACTCTTCTGAGGGAAGTGTGACTTGGGGTTACAGTCCTTGCTGGCATCAGCAGGTTCAGCTTGCCTGGAGTCAGTGGAGCTGAACACCTACTCTTGGCAGCAGTAGTTTGTCCTTGTAGTTTTTTGTAGATTTTTTTCACAGCAGAAAAACAACAATTAACAGTGCTACTATTGACAATATATATTCAATAAAGGTGATAATAAAATGTGTTAACAATCTGGATGTGTTATCCACTTATCTCTGTTATGTAGATGATGTTTATCATTTGAGATGGAGAAATATACTTAAGACAAAGAAAGCTACTTCCTTTTTTTTCTCTCAGTGAATAATTTTGTAAATGCACTGGAAGAATAGGTTTGCTTCCCTTCTGGGTATAATAAACTTTTTTTTTTTTTTTTTAATCTGAATGAATCATTTTCATCTTCCTGTTACCATGATTTCAGCTCTGCAGAAGCACAATTCTTGTGGACGGTAACAGGGATTATCTAGTGATTATTGCACAGAGGTGCATGCACAGAGTATTTCAATACTATTATGTTAAGCACAGATGCTGCAGATGCACTGCTTCTTGCCTTATTATTTTCCTTCTTCCTTTCCTTTCTTAATTCCAAGCTGCTGCCTGTATTGGGCTTGTTAGTGACTGTATCCAGAGTAGGTTAGGGGGTGGGGAACAGCCAAAGAGAATAAAATTCTAAAGTAGCTAAGACATAATTACTTCTGATATCTAATGTTTGCTGTCCCAGGCCTTTGATGCCTGTACCACCAATGGCAAATGTGAATGATTCTTGAATGTTTGGGGTTGTCTTGAGTTTGCAATATAGGTATGTTTATTGGAAAACAGTGCTTCTGACACTCTCTTCCATGATGCTGCTCTGAACAAATATTACTGTGTTTATTTAAAGACTGTGGCACTATCTTAACCTTGGTCTAGAGACGCTGTTGACTAATTACTACTTGGCAGTACAGTCAATGCTGATATGTCTCAAGGATAGGAAAAAACTCAATTTTGTAAAAACAAGAAGATTAATTCTGGGAACAGGGAGGAGGTGGAACAGGATCTTTGCTACACAAGGAAGAAGAGACAGGTGTCTAGGAGGGAACTGTGAGCCATGGGCAGCTGTAATTCTGGAGGCTGTGCATTGAAAATAAAGCAGGAAGGGGTTAGTGGAGATGTCACTGTAAGGGGGGAAAAGGGGAAGAGGGATGAGTGAAGTTGGAAGTGGGCAAAGCAACTTTAGGGAAGAGAAATGAGCAGTTCTGACTGCACAGCCTTTACAGGAGCAGGCTCGTAGTTTCTTCCCCATTCTGGACAATTGTCTGATTATCCTGGGTCCTGCTCTGTGACAGTGGCGGCACAGACACAAACCTATGGTACAAGATCTGTGCAATTTATCATAATGAACTGCAGATCTCTTGAAGGTACCACAAGAAGCTTTGACTAACTGAAACATCTGAAGCTTATGATGAATCAGAGTCTGAAAAATAAAAACACTTCCTGAGGAGAATTAATCAATAGATACTGTAATTTAGAATAGATAATATGCAGGACTTGTACTCCAAAATGAGTATTTATCTAGTTCTTAAGAAGATCAAGGTCGGGGGGGGTGGTACCAAACAATATATAGTCTGTCTGGGTTCAGTAAGCTAAGGAAAACAACCCAATTTTTTTCCTTGCTTTCTCTGTTATCTAGACACCTAAAGCGTGTTTTTCTTCTAAAAGATAAGCTGAGATGTAAACAAAAGGTCTGAATAAACTGATGTGCAAGTAGAAATAGAACATAAAAATTCAAATAATAAAAATATATTTTGGTAGCATGTTCTGTTGGAGAACTAGACATGGCAAACACTTATTACTCCAAAATTTACTTAAATGTCTGAATTAATAAAATACTCTCTTTCTTGACTACCAGGATAATTAAAATATTTAGTGTATACAAAACTACATACACTTCTTTTTCTCTCTTATCTCATGTTTTTGACAAAGCAGTCATTTTCAGAGAGGTAAAAATTATGGACAGTTTTCATATTGTGGCACCTGCGAGTGCAGTAGCATGACATTTTTTTCCACAAGTGGTAAATATACAATGTGTTCTGATTATAAAAATTCTACTCTATATCTTTAATTGTGATGGGCAAGCTAAGAAAATTCTAAGCAATTTGCCTTGATTTCAGATCAGGTAAGCTAACTGAAACAATTAATTCGCATGTGCATCACAGTGAGGTCTGGCAGATAGAGATAGGCAGTTGAATTCAAGTCAGAAAAAGAGGCTGAAGCTCCTGTGCCATGCTGCCAAGTCCCAGATTAAGTCATAGCTCCTTCTAGCAATTTAACTTCTGGAAAGGTTAAAGAGGGAAGGACTTGTTCTGACCTCTCTGGCTGTAAAATATGAAGGATGTGTTAGTCCGTGTGAGCTATGAGGGGTCCCTGTTGTGGTCAGTGAATAGGCCTTCAAGGGGAGGCTCATCTCAGCCTCTTTCAGTATCTTCGTCTGAAAAGGTGTGAGTCATGGCCATGATACTCCTGTTTCTCTTCCCTGGCTATAAACCCTGTAGGACTGCACCACAGATCTCTAGCTGTGGGTTAAGATACTGTCAGGCAGATGACTCCTAACCAGTCATGGTCAAACTGGGCATCAGAAACTGTGTCTTGCCTGAGATTAGGCATCATGTCAAAGCTGGAACCGCTGATGCTGCTTAGGTTAAGGTGCTTCTTGTCTGTAAATTATGGTGGATAAATCCCACAACGACAAGCATGGGTAAATTCTCTTCTTCTTGCATGATGTTTGATGCATCAACAGTGGTTTCTGTGTGCGACAGTAAACCTTTTATTTTTCTGTCAAGTAATGGTCATAGACTTATAAAGAATGGACTTTGGTTTAAAAAAACCCTGCAAACAGCAAAACAAACCCCCAGCCAAACACACCAAACTGTAGTATTTCTGAACAAACAACAAAGTGCAGAAATTTCCACAGCAGATATAATAAACCATATTTTCAAAGTTATGTTGATGGAATTGAAATGTCCTTAACATCTAACACCACTGATGTGCACATGTACAGTAAACACTTGCATTTGTAAATTGAACTTCCATAACTATCAGCACAATATTTGAATATCTAGAAGAAATGTGTTTCCATTTTGCTTGAATTTTTTTTAATGAATCCATTTAGGAGAGTGGAGGGATCATCCTCTAAAGCTTTAACACAAGTTATTCTAGAATTATGATATCTATTAGAACTGTCTGAAAAAGTAAATAGTGGGTTCAAGTACCTGTATCAAAGTGAAAAAACTTAACAAGTGTTCTTCTGGGGCTTTTTTCCAAGTTATGTAAATGAGAATTAAGATTTATTTACTTCAGTAGGATAGAATTAGTCATTTGCATATCATCATCATTATTGCTGTGGAAGTGGGAGGGGGATAGAGTGTTAATGACATTCACAGCTTGTCATAAATTGAAAAGAGTTGGTAGTGCCAACTGAGATGATAACAAAGAAGCAAACAGAAATACAAGCCAAGGCACTTAAATGTAAACTAAAAGGAGGCGAGAGATGAAAAATGTGCTCTAACAGAGATGCAGACTGGTGGTGGACAGTAAAGTTGGATGAATACTGAAAGCACTAATTCTTAAATAATTATCCCCTAAGGAAATGTCAGCACTTACAGCTGGTAAACTATTTAGATGGTTCAAACAAATAACAGATTAGAAATGCATTTGTCTTATGCTGTAGCCACAAAAAATGGACTTAAGTCTCAACATGGAGACTGCAGGTATCTGTCACAGAAGAGGTCTGTCTTTCGAGAGCTCAGATATACTGGGCACTCTAATACCTACCAATTAATGGCAGAGGTGGAAAATCCTTGTAAAGTTTGAGGAATTTCTCAACATAGATTCAGTAGTAAGACTCAATCCAGTCACTCTTTTGAGATCAGGAGCTTCCAGAAATTTACTGAGAAAGGATTAAACAGTTTCCAACTCCTCAAAGAAATTGCTGTGGTTTACTGTCCAGTCCATAAGGGGTACTGTAATTAAGAAAGGGAATGCCTTAGTTGATATAGCAGAAAAACCTGTCTTGCCAACTTGTGGTAAAGACCACAGCAATTGCTTTAGACAAGAACTTGAGGTCCAATGTTGACCATCCAAGAAAACTATAAACTATATTGCTCAGATGTGACAAGCAAAGAACATTGGAGAAAATAGGAAACAGTAGAAGATGAAGACAATGTGGAAAATGGGAGGAAAAATCTGACTTACTGAAAAAAATTACTGTAACCAAGTAGTTCCATGGTAAAGCTCGTGGAGGACTGGAAGCAGTGGCTGTCCAAGTGCTACAAGTATGGGTGGCAGTGAGTGTCTATGCAGCCACTAAAATAATTATTAATGCCTGTCCTATTGGTAAGAAATTTTCAAATATAAAGCCTATGGAAATCAGCCATTTTTTGCCATGCTGAAGACTTCATGTAAACAATGTTATGTCCACAATATGTGGATATAAATATTTGCTAGTTATAGAAGACCAATTATCAGTATGGTTGGAGGCTTTCCCAATAAGAAAAACAGACACTGGAAGAGTAATAAAAGATCTCCTTCAAGAAATTATTCCTAGGTATGAAGCACAAGAATCTGAATCAGAAGATCAAGTTTCACAGCAGGAACAATGAATTTATTTCATAAAAGGTTAGGAATTAAAAAGATTGCAGACCCTTATCACCCTCAAGCATCTGGACAGGTAGAAAGGATGAATTAGCTATTAAGGGAAGAACAGCTAAAATTTACAATGGGGTTAAAATGGCTTGAAGCATTAAATTTAACCTTATGGGACATTTGAAATGCCCCAAGACAATGCCTTGGACTGTTGCTTGATGAAGTTCTTTTTCAGAGACCCTTGTCTATACTGGGAACTTATATCCCAGCCCAAAACAGCTTCTTGAATGCAGCTGAGCATTTGACACACTATGTCCTAAACTTACAGGAAAGTTTCAAAATTAAAAGGGATCATGATTAGTAGTACTAACCCATGTCTCTGGAGGTACAGACACATGATTTGTAGCCTGGAGATAAAATTTTATTAAAAGTGTTTTCCCATAAATCTAAATTGGAATGTGGGAGTGGCTGCAGACAGTCTTATTAAATTCTTACTTTGCTGTAAAAGTTAGAGGACAGGAAGCTTGGATCCATCACTTGCATGTTAAGTGGTTGTCAAAGGGTCATTCAGTGATGAATAACAATGAGTGCAGGAAGAATCCAACATGGTCACACTTTTAAAAACTGAAATAGGTTTGGGTTTTTTTAAGACCCACTTGGGCATGAGGTTTCCAAGTACCTGAGGAAATTATGGAAATCCTACATGTAGAGCTAGTAGCCTTTGCTATGCTTTTTTACATGAGATAGCATTTAAATTTATACAGCCTTGTTACAAGGAGGGAAAACTTTTATTTCAACAAATCAAAAACCATAGCTCAAATTACTATTAAAACTCACGACTGGATATGTCTTTTCCTTCCAAGACACTCGGCTTTGAGCACTCCTCTGTTAGGGATTCCTGTACCAAGTAACATCTCATGGACTATCTTGTGTTCAGATATTTCTTTCCACCAAGACCACATGCACTCACAACAGTGGGAGGTGGCAGTCCCAGAAAAAAGGAACAAATATGCAGCGTGTAAAACACTACGCCTGCCTCACCCAACTTATGCTCCTATAGTAACGCTACTTTTGTGAGCAGACTCGATGATTATAAGCAAACAAAGGGCATGTGAATAACAAGAATAGCTGGGGACTTTTCCATGCACCTGGGCCTGTACCTGAGTGCGAAGTGTAATCTGGGAAATATGGTAAGAGAGCTAACAAAAAATTACCAGGAGAGTGGTCAAGAATTTTGGTTTAGGAGCCTCAACTTACAATATTTTTGTTCTTGAATTGAGCTGTGATATCAGGATCATGGTACAAACCTTTGTTCATAGGACCAAATATAATAATTTATTAGTAGAAAGTCCAACCGCATTCCACTCCTTATGTTTTTTAATCTGATTGGGAGTGAATTAGAAAAGGACTTAGTTAATATTTCAGTGGCAATAGAAACTTTAAGCAGTAATACTGCTGATGCAATTGTGTTGTTCCAAAAAAAGGTTTAACAACTCTCTGAAATTTTGCTGAAAAATAGAATTGTCAGCAGGCACTTTCTTAGCCTCACAAGGGGGAGTGTGTATAATTATTAATACTAGACATTGCATGTTTGTTGACCAGAGTGGGAGGATTTCAGCTGATGTCTGGAAGTTGTGGTAGCAAGTAAAATTAGTGCATAAAATACAATTGGATAATGCTTCAACAGGCTTACAGGAAGTATGGTCTTGGCTCACTTCCTAGACCTCAGATTTAAGAACCTGGGCAAAATGAATTCTTTATGGGTTATTGAATTTTATAATAATCTTTGTCATACTATTTGTATTTAACATTGTAACACATGCTGTACTCAATGGTGCTTACATCTTAGAGGCTACAAATATTCTGCTTTCATATAATAAGTAGCATGAATGTTAATAAAAACAAAGGTAGGACTGTTCTGGAGAGGACCATTATATAATTAAGACTTAAAAGTAGTAGATTGCATGAGCAGACAAAGCCTACAGATTGTGATACATGAACTATAACAGCCATATTGCAGCTGCTGAAAAGATAACCACAGAACCCATTCAAACCAGCCTAAGAGGGGGTGAAACACGAGACAGAAACACTATATCTTGCAGAAAAATATATCTTCTCTGACGAAACAACAAACAAATCAAACCAAAAAGGTGTAAGACCCAGATCTTAATATAACTATTGGTCCAAACTATCGCTTTAGGGACAGGAAACTTGGATTGTAGCAGTACAACTATGCAGGGATTTCTTTGTTCAGGTTTCCTCTTTGGAGGCACGCAGCTCAAGCTGTAGCACTATTAATAAAGTGAACATTATTTAAAAAAAACCCTCTTGGCTTCCTGACTCAGTGGAATCCTTGAGTGTAATCCTGTTATGGTGGCTGGCATGTAAAATTTCCATAACATCAGGTCAGTCTTGTGGTATTTGGTGGGCATGTAGGCAGATCAAGTGTCAAAAGGATTATGCACACACAAGTAGTGGAACTAAGAAAGGAGAACTCTTAAACTAGTTTTTTTCCCCCCATAATATGTTCCTAAATGGAAAAATAAAACATTAAGGGTAATTCAAGAATCTCTGCTTTTCATTTAACTTGTTAGTCATGACTTTGCACCCAGAAAAACAAGATCAATGTTTTCAGTTATACATTCAAGTGTGCTAGATCCTGATTATAGATTTAATCAATAACTTTGTAGCCCAATTATTAGAAAGTCTGCACTTTCAACATGGGAAATTAGGCTTTCTCAGTTTATTTTCTGTGTTTTAGTAATAAGTTTCTTGTTTGTGGTTTAGAGGGAGGAAGGTTGAGGGAGTTTTCTTTGCATTTGGTTTTGGGTTTTTTGTTTGTTTGTTTTGTTGTTTTGTTTTGTTTTTGTTTAGTTGTTGGTGTTGTTCTTTTGGAACTCACTAAATGAGTTGTCTTTGCAGTTATAGTTTACAGTGTTGGTATTTGAAGGTGATTAACTGAATCAAAATGTCCAATAGAACACCGTGGTTTAGATACAAGCTTTGAAATTCTAAATTTAAAAAAATTTTTTAAAAATTGTGTGATGTTGTTATGCTGTTGTAGTGGTTTGAGTTCTTTAATCAGAGATTTTCTAATTTAGAATTTAAGATAG
>VXAX01005581.1:285573-359927 GCA_013399835.1 Leptocoma aspasia | reverse complement strand
CCCGGCCTGAGGCCGGGGGATGGAGTCCACCCTACCTGACTTGCTGACCACCGGAAAAGAAAGAGCTGCTTCTTCCTGTGCCCAGTTTTAACAGAGTGTTTTTGCAGAGGCGTGTCCAAAAAAACCTCACTTCCTATTCTAACACTTTTCAAACCACGACAGCTGTATATCCAGGGTTTTTTCTTTAATCAGAGAAAAACTGTATATGTGTTTAAGATAGATACTCCTTACATAAGCACTTACACTCAAAGTTTGTTTAAAGAACTCGTGAAACTACATGTGTAGAAAGTACATCTATACGAATACAAATGAAAGGCATATTATTAGCATACACTCTCTAATCCCCTATGTAGCTGTATTCAAGTAAGGATCAGATTGCCCTGGCCAGTTGAAAGCAGCATTCTTATTTTCCCAGGCCTTGATTCTCCTGTGAACTTTAGGAGCTGAAGATTCTGTACCCAGGCTGACCCCTGATCTTGGACCTGAGATGTTATTCCCCAGTAGAGTGGTGGTGGTGTGGGAAATCCATAATTTGTCTGTCAGCACTTTCTTTCTAAATTGACTCAGCACGACATTTCTCATACCCCCACGTGGCATTCTGTCCTTTAATGAATGAATAACTTATGAAAAATTTTGCCCTAACACAAGCTCTGCTTTCCCCCCCTTCTTTGGAGAAACTTCCCTGAATTTATGACTTTTTAAGAACATAACAGACAGAGGGAGGTCAACTGATGAGTATATACATCATGCATAATAGTGATAGTGCATATGGAAACAATCTGAGGTGACAGGGTATTTATCTTTTTCTATACCAGCAAGTTGTCTGAACATGATGCACTTAAAATCTTGCAGGTATTCCCTACATGTGCATGCACCTTCTGTCTTTGCAGGCACAATTGTGAATTTTTCAGAGCTAGGAAAATTATCTTCTGTTTCTCTGTTCACACAAGTCCTGAAGCAGTACACACATTCACAAATTTTATCTCAGGGATGATGTCTACAGCTTGCTGTAGGCAGCGAGGGGAGGTGCTGAATGCAAGTTTCAGTATCTACTACTACTTTTCATGTCAGGGTAAAACCAAGAAGTAAGATGGGGAACATAAAGTACTAAGAATTGAGAACCAAATAAACTGACTTCAACCTGCAGAGTTAGAGAAGGTTGGGTGAACAATAACCTTCCAATATCTGAATGGAGCCTGCAAGGAAGACAGAGGGAACTTCCTCAGGGACTGTAGTGACAGGGCAAGGAATAACGGGCTCAGACTGCAGGATGAAGAATTTAGGTTACATATACGGAAGAAATTTTTTTACTATGAGGGTGATGAGGTACCAAAACAGGTTGCCCAGAGAATTTGGGGATGGCTCATATCTGGAAGTGTTAAGAGCCAGATTGGATTGGGCTCTGAGAAACCTGGTCTGGTGGAAATGTCCCTGACCATGGCAGGGGGTTGGAACCAGGTTATCTCTAAGGTTCCTTCCAACTCAGGCCATTCTATTATTCTAAAGTCTGTATTCTACAGGAAGCACTTCATGTTCTTACACACTGCTTGAATTTTGCAGTTAACAGTCAACAAGCAGAATTTTACAGGCCATTAGTCTATAAGTGAATTATTGCCCCTGGGTGTTGTAGAAATGAAAAACATTATTTCATTTTAGAAATGCTCTTTTCTTTGCAATTAAAATTTCATTACGATATTTAGACACATCAGTGTAGAACATGTGCCTAGTAACTGAATCAACATTAAAAGACTTTAATATTGCCTTTGGAACAGTTGGTCTCAGTATTTATAATCCACAAAATGAAAGAATTTAGACAAAGGATAAAAGCTACTATTGTCCATAGTAGTAAATGACTTTATTTAATTGTTAATTTTATCAAAATATGTATACCTAAGAGCCCTGAAGACTGTTTAAATCATATGTTGTGAAACTGA
This sequence comes from Leptocoma aspasia, assembly GCA_013399835.1. Classification (NCBI taxonomy): domain Eukaryota; kingdom Metazoa; phylum Chordata; class Aves; order Passeriformes; family Nectariniidae; genus Leptocoma; species Leptocoma aspasia. The sequence goes on along the minus strand of VXAX01005581.1, from coordinate 357,993 downwards.
TGTTAGCCAGTTAAACTGTAAACATTTTAAAAAATCCTCAGAATTAATTCAGCTATTGTGAATCATTCATCTGCCTGCCATCCAGGGAGGCTAGAAAGGTTTTCCAACCTTTGGAGACTGTGTAAGTACAGTTTATGTATTAAAATTGGACAAAAGAGAAAAGCTACACTGGAGCATACAAGCAGAGCAAACCACAAAGGCCAGAACTTTCAAATTTAAATAAGTAATTTAAAAGATACTCTTGCTTTTGAATTTTCAGGGTTTTGTCAGCATATATCTGAGCCATAATGCTATTAAATGCAGGTTTTTGTCTACATCAGCTTTCTGATTGAAACAAGATAAAAAGCTGTTTGAATTCATTATTCAGGTGTATTTGTAGAGCAAAAAGCTGTCCCACACAAGTGTCAAGCCAGATTTTTTTCCTTCTATTTGATTCATTAGACACAGGGATTGTGATTCCTTTTGCATTTAAGACAGAGAGAAAAATTTTTGCATTTAAAAATGACATTGTGGATATATCTCTTTCCTAGCAGTTACTTAATAGCATGTTCCTTACCTTTCTTTCATAATATAAAGTTCTTTCTAGAAAGACCATTAAAGACAAGTATAGTAGAACAAATTTCACCATTAAAATTATATGATGAAATGCTATTACGTAAGCACATAAACAGAGAAGTCTCTAAAGAGATCAATCCTTAACACATCAGTTGAGGCTTATCCAGCAAGTAATTTCTGCTTATTGCATATGTCAACGTTGAAGAACTATTAAAAGTAATGAAATCTAGTTTGGGAATCTCCTCTTTAAATCCAGTTGCTTCAGTATCATTTCATACTGCCTCACAAACTAGACAAGAATTGTCTATAGTTCCCTTCTTCAAAATACAATCTGTTATTGCAAAATATCAACTCTTCCTTTTTCTTTGAATTCAGTGCTTAAAGCGTTTGCCTGAAGCTTCTTTTCAGCTTCCATTCCACATATCTCTTCCCATATCCATTGCAAAACACTAACAGCTTATCCCAAAGCTTGTGATACACTATAGTATATACACCATACTTTCTCTGCTTGTGCAGAAATATCAGGTTCCTTAAACTTATACTGTTAGCACTTTCTGACTATTCTTTTAACTTATTTCCTTCTACTCTCCTTCAACTTCTCTAATAATTTTTTTTTTTTTTCTGTGTAGGTTCTTGTGAATTGTAAGGTTTCAGGTTCGTGATTCTTCTTTAATAACCTTTGTGAGAAATTTCATGTCCACATGTGTATTGCTTCTGGAATCTCAGTCAGTAACTTAATGCTATGTTCTGACCTCTGTGTCATTTCTTCTGTCCTAGATCTCCTATATCTTGATGTTAGTCCTGTGTAACTGACTGCCAGACTAAACATATCACAGTAACATATCTCTCTGGAGGTGTTCAGCTCTTTATTTGTTCTGATTTCCTCTTACACTGGGAAATAATGTGTGATTCAAGGGAATCACGAGGTTGTGAATTGGTTTTGTGGCTTTTTAGTTTGTTTTTCAAGCAGTGTCATGGGCTACTTGACAACTGTGGAAACCACTTCCCATCTCTTGTCCAAACACACAGTTATATTTCCTAAGTAATCTACCTATTTTAAAATCCATGGCAAAATCAAACCATGTACTTTTTTAGCTATGACCTTACAACATAAATGAACACTCCCCACCCCCAAATGCACACAATTACACTAGGTGAAAAAATACGTTTTTATTCTCCCTTTACCCTGTTTCACCCTGGAAACAGGAGTTGGAACCCAATGAAAGTCTTTTACATTTAGGTACTGCTCAGTGAGGTGACTAAACTACAGGCCTATAGGAGCTGTGTGGACTTTTGATCCAAGAAAGCTCAAGAGCAACCACATGATAGAGAAAGCTTAGGCTGGTTTTGGTATTTTCCTGGTTTAGGAAAAATTTGGGAGAAATCCTCCAAAAGGACTCCTCTAGAAAGCAAATTCAAGTGGCCCCTCCCACAACTGGTTCAGGAAAAGCTTTTCTTGGAGAAAAGTGGAAAAAAAATTGTTTACTTAACAGGCAAAGCATTCACCAGTACAAAAAATGAACAATATTAAACAATTAAGCCTCTTGCCCTCCAAAAGAGATGACAAACCCAGAAAGTCCCCTTCCTGGGCTCTAGCTCGGCTCACTCAGTCTGTTATCAGTGCCTCCAGTGCTGGAGATGCCGCGGCCCAGGCCAGGCCCCGGTGGGCCACAGGTGTGAGCTGCCGGTGCTCTTCTGGGTGTTCAGTCCAGAGCAGGTTCAAACAGTTCCAAGAAAAAGAAAAACCATAGTCCAGGGAACTTCTCTGCCTCAGCTAGCTAAAAACTAACTAAAAGCAAAGGAGAGCTCTCTCCCATTGTCTGTCTGTGCTGCAGACAAAAACAGCTCAGGAGCAGGAATGTGGAAGAGTGAGTGCAGTTCTTGACAACAAACTCTGCGCTTCTTCTCTCCCCCACTTCACTCTCAGAACCAGTCTTAAAGGTTCAAAACTTATTTCTGGGCTAAACAGATGAATGGGGATACAAGCATCATAAAGTCACCCCAGGACAGGTACCATGTTGTCTTGTTTTCTTTTAATAAAGGGAACAGTTGGCACTTTGGAATGTCATGAGATTTCTTTAAAACTTAAAGTAGATTCTAACAAATTACCTTCTGAAGACCACATGTGTAGAAGTAAATAAACATAGCACTCCTTTAGAATGAGCTGTATATGCAGATCCTTACCATTTCTCCAATGGACTTCCAATCACTAGAGGGTGGTGACTTTAAAGCACTGTATCCAGTGCTTCTGGGTAAGAGATAACCTTCTGGCCTAAGAAAAAGATAGTAACAAGTGCACAGGGAATCACTAAAATGAGGAGAAAAAAAAGCCTTTTTCATTATTTTTCCCACTGATTCTTGGTTTAGGGAGTTAGAATGGTAATTGCTAAACAGAGACCAGGAAATACTGTTCAGCAGAGGAGTACCTCATATCCAATACTTTTATTCCTGAATAGTTTGTTTTGTTGTGGACTAAATTTAGCTTAATTTGCTTTACTTTCGGTTCCTTTGTGTTACCAGTACAATCACATTAAAAATCTCTCAGCTTAAATTCCTTAGGAGAATTGTCAATGCCCAACTCCCAAACCTGGATTTTTCCTTTGTGACTTTGTTGATCAGAAAGAGAAACTCTTCTTCCCTATCCACCCCCCCTCCCCACTGACCCACCCTCAAGGAACAAGAAATTATGGTTTAAGGCCTTAGAAATTCTAGAGGAAGATATTATAAGGAGCCTTATTTTGTATAAGCCTATACCATTTGCATATATCCAAGACTTTACAACAGAGGCAAAAGCATAGAGATGTAAAGTATTGAAAATGACCTACTTGTGTAGGTCTTAAGCTATTAATTATATCACTAAGTATCTTCTTGCTAAAAACTGACATCAGCAGTAAGAGAGAAAAGCATCATATGTAGATTGACAAGAGACAGAGTGTCCTATATACACAGAATCCCAGAATGGGTCAGATTGGAAAGGACCACATTGGTCATCTGCTCAAGCAGGGACATCCCAGAGCATATATATAGCACGGCATTGTGTCCACACCATTCTGGAATATCTCCAGTGAGGGAGACTCCACAACCTCTCTAGGCGACCTGTTCCAGTGCCTGGTCACCACCCAATAAAGAAGTTCTTCCTCATGTGTGGGTGAAACTTCCTGTGCATGAGTTTCTATCTCTTCCCTCTCATCTGACCCTCATGGACCACATCCTCCATTCCTCATGGCTCCTGAGCTGCTCAAGCAGCAGGAAGAGGAACTGGGGGTGAAGGAGTGAAGTTGAGCCGGGGAAGGAGGGTGAAAGATATTTTGCCTTTGTTTCTTGTTATGCAACTCTATATTTTAATTGGTGATCAGCTGGTTTTCCCCAAGGTGAGCCTGTTTTGCCTGTGGAGGTAACTGATAAATGCTCTTTGTCTTTGTCTTGGTCCATGAGCTCTTCCGGGTTATGTTGTGCCCCTCCAACCCTGTTGAGGAGGGGGATTTCTGAGAGTGGCTGTGTGGAGCTTTGACAGCCAGTCAAGGTCAAACCACCCCAATGAGAAAGCTTTGCTAAATCAGCCTGGGGGAGATCAACATTAAGGCTATATCAGTAGCCATGAAAAAGTTGTAGCTAGGACAGCTGTTCTAATAAATTAAACTTTTCCCTAGGCACTTTAACAGTCTTTTTTTCTTAATATGTCAGTCATACCTTCCAGATGTGTCTCTTTTAGCTCTCCTCCCCCTGGGATAAAGGACAAACAGTATAGCAGCAATATTATGTTGCTCCCTGTGTAGCTGTAAATGTCCTCAACAGCCTGGGGGAAGAAGAAAGGGGCTTGTGTAAGAAAACAGAATGATTTCCAGAACTTTAGTTCACTTTATCAGGCCAATACTTGAATATCATCAGAAGCACTCAGCTGGCTGAATATATATAGTGATGGTACTCAATATGATTTTTAAAATAACTTTATGAAAACTGGCTGGGGTTTTTTTGAGAAGGTGTTAGTATTTGCTTGTATTGAAGGTGTAGTATGTGTAATGCTGAGGGTGTGAGACCAAAACCAGACTTTCTTCATTATGATTGTCACCAACCCTCTGTCATTGGACCAAGAATTACACCGTCTTCAGTACATGTACTGCCACCTGTGAGCTTGAGGCAATTCCTTTTAAAGGTCTTTTATCTTTTTCTTTTTATTTTTCCCTTTCACTTCTGTTTATCTAATAAGGTTGCAGTTAGATCATGATGTTCCAAAAATATGTAACAGCTGTATCTGTCACTGGGCTGGTCTTTATCTGCTGGCTCCCTTGTCTGCCAGCCTGCTGAGCTATCAAGCAAGATTCTGCTATGAAGATTCTGAAATGATACACTTTTGACAATAGAAGAACACTTTATTCCCATTACATGTAGCCTTAAGTATACACATTACTCATACCAATACTGTCATTTATTGACAGTGCTGAACTGTCAGTGATCTAGTTAGCACAGTTTGATGCTGCAGCTTCAGTTGCTAGACAGAATGACATTTTGCTCAAAGAGCTTGTTATTACATTTTGATTTTATACAGGGGATTAAAGCCAAAACACAGGCTGGTTTACAAGGGAAAAAGAGCAGCCTGGAATGGTTTACTGCTTGCACAATATTTCATGGAATTTGGATATAAATCTCAGCTTGTAACAAACTGGGGAGTTGGATTCTGTGGGTTGGGGTTTTTGTTCTTTTTGATAGGCTTATATCTATAAATGTGAAACTGTTGAATATTGATGAACTTGAAACTAATAGAAATATTAGCTTCAGATTACATCATTTAAGGGCCCTGTGCTAGAATGGAATGCAAGAGATTCATAAGAAGAACCTTCATTCTGAATTCAGTGAATTCTGTAGAGCTTTGAAAAAAAATACAAAGAATTGGTGGGAACAAATTACAAAAGGGAATGTGCAAATATGTGTTTAACAGGGGTTAAGACTGGCCTATGCTGGTAGTGGAGAGTACTGTGAGGTTCTTTTTTTCTGGTTTGGACCCCACACAGCTGGGAACCTACCCCCAAGCCCCTGAAGAAGGTTCCCTCTCGTGAGTTCTTTGCCAGGGATGAAAAACAAGCAAGACTCTTTGTTTCTTGGTCTTCAGGTTGTTGTTTATTCTTTTCTTATCTTGAAGTCAATATGCCATCTGCCACCAGGCTTAGCATATGAGAAACAAGGCATAAAATGGACTCCAAACACCCAAACCCAAGGCTTTTTAAAGCTAATCAGTCCAATTACTTTCTAACACATATCTTGTTTTTACTTTACTACCAATAACTTCTACTAATCTACACACATAACACCTATGTTGCTGCTTTCTTTAACCAATGACTTTTTGCCACCAATGCTACAGAAAATGGAGTGGAAGAAGAACAAGAAGGAGAGGAGACAACACCCTAAATCCTCCATCTTGTCTCCCATTCACTCTCATACTAAAATCCTAAAATCCTAAATACTTCACCCTGTGATAGACTGCTACTACTACTGCTACTACTACCACTACCTAGTTCCCACCTGTGTTCTCTAACTCATCCCAAAGCCTTGGCAATTTTTTCCCTGGAACAGAGGTTAAATGCAGTGTTCTGCTGAGAGTCAGGGCTTCCTAAAACACACAGAAAACATTCCCTGTGCCCTGAATTCCAACAAGTACCATTTCCAGGACAGCAATTCCAGGATGGTGTTCCCAGTAGTAAAATGTAGAAATGTTCTCTGTATTAAGGTAAGAAAGTCTTCACCTTGGTAGGACCACACTATATCACCACATTATGGTGATTTGCCAGTGGTAAAGAAACTCACAAAATGTGGTGAGGATCTGACAGCTGCCATCTCTTTTTTCTCTTTTCTTTCTATGTTATATGTGTGGACCTGGCCAGACCATTCTGGTGCATTTGTTTGTGTCTGTATGTGCAAAAGGCCATCTTGATTAAAGATGCAAACACAAGGCCCCTTTATAAGGCCCTGCAGTAAATTTTTGCTGTTCCAAATTTTTAGTATCTTGATGCTCCAGAAAGGCAAATTTGCCAACTGACTTTAAGAAAACGCATAAACTTTAGAAACTCTAAGAAAATCTCCCATGACTTCTAATGTACTTTTTAGGTTTTGACCAGCTTGTGATTAGATTACGGCAACAAGTATGTCCAGTGTGTAGGATTCTAGTCTTACAGTAATTTACTCATGTATTCTTTTTAATGCATTGTTAATAAAAAATGGGAGGGATACCTTCTAAAATAAAATCTGACCTAAAACCTGGTGATGTTATGCTGCATTAATCTGACACCTGTGCTGAGTCTAGGCAATTTGATTTGTACTCTATACTTTTACTAGTGGCCTATATAGCACCCGTTATTTCCCACCTCAGAAGTTCAAAAACTTTTAGGTAAGGTCTCCAAAGGTGCATTTGCTTTTTAAAAGCAGTGGTCATTTTGTTAATTGTCTGGTTTTGGAGTCTTTAGAATATCCTTGGATTGTGATTTTGTCGCATTTGGTACACCACTAGTTAGTAAAATGCAATGGGTTTTTTTGGTCTAAAATACAAACCCTTAAGGGAAACTCAAATGCTGAAAGACAAATTGCACTCTCATGCAGGAAGGTAAAGCAGAGATGATTCTAAGTGCTGTAGAGGAGTCACTTTGCACCTCTTGTTGCATTACTGAGACTTGTGGCTCAGCCATGAATAGAAGTTAAACAGAATCCCGTTTAAATGCAGTTGTAATCACTTTAAATTTGGAAAAATCTGCATTTAGATCTCTTTTCTTATCCTACCTTTTCAATAAATTTAGGCGAGCTGAAACAGTACAGCCTTTGTTTTTCAGGATGCTCCTGATTTCTGCTGAGTGGTGCATATCCAAGACTTTTCGTGACTGGTGGGAAGGGACCTGAACACACACCCACAGTTCTCTCACACGTCGACATGTTTGAACAAGAAGAAATTCCCATGTTTGTCATAGCAAACCATAAAGGCTGAGTAGACTTGCCCTCCTTTTCACTGCACTTCAAAAAATTACACAAGTGCAAGGGACAAAGTATTTACAAGGACTTACATAAGTGCAGTGGCAAGCCTGCATAGTCTAATAAATACACCTTCCTGTCAGATCACCCTCTTTTGTACATGTCCTATTTCTTCAGTGTGGATACACATATAATTTTGGAGCAGGCACATGAAGTAGGATGCTGAATTGGTGTTGTCTCAGCCTGTTCTTGGTACCACTTGTGCAGGCGTCTGTCTTCCAGACACTGCCTTTTCAGCACAGGAGAAAGCGTCTCTCACGACAGACAGCACTGCCATAGCTGTGCAAGGGTGGGAGTAGGTAGAATTTAAATCTTTTTTTAGGGACACTGTCTTGGATTTCCACTACCTTTAACCATAATTTCTTTTGCTATAGTGAAGCAGCAAACTTGATCTTTCTCTTCTCAAAACTGCTTGTTCTCCACTATCAATAATATACATTGAAAACCATAGTCAAAAAACCCCACAAGCAAACAAAAGTTCTCTCTGAAAATCTATGAGAACTTTGTGAGAAACTAGATAGAAAAACTAAGTAAGGAAGGAGGAGACAGAAATTAGCAAGGACAACGTAGCAATTAATACATTTTAAGCTCTACTCAGGTCATGTTATTTAATATTCCTTTTACTCTATTTCTATGCAGATTGTGCTCACCATATACTATAAGGACCTTTAAAGCTTGAAGAAATGTAAAGATATTGAGAAGCACAACAGATTATTTTCGGCAAGTTGCAATGTCATAATACCATTCGACATCACGCACTCTGTTCCTTCCAGTTTTATAATGTGTTAAGGGATTTGTGCAAACTGCATCTTCCTTATAGAACTCCAGAACTTCTGATAGCAAACCCCTCATATTCTTCCTAAGTCTCTTTTCTGTGCTAGAGTAGGTTGGTGGTTTGGAAAGTATCTTCTAATGGCATAATCAACTTTTATAGGAATGTTTCCTGGCATGCATTTCCATTAGCTGTCCCTTTAAACATGTCAAAGTTAAGAAATTGCAGACATGAACTAGCCATCTGGTAGATGATGATTCATCTCTGTCTCTTAGAGATAGCAATTTTTCTTTGTTTTTCCTTAAAACCTGGGTTTGCATGTGCTCACAAGAGAATAAACTTCCAGGGCGATTCAATGAGTTCAGGAGTACTGTCTCCCTCACCATACTCTTCTGAGGAAGCACTGGTGATGACGGGTGTTTCTAGGGCCAAATAATTTCCATGTGAGAGCAAAACCACTGTGGGTTTCAGGAGCCAGAGATTTCAAAGCATTCAGGGTCATCCCCTTAACGATAAATTGCACTGAAAGAGAGCTGCAAAGATTTCCCCTGCCTGTCTGTACACACTTTAAAACAACCCGCGGGTCAGTGATGCTAACTCTTCCGTTATTTCTCAGCATTCTTTAACGAAGAGGGGGGGAAATTTAAGATATTGGTTGATAGGGTTTCACTTACTCTCTTGCCCTGTCCTCCTGTTAGTCTTTAAAAAAATTAAATACGAATGAGGGAGGACTGGTAAAAGATCATTTCTCAATTTCTAGAAGTCTTTAGTTTACTGAGAAATGACCCCTTGTTATTTTAGTACTGTTAGAACCCTTAAAAATAAAAAAATTAAAAATTACATAAATATTCTATTTCTGCATTTACAGAGGAATGTGATATTTGTATACTAAAAGGTGATAACTACTGAAGTTATAATTAGAATGGGAAGAGGGAGGAAATGATGCAGTAATTAAGGTTGAGCTGTCCTTTAAATTCATCTCCATAACATTTAAATGCATTCATTAACTCAATGCATAATTGGGAGGCATGCCATTAATGCAACAGTTCAGAATGTTTATCAAATTACTTCCAATCATCGGTGTATCTTGATGACACCTGGCAATCCAGTGTATGGACATCAATAAAATACTAATTATGAAAAACTAATTGTAATCACTCTGTAAGGTCTAAAAAGAAGCATTGCTGTTTAAATTAAATTAAGTTCATTTTATTGACTTAATTATTGAAGGATGAGCTGTTCCAAGCTGTAAAATTCTGAACTGACATTTCAAATTACTTCCATACTTATAATTAATGCCAATTCTTCTAAAAGCAAGGACCACAAACAAATAGATACAAAAGATAATAGGTCATGCAAATTAGCACATGCTTCTTCACCAGCTGCTGAAAACCAGTTTAGTTGAAAATGGGTTATACAGTATTCTTTTCTTTTTAGTAGAGACAAAGAACCCACAGAAGATCTATAATCTTAAACTGTTTGTTAAATAAGCCTTCTCTGTTTGTCATGTAGTTAGATAAACTACAATTGCGATAGAAAGTGTTCATTTACAGCTCAGCAAAATATGTTCGTAACTCACAACTCAATCTGCCTTTTGTTTTTTTTTCTCCTTCCCTCTTTGCAATCTTATTTCCCTAATTCTGGGCTCACAGCTAACCTGAAGGCAATGCACTTGGTCATTACTCTTTTCGTTCACAGTCTATTGCATTAATAATATAATGAACAATCTCTGTTGATAGAAAATGTTGGTATCCAAAGTTTACAGATATTTAAATAATCCTAGATTTGCTTTCCACTGTGTTAGGAAGTGTTTAACCCATGTTTGGCTTTCACTTATAATAATGGATTAATTGAGTATAAGCATGCTATAAACTTTATCAAGAGTTATTCACAATGAAATGATTAGTTTGTAAAATGATTATGCAAACAGATACAGTTTTATATTCAGAGCTTTGTTTTGTGTCATATAACAAAGAGTAAAAAGGCAGTTTGGAGGGAATAGGGTCATGCTGCTTTTGGCTGGGGTAGAATTAGTCTTCTTTACAGTATCTAATACGGGGCTGTGTTTCGGATTTGTCCTGGAAACACTGTTGATAACACAGTGTTTTAAATAATGGTGAGCATCACTTTCACACTACCCCACCAGCAATTTGGCTAGGGGTGTGCAAGATGCTGGGAGGGGGCACAGCCAGGACAGCTGACCCCAAGTGATCACACTAATATTTTGTGCTATAAAGCAACATGGCCAATATATATGGCTGAGGGAAGAAGAAGGATGAAGAGGAAAGTGATGGCATGCTGGGAGTGATGGTGTTTGTCTTCCCAAGACACCATTCCATGTGATGGATCCCTGCTCTCCTGGGGGTGATGAACACCTGCCTGCCCACGAGGAACAGTGAAGGAATTCCTTGTTTTGCTTTGATTTGTGCAGCTCTTGCTTTCCTATTAAACTTTATCTCAACCGACAACTTTTCTACCCTTTGCCCTTCTGATTCTCTCCCCCATCCCAGTATGGGCAATAGCTGAATGGCTGTGTGTGATTTAGTTATTGGCTGTGGTTAAACCATTACAGGTAGCTATGAGAGGCACTGCTTTGCAGATGTGTTGGAGCTGTGGCAAGGTTTTGGTGCCAGAATACAGAATTTAAGGGATGTCTGCTCTCTGCAGGGTATTTAAAAGGCGTATTATTGTTGGATTTTTTTCTGCTGCCACAAATACTGCATCAATGCATATGAAAATAGTCTGTTTTCAGGTCAGTTCTTTAGCACATAATTGAAAGCTAAGCTTTATTCTTAAAGACAAACTAGCTGGGACAAATGGGGCAGAGCTAACACACCTTAGACATGCAAAAATCTTGGATATGGCAGAATGTGTGCTGACATTAACTAATACTGTATCTGTTCTGTCGTATTTCAGAAATTAGTGTATAGCTTGAATTGGATATCTCCAAATAGTCTCAGACATCCTTAAATCTGTATAAAATGGATTTCAATTTCTCTAGATTTTCACCTATAAATATTAATAATTAATAGAAATGGATGTGATTGAGTTTCCATTCAATTACATCATTGAAACAGTGAGGTGAAATTATGTTACAGGAATATTTTCTAGGTGCATTAAAATGTGAAAGTAGTCTTTTTTAACTCTTGGTATACTTTCATTTCCAGAGGATGGCTTTGAAATCTAAAAGATCTTCAGTTATTCAAAGCCTCCAATAAAATATCAAAAGCATAAAAATCCTGTATTTTTCATGGGAAATTAGTTAATTATATTTACTATAAAAGCTATTCTCATATAAGCATACTCTTACACAGAACCAGAGGTGCATAGGTTCAAGCAAGCAGAATTAAATTTTTACAGCCTTGTAATGAAATTAGAAGCTGCTTTCAGACAGGATCAAAAAGTTAGGTCAATATCTGTTGAACTCAGCAGACTCAGCAGAGCTTTTACCTCACAAGTATAATACCTGAAAAGATAACTGCAAAATACACAAGAATCACAAATGCAGAATTGTTATTCCTGCGTTATTATTGGTGGTAGTTTATCAGAATTGATTAGAAATTTTGTTCTTCTAGGTTTACTGGAAATTTCTTAGACCAATATTCTCTGAGGTGTTGGCCTTTAGATTTTCCTGTCGTTATATCATAATTATATATCATTATTTCTGTAAAGATGTAGCAGTGTTTACTGCATGTATTTATTAAACATTGTTTTCACAACCTAACATCTTTTTTACAGGTAATTATTGAATAATAGTATGAGTAAATTGTGCTTATTTCCTTCCCTGTGAAAAGCATACTGCCCTGATATGCTACATTTCTGTTGGATTATTTGCATTCCAAGACATTCTACTAGTTAAGACTGGAATGTTTAATCTACTGGGATCTAATCTCAGAATCTTAAAATTGGTCTTTTTTTCCTTTTTTTTTTTTTGTGGTTTCATTCATTTATTTTTGTAGCAATATTTTTAAACTGCCATTGAGCTGTTCCAACACATTGATGGAACATCTGATAGTGGGCTGTTTGGTTCTTCTTGTTTCTTAAATGTGTAGAACAATTATTTTCCTCTATCAGCACAGGCACCTCTGTGTTTGTCTTCAGCTGAAGTCTGAGAAATCTTCTCTGGAGAAATACTTCTCCCAGTGAGAGATTTTGCAATTTTGTTACACTCTGATAAACGGATTTTACTTTTTAAAGTAAAATTGTTTCAGAAAGCACTACACCCAGCCTAGTATCACCCAAAATGCAGGTAGAATCTCTACTCCATCGTCCAGATTATCACTGACAAACACAGGACAATTTCAAGGTCTCCACTGGGCTCTTCTATCAGACTGGCTGCAAAATGTGTGCAGATATCTTATCATAGAATGGCCTAGATTTAAAGATCATTGAGTTCCAACCTTTAGACCAGGTTACTCAGACTGCTATCTGACCTGGCCTTGGGCACTTCCAGGGATGGGGCACCTACAGCTTCTTTGGGAAACCTGTGCCGGTGCCTCATCATCCTCACAGTGAACAATTTCTCCCTAATATCTTGTCTAAACCTCCTCTCTGTCAGTTTGAAGCCATTCCCCCCTGTTCCCTGTAGGTTCCCTTCAGGTACTGGAAGGCCACTGACTTCTACAGGGAAGACTGACACAATGTAGCATGTGTAAATTACATTACATTAATGAAGTGGGAACACGGAAGACAGGTGAAATCATGTAGAAAGCAACAACACCTAAAAAGATCTTGGGGCTAACACAAAACTGCAAGCTACTTATGTTTGAGGTGGGGCAGGTGTTGGAAGTAAGAAGACACTTGGTCATATGGCCAGAAATGCTCAGAGGGGTATTTATGGTATTCTCTTATGGTGTAACAGTGGGAGTGAGGGAGGAGGTCTTTGATAGGTACTTGAAATTTTGGGATAGACCAAGATCTAAGGAACCTAGCAAAAGCATGAGAATAAAAATTATATTTTTAGGTGTTTATTGATACCTTTGCAAGATCATAGTACTTGGTAAGGACATTTTAGTGAACTTGTGTGGCAATTCCCCAGCTTTGTACAGCTGTGAAGCCTATTTCTTCAGCATACCTCAATGTTGATTACTATACACTCTCTACTGTCAGAGATTCACTAACACTGATATATCATGGCCTAGAGGAACATCATAAAGATAGCAGCTGATTTTGCTAACGAAAAATTGAGACAGTGCTCAGTGACTTCTGAATACAAGGTTGATTTATCTTAGTCCTTTTCTTTTGTCCAATTTAGTTTGTTTTAGCATCCTTATTTAATGAAATCTTTTACTGAACGTTTGGATAGAGAAAAGGCCTATTTTGCCATAGGCAAAGTAGCTCCAAAACCACAGTAGAGTATATTTGGAAAAATGAGAGTGAAATAGAAAACTAAATTCAGCTGTGAATATGCTGAGCAATGTCTCCCTTGCAGCATTAAAGTTTACTGTATTGTACAGTGTGGCTTATTGTACTGTACATGAGCTGCAGAGATCTTGTCATGTTAGACTTTTCCTCTTAAAACACTAGACAGTTTCAAGTACTTTCTCTTTAATTCTCTATGACAGCATGTGAAAAAATTTTAATGAAACTTCATTCTCCTATTGCAGAAATTACTGTTTTAGAAAACAGTGGAGGTATTAATGATATTAGATGCATAAACTGTCAGTCAGAAGAAGAAAAAGCAAAACAAGCCAAACTTTGGATTGACATACTATAAACAAAAAAGGCTTTTCAAATTTTATAGCAGTGAGAGGCACTCATGCAAGATTACATCTTGAAAAACAGGAAGCTGAAGATTTACACCTACAGTAATTATTCCTTGCCTAGAGGAAATGTCATGTCTGAAGAACAGGGTGGGAATTTCAGAGCCCACCATTTTCCTACTTCCAGGTTATCAACCAGGCTTCTGGTCAAAAGCCTATGGAAGGAGATCTTGCTTCCAGAAAGCAGAGTTCACTGTGGGATGAAGGATATCACTGGGTTCTGACAATACTAGTGGCTGTGATGCTTGTAAAAATATTTATTTAGCATAATCTGCACCAAAACTATTGTCTTGGGCTTGCTTTTGCATACTCCCTGTCTTTCTCCCTTATCAGTTGTCTATCTCCCCACAGCAAGGCTCTTCCTTTCTCCTTCTTAGGCATAAACTGGGAGGTTGAGCACTGAGGCTGACTGAACACTATTCTGACTGAACCAGGAGGCTTTTGGCCTCAGCTGTTAGCAGGATCCAACTTTATGTTCTTAGGAATCTTGATGAAATTTAAAAGCTTGTTATTGCACCTATTTCAGTTTCCATGGGAACACTGATAAAACATTTCACTTCTTCTGTAATCTCTTCTCATTATCTTCCAGAACATAAGTCATCTGCTACCTAATTTTCTGGGCACTTATGTCAAGTAACCTTTTTTCTTTTTCTCTTTTTTTTTTTCCTTGCTTTCTTTTTTTTTTTTTTTTTTAATATCAGATAAAATTTTGGAGCTGCTTGTGTGCTACTCCTACAGTCTCACCACAACTGAATTTGTATGTCACTAGTAAGAGCAAATGCTGAACAGAAATCCTGGTTTGTGGGTAGAAATGGTGAGATAAGGAAAAGTAGGGTACAATTAGGAACTAGAATCATAGAATCATTTAGGTTGGAAAATACTTTTGGTAGGTTTAATAGGTTGGTATTCCTCCTGCACTGGACTGAGAAGCAATTCCATCAGAGATGTGATATAAGCAACTGAAAGGGAAGGGTTGTTCACTCATTCAAAGGACAAAGTGGCACCAATGTAATGTATATCTAGCCATGGTATGCCCTGGAATCCTATGGGATCTCCAAGATCCCAAGAATTATAATGGAGTAGGAAATGTCACTTAATTCTGTGTCAGTTTTGTTTTATATGACCACGGAAGTTCTGCAGTGACAGTCCTGTATTTTAGAAACTGCTCATCTCAACAGATTGTTATTAAGCAAGCATCTGAGAACCTTGATGCACTGGTGTTTCACTGAGTAGCACTGAACCAAGGAATTGACAAGAACGAGAATTAGAATTTCTGAAAATACATTGAGGGCTAAAGTAACTTTTATGTTGCTCTATCTTTATTTTTACATGAGATTTTTTTCTGAGTTGTAACCACCCAAACTCAGCTTTGGCTCTCCACAGGTAGTCAGCAACGTAGGGAGAAACCCCAAATGGATGTATTTGGTCTATATGATATATTGGCTCTGGCTGAGACCATATGAGACCTCATAGGTCTGTGCTTTGCATTGGTATCTAGAAAGATTTGGAGAACACACCTGTGCTCTGGTCCTGCTGGGCAGTGCTCACACAGCACCAGGGCCATCTCTCCAACACACCAGCAAGGCTACCCTCCCTCAGTAAGGTGGGAGTGGGTAAGATCTTGGGAAGGGTCACAGCCAGGACAGATGACCCAAGGACCCAAGCTGGCAAAAGGGATATTCCATACCCTACAGCATTAGCTCAGATATAAAAGCTAAGAGAGAGGAGAAAGAGAGAGGACAAACATTATTATGATATTTGTCTTCCAGAGAAACCACTATCTGTGCAGAAGCTCTGCTTCCCGGGAAGTACATGGACATTGTCTGCTGATGGGAATTAGAGAATAAAATCTTCTGTATTCCTTTTCTTCCACATTCAGCCTTTTCTTTGTCTTGTTAAATTGCCTTTGTCTTGTTCCATTGGCTTTTTTCCATCTTATTTTCTTCCCTCCTGTCCTGTTGAGAAAAGGAGTCATGCAGTATCTTGGTGAGCAACTGGCATTCAGGCAAGGTCAGTGCCCCCCCAGTCCTTTTTTGGCATCCAACATCTGGCATTACAAATTCAAACAAAGATAGCAATTGGGAAATGTAATCAGCAAAATACGGACTGAACAATATTAGAGAGTGAAAAGAACCTAGAGAAATTTCAGTTGTCATAATTGTGGCAAAAGGATGAGTGTTGGATTGTGTATAAATTGTCCACTTTTGTTTGGTGTTATGATGATGATTTTAGAGCACAGGATTATTTTTTGTTGATATGAGTGAAGTTTGTGGAGATTATGTGAGGACTGTGGATTTTAATTATTCTTTAATAGAACAGAAAAGGGGGATGGATGGATGGCTCCAAGAGGGACCAGCCCCTGGCCAAGGCCGAGCCCAACAGCAATGGTGATAGTACCTCAAGAATAACATTTTTTAAGACGAGGGGAAAAGTTACTGCCCAACAGCAATAAAATTCCCTAATGAAAGTATTCTTTCCTACTGTAGCATCTCTTAAAGAACTGCAGCCTGTGGGAATGACCCACGTTGGTGAACTTTGTGAAAGACTGGATGTCATGTTAACGATGCCACATTGGAGCAGGGGAAGAGCATCAGAGTAACAGAGATTAAGTGTTATGAAATGATCACAGTTCCCATTTTCCACCTTTCTGTGTCACTTCTGAGGATTGAGGGCAAAGAATCAGGGGTGTAGTTGATCCTGGGAAGAATGGACTGGGGAGAAGATGGTCTTAGCTTTGAATTTATTTCTCACTGTCCTACTGTTGGGGGTTGGTTTCCTCTTTCCTGTTCTCTCCTCACCATTTGTGTGGAATTTTCTTCCCAGTGAGCTGCTAATGGAATTGATGGTTTGAGCACCACACCTGTAGTCACAGTGCCGGGGTGGGGGGGTGGAGACACCAGAAGATTTGGGGCAGGAGGGTGGTCCCAGGCTCTCTGTCTCTCTTTTCGGAGGTTTTTGGAGGAGGACAGTCGGAGCCGCTGCTCCGGGAGAGGAACTTTCACTGCCGCTGCCAGAGTCCAGCCCAGAGCCGCTCCTTCTGCCGTGGGGATCCTGAGCTCGGCTCTCCCTGCCCTGCTGGGAGCCCCCTCACCCCCTGCCTGCCAACCAGCACAGCTTGTTGCTTCTGAGAGTCCTGCTGAGGGGACCGAGATCTGCTGCCACAGGGGTTTCGTGAAGCGAGGCCTGTCTTCCATCCCTCCCCGCCTTTGGACAAAGCCGCCATTGCCCCGCGCTGCCCGAGCCCGCGCCGCAGCGCCCCCTGCAGCCCCGTGGGGATCACCGCACCTGCCCTGAGCACCGGGAGCTGCCAGCGCCCCTGCCGGCCGTGACCGGAACTGCAGCACAGGGACAGCGCCGCAGCCGAGCGGCGTCACCGGGGTCTGGGTTCTGTTTGTTGGTAACGCCGGAGCTGCTGTGGTTTGTTTGTTTTATCATACATACTAGTAAAGAACTGCTATTCCTATTCCCGTATCTTTGCTTGACAGCCCCTTAATTTCAAAATTCTAATAATTTGGAGGGAGGGGTTTACATTCTCCATTCCAAGGGAGGCTTTTCCTGCCTTCCCTAGCAGACGCCTGTCTTGCAAAACCAAGACACCTACTCTCTTATTAGTTGGCAGTACATTGAATTAATTTCCCCTAAGTTGGGTCTGTTTTGCCCATGCGAGTAATTGGTAAGTGATGTCCCTGTCCTTACCTCAGCCTTCAAGCATTTCCACTGTATTTTCTTCCTCTGCCCTGCTGAGGACAGGACACTGATAGAGCATTTGGTGGGCACTTGGTGGGCACTCAGGGTCAGCCCTTGACAGTGAGCCAGCAATTGATATATTGGGAGTGGAGACTGGCCTGCTAAACAATAAAGAAACGCCAAAAGCTCAGAGATCTCTTTTCTGTATTAGGACTAACATCCTCTATCTAGCATGAGTGTCATTCTGAGCATATAGACAAAGCATTCAGATTTTGAATTACATGATCCCTATCATATATATAGTGTATCAATGCTTTAATTTTATTTGTAGTTAAATATCAATTAATCAATCTAATTTCCATCTGACTTTCCCATAACACAGAGCTCTAATTATCTTGCCTATCTGCTACCCATCTGCCCTAGGCAGTGTTGAATAAAAGAACTGCCTAAGGAACTGCCTAAAGAACTGGAGGACCTGCCAGACCCTACTCCAGGTGCTATCTTGCCAAAAATTTCCTGATGGTCTCTAGAAAAAGGATGTTGTATCCATCTCCTCCCTATAGTACAGCTATCTGGAATGCTGTTGGAGTAAAATAAGAGGAAAAAGACAGGATCAAAGTTCATCTGAGGTTCTTGCCTTTCCCCCATTGAATACGCTCTAGAGAATGTACCTTTTTTTCCATATTTGCTGTCCTAGTCTTTTTTACTGTAATGGCCGTTGTTCTGCAAGAGTGTATTTATCTTGTCCCAGTGCATATTACATTTTTAAGTACGTGTCTCTTGCAAGGTGCAAAGGCAAGGGGTCCACAATCAGCTTTATCCAGTCAATTCCAGAGCAGATGAGTTACAATAAAAAATATTGGTATAATATAGGCAATGCAGGAAAGTAGCTGGAAGACTGCCAACCTAGTACAAAGGCTATGCATGAACCTTACTCATACTGAAATAATAGAAAGAATTTAATTCATTTTAAAGGCTCATTTGAGAATTTGCACCAGCTGGCCAGTTAACTCTAAGTAGCCACCGTGCTATATGATCACAGGGTATAATCATTTGGAAGAAAACCCCCAAAAGTTGATGACAAATTAAATCTCTGTCTAAAGATCTTAAACATCTCTGACTTTCCAAAGCTTGCCTTGACTGTTTAAGGGAAATATTGATAAATTAAATATAGAATAGGACATGTATTTTTTTATTAATAATAATATTCTACTCTGAAACCACCTCTGAATATTTAAAAGCACAGACTCTTTTGCTATTCTTTTCCTCATTTATTTTTCTTTTTGTCATTAATCTTCAACAATTGTTTTATTATCTTTAAAAAGCTTATTAATGCAAATCTCTGTGGTATGCATTGCAGTTGTCTGCAATCAAATGTATAACTCATATATATTTATTTGTATTTTTTTGGCTTCCTATACACAAATGTATAACTACCATATTGTCTGCTATTCTTTCTGCTTTCATATTTTCTCCCCTCTTTTTTCTTGTTTATAACTCACAATGTACACAAGTGCATGCAATTCATTCCTTGTCCCTTTCTTTAAAATCATTAGCATTAGTAAATTTGGTGTTCCGTCCCTAGTAGTCTCCTTTGGCAGGAATTCCTAGAGCACTTTTAGGCAATATTCCCATGCTCATCTAGCTTCAAAGGGTCAGTTAGGGCCTTGGATCTGAGGACATCCACTTCTCTCTATAGATTATTTATGAAAATAAGTAATATTAATAGCAAAACCCCTACCTTTCACCCTAAAGTGTATATAAGGTGTATTTAATTGCCAAAGGTGAGTGTCATAAAAAGAGCTGTGATTTCTACTACATAGATATGGAGCCAAAGGATTATGGTCTTGTCTCACTCCATAAAATTCTACAAGTTAGATCGTGTGATGCCTGGGATCAATTCAGACAGCTTCTCTTTTTTTGAGAGCTTAAATCCACTCCATGGAGAAGAAGTTGAATACATGCTTGGCTTCATATTGCTCTGGAGTGAGGTCAAACCCATTGCAGTTGTTCCATCTGGAAGGGTAAGTGGTCACTGAGCCAGAAAGAGCACTCAAAGAATTCAGAAGAACTCCCTGTACACTCTTTCATTGTTGCCTAGTCCATGGTTTGTGCTACCTATTTATTGCTGACAGCCACAAGAATAATAAGGAATTGAAACTGGAAGCAGAACTGAGTGAAGTGGGACACTGCTGGTGGACCAGGAGCTGCTGACAGGGAAGGAGCAAAGGTAGAGGTACACTTTATTGGCCTTAGTCCCTCTGAAAGGTGTCATTATATTAATGGAAACCACAAAAGTACCTTAACTTCACATACCTTTCAGCTTTCTGTTATTTAAGAAAGCAGTTTACAGAGTCTCATAGCATGTAGAAATGTAACAACTTTTTTATTAAATAACAGAATTTTTATCTTATTGCATGACAGAGGATATGCACTATATCATTTCTTTTGACTAATGGCAGCATTTACTGTTAGATTAAGTAAAAGCTCTAATTAAACCTTATATCTCAGGCACGTTATAGTTCTTTGTGATGAAAAGGTTTTCTGGGTTTGGAAGAGGAGGATAACTAGTCAGAAGTAAGGGCTGGCTTTTTAATTTATTTTGTTATGTCTGTAGCAGACAACAATAACTTCATTTGTGGAGCTACAGTTCAGAGTTAGGTGCTATTTAGTTTTAAAAAGACTTTCAGGCATACCAGTAAAATCATGCAAGTTGAAGAAAAAATAAATTCTACTATTAAGTAGAATACCCTTAACTTTCAGGTGAAAATTGAAGGCAAGCTCTTGTTGATTTCTGCTCTCTGCAATAATAGGTTTAATTTTGCCATCCTAACTCATATGCAGATAAAATATCTACATATGCTGTTGCATGTTGAGATTCTTATGAATTGTGGTTCAAGACAGACAGGATTTATATTGAGCAGGCAATAAATCTGCACAGCATCACAAGATGTTAAGTCACTCACTGCCTGATCTATGCAATTTTGTCAGTTTTTATTAATAAAAATGTACATGAGAACTACCCTTTTCCTTCCATGAGTGAAAGTAAGTTTCCCTCAAGTGCCACCTCCTTTCCAAAGCATACAGGGAATGTGGGGCTTAAAGAGGAGTTGCTGTCACAGCTTTGACTGCAGCAGCTTCCACAAGCCAAGACACCGATTTGTTCAGGGCTGTTGTGCCAAGGTGTGGAGTGGGAATGCCACTGCTTTGACCAAAACTGGCTCATCATGCTCTTGGTGGAAGTGATGTTAATGTAGCCAGTCTTTTATGGATGCTGTTCCACAGAGCCCAGAAATGTTACTGATCTCCCTGTACTGAAAGTATGCAAGGTCTCACATGCTGCAAGTTCCCTTTGGCTTTTGTGAGAAAAGGCATAATGTGTGCAGAGCTGAACTTTTATGTTTTACAATATGCAAAAAAAAAACCCTCCAGGATTATCTTCGGGTTTTTTTGGGGGGGGTTGTTGTTGTTGTTGTTGGTTTTGATTTTTGGGGGTTTTTTTTGGTTTGGTTTTGGTTTTGGGTTTGGGTTTTTTTTTTTGTTTGTTTGTTTGGGTGTTTTTGTTTTTGTTTTTGTTAAGTAGTATATTGAGTATGTGATGACTATTTAACACTTACATCATTCACTTCTGGCAACAAAATTTATTTTTATGTATGCTTTGCCATTGGTTGAATGACAAAGCGGCAGCAAAATATTTAAATATTTCTACTTCAGCGGATAGATGAGGTATCTGTGCTCCCAACAATTGCAGAACAGACAACACTAGATTCACTGTGACTTTATACAAACAGTAAGACTGATCTTTCTGGGTAATTGTGCTACTTTGCCTCTTTGGTTGTACATATTGTTCTGTTATTATAGTCTGTTTGGTGTTGGAATGTTTCTAGAAGCTACTGCTGTTTAGAAACAAGCTGCAATCTGAGGTCAAAGATTTATAAATCTAACAGAAAATAATGTAGATAAAACAAAGGATTTTAAACAGCAAAGTTAGCTGCAATGTTGACACACTGTTTCTAAATTGATACAGAACGCATTTTGCAAAGGTATTGAACCTCAATCCAGCAAACACTAAATGCAACCACACATGCAGGAAAGGTTTTCTTGCTTATGCTGTATAGCTTAACCTAAAGTCCAGAAGCTGGATACAACTCAGTCCTCCAAGTTGCAACCAATTTCTTCTTGGCATCTCTCCAAGGGCCCAATAGACACTGGCATTCATTAAGATGTATTGGTCAGGTGAGTTTTAATTGCCTTTCCTGAGGGTTTGATACATGGATGCATCCTTCCTCATAAACTGACAGCAATTTATCTCTGCTTTTTGACTAGAATTTCAGTTCACATAAAATACACACCTGTTACATGCTTGATTCCGGGGTGGAAAGTGCCTGGATTGCTCAGGCCTGAGCCCCAAAGCTGCTCCGTGGGGAAGAAGTGAGAGATGTCAGCGGGAGACTCCTTCCAGACAGGGATGAAGGTCTCTGTCTGCTGATGTAACCTCCTGTTCAGAAAGGTTTGCTGTTTGCCAGGGACTCAGAGAGGAGATCATGATGGGGCTGCTGAAGCTCCTTTGGGTCTCTGATGGTCTTTATGGCTATTTTAGAAAGCCACAGTCTCTGACCCCAGATTACAGCACCTCTCACATAAGGAATGACTGACAGAGATGGGACTGCTCAGCCTGGGGAAGTGAAGGCTCAGGGTGGCTCTCAATAATGTGTGTAAGTACCAAAAGGAAGGATGCCAAGAGGATGGAGTCAGGCTCATTTCAGTGGTGCTCAGTGGCAGGACAAGAGGCAATGGGCCCAAACTGAAATGCAGAAGGTTCCCTCTGAACACATGGAAACACTTTTTCACTGTGTGGGGACCAAGCAGGTTGCTCAGTGGGGTGGTAGAGTCTCCATCCCTGGTAATATTCTAAGGCTACCTGGACACTGCCTTAGGTAATGGAATTTAATGACCCTGCTTGAGCAGGGGGAATAGACCAGGTGACTTTCAGAAGTGCCTTCCAACCTCAACCATTCTGTGAGTCTTCTTATATGGTATAGTCAGGTAGCGTCATTGACTATAAAGCACCTAAGTTATGGTAATGCAACTGAGTAAATCTCTGAATATAAATACTTTGTGTTTTATTTTGAAAAGTAAAAATAACTTCTCTTGAAGTTGATACTTTTTTTCTTCCTAGCCTTCCCACACCGATTTAAAGAAAAAAAATCAGTCTACAAGTGCTTGTAATTTGTCAAAGGTCAAATTTGATAAAATATCCTTAGTAGATCATTTAAGCAACTAAAAAAATTTAAGCAAGCATGATAGGCATATGATTTGAATGTTCATACACAAATGTCAGAAAATTAGTTATTTTAGAAGTTGGAGGCATGTAAAAATGCATAACCTTGTATTCATGATCACGCCATGAGCGTACCTGCCTGGAAATGGATCTCAAATATACTGACAGGGGACCTGGATATAGAAATGTGTTTAGAAAAATATGAGGGGGCAGGGGGGAAGGAGTGTCTTTTTAAAAATAATGGTTTTTTAGAAAGGTGACCAATAGAAAGATACTAGAGCAGCAGTGTTTTAAATTGAAGGGTTATTTTAGCTAAGGTTAATATATTGTTCTGAAAAATTGACATACTTGAGATTATTTTTCCCTTTGGTACTAGTGATATACTAGTGAAGTAAAGTACTCTTATAATGTGTCATATGTCAGGCAAATTTTCTTTATATAATTATCCATGGACACTGTACAATCATGAAATTTCAAGAATATGTCTCATCATTCTCAGCTCAGAAGAACAGCAGATGGTGTTTGCTATTGGGTTACCCCAGAGAGCTCTTTTTTTTTTCTCAAGCTTGAGTTTATGTCTGAGTGTATACATAAATTCCATGATTCTATTTATATAAGCATGCAAGGCATAAAAGTGACAATAGCATTGACCTGTAAATAACATGTTGCTTTAATAGCCTTAAATGCTGTTATTCCAATCAAGATTTCCTGTACCAAAAGTGAAGAGTGGAGGTGAGGTGCCGAGTTAGAGGGGGCAGTTAAGTGAAAAAATACTTTCTGTCAGAGAAGTGGGATTACAATTAAAAACACCATGGAGAAAATTGAAAATATGTTTTGGAGGCCAGTTTGCAAGTGCTCCTGGGGGAAGTTCGGAGGCAGTGCCTCTGCTCCAGCTGTCCCTAAGTCCGGCAACACAGGAGGGACTAACATCAGTACGGGCACCTGAAAGAGAGGTTCTATTTCCATATTAATTGCCTATTTCTGCATCCCAGGGGACTTTGGGGGATTATTTTTAGGGCCAAAATTTTGTCACTTATATTGGAGAGGGATAAATGCTTCTAGAGTTGCCAAGACTTGTGCCATTCTAAGGTTAATCCACGCTGTATAAAACTCTCTGAAATGACAATAACAAAGCGAACCCAGCTCCCAGATAACATCCAGGTATATTTCCTAGAGAAACTATCATATGGTTTAATTGTGACTAAGTTAATAATTCTGATATCATGGAAAATGGAAGAAATTGATTAATATCAGAAGTAGTGAAGAAACTAATTTTGAAAAAAAAAAATTGCCTCAGAAGCTATTCAGAGAAGTACAAATATATCTGAAATTCATATTCAGATTACTATGTGTGCTAATTATTACTTTTTTCCTGGTGCTTTATACCTTTTTTCCCATAGCCAGCTTTTCTTTTCTTCTCTCCTCTCCTCCTTTTTCTTATCTCTATATACGAAAATTTAATAGATACTTTTGAATAACTCTGAAATGGGTAAAAATTACATATTTTAAAAAATTAAGCACAGTACAACATACAAGGGTTTTCGTTTTTTGGTTTTGGTTATTTTAATGGGAAATCAGTGTTAATGTGTTCAACATGAGTAAGATTAGTTTAACTAGTATTTTGCCATTGGTAGTATGGCCTTTCTCCCTTTATTTATGAAATAGATGTGTTAATGGGACATGTCGCCGGTGTTGAATTTTGAATTATTGCAGTTACCTCCATATACAAGAAATTAATGCAAAGATGTATTCTGGCATACCTTGTTGTAATTATCTTTAAAAAGATTGTAAAAATCTCAAGCATACTTGTTGGCATTTTCTTGCAAAAATTGCCAATGACTCTATCCTTCTCTTACTTCTCTTGTTATCTTGGTCTGCAGAGATTATCAATTATAGTCTATGTGGGAATGAATTTACAATACATTATTACTAAAAATACAGTGGTTTTAATATTCTTTCAAATATTTGTTATCATTTTACTATATGCACCCTCCACATCTCTGCTGCTTCCTACACGCCACTGGTGGGTTGAGCAGGGTGTACTGTAATATGACATTACCTTTGATCCTGGGTTTTGTCCATCTCAAACAAAGTACCAAGGTAAATGTGTGTCTCATGCCTTACCTTTGTCACATGCACAAAAAAGTAGCATGGAGCCCACTCAAAAATCAAGTTGCTGATGAAAAATGATTGGTTTTTGTCAAAGTATTCTGCCACCTGCAAGTTGTTTTTTCCCTGTAATATGCTTGGGAGGAAAATCCCCAGCAAATTTTTGGAAAAGGAAAACAAATTTCTCTGTACCTAATTCTGAGTTCTGTGTAGTCAGTTTATCTATTACAATGGAAATCAATGACACAGCCGATTCCTCCAGTATAGTCACGTGTTTAAAAGAAAAGTGTAAAGCAGGTATCCAAACTGAAAGGAAAAATAGTGTGTGTTGAAGGGCAGAAACCAGTCTGGGATGTGAATTGTTGTTTTACATATATCTTGGAGAAGAGAAGGGTTAACGATTCCTTCTCTTGGTACTTCTGATTTGCCAGTTTAATTCTGCATTAGCAGTGGTTTATTTCATTTTTATATTTTTATCTTTTGTTTAGACCTGGCTTTTTTAAAGGATATTTCCTGCTGATTATTCAAATTCTTTCCGAGAAATGAGGTGACTGGGAGCTAAATTGGCAATACTTAAGACTGTTATGAGTATCAAAGCTAAAAACTTGCTTCACTCGCTCTTAAAAATTAGAGAGTACATAAATTGTATTTATTAACTTGTTTAGCCTATTGTCATTTGATTAGGAGTGAATTATTTTTTTCTGTGCTTATGGATGAAAATAAGATATATCTTAGAAAACAAGGGCTATGTTACTCCCAGGTTGGACCAGGGACCTCCTGAGGGCCCCTCCAGCCTTAATCCTAATATGTAAGAATCCTTGAGAAGATTCAGTTTCCTAAAAAATAATCTGTGAGCAAGAGTTATTGAAGCTACAAACTCAAAGAAGGAAAATTAGAAACATAAGCCCAAATATTAGATTATACCATTGTCCTNAGTGGTTTTTGTTTGTATTAATTGTATTTGTAGATATATTTCTCCTAGTAAAGAACTATTATTCCTATTCCCATATCTTTGCCTGAGAGCCTTTTAATTTCAAAATTGTGGTAATTCGGAGGGAGGGGGTTTACCTTTTCCATTTCACAGGAGGCTT
The DNA here is from genome assembly GCA_013399835.1 of Leptocoma aspasia. Classification (NCBI taxonomy): domain Eukaryota; kingdom Metazoa; phylum Chordata; class Aves; order Passeriformes; family Nectariniidae; genus Leptocoma; species Leptocoma aspasia. The sequence goes on along the minus strand of VXAX01005581.1, from coordinate 331,725 downwards.
TTGCCTTCCTTAACAGACTCCTGTCTTGTCAAACCAGGACAACCATGCCAAGATAAGTGTGATGAACATTTTCACATTTCCAAAGGTACGGAAATGAAGTTGGTAGAGTGGTAGAGAGCAGCTACTTTTAGAAATATAGATTTAGATATAGATATATTGATGTATAGATAAATTTTTTTAAGCCAACTATAAAAGGATTTGAACTGGGAGACAGTGGTATTTATCTGTCAAAGACAAAATGTGGCCATGAAATACTTTCTTCTAGTTAGCCTTTGAAAGGACTTAATTAGACTTACTTGAGTCATGTAACACAGTAGCTGTGTTGGTCAGTTGCTTCCCTTATTGCCTGTGAACTCAAGAGAAAAGTATCACAAAGATTGATCATTCACAAATTTCATTTAAATAGAATGAAAAGCTTCATTAATGAATGTTTTCTTCTCTTTCATGACATGGCAGAATCCTGTGTTGGTAACTAGGGAATAAACTCACTCCAAGTAGTCTTAGAAATGCTCTTTATTTAGGATAATCTCTGATTGTAACTTGGACTGTTCTTAAAATCAATTTTAAAGAAAGACATAACTCAAGAGGAATTATGATCCTTTTATTCTAGTACTCACTTAGAAGCTTATTTTGTTGTTCCAGTAAGATTTATTTAGCAGCTGTATTTGAACATTTTAAACATTGCAGAACTAGATTCCAGTTTATGACATCGTGTTGTAGCAGAAGGGAAGGCAGAAAATACTCTGCTTGCAGGACTTGAATGGGAATTCTAAAGCCAAAATTTTATAATTTTAAGTGTCTGTCTTGTGACACTTAACATAAGTTAAAAATACATATTTTTCATTGTTTAACTTAATAAACAGAAACATTACGGGATATGTATTCTCCCTACAAGTGAGATCTGTGGTACATAAAATTTTAAAAAGGACCTATTTGCTTTTCAAGGTGAATTGCTTGCCTGTGGGAAAAAAAGTTTTCTTTAATTGGTCTGTGCACTTCAAATAGAAGAAAAATAGATCAGTTCATCATGATTTTTCTTTGTATTTGTTCATAATAACTGATGTGTGTTGCAAAGTCTTTCTTTGGGAGAGGTAGGTATCTTTCACTTATTTCCAAGGATTCCTGTTTAGAAAACAAATCCAAACGTAAAAATAAAGTAGAGATTATTCAACAAGAAGACATAGACTGAAAAAGTGAAAAGTTACATAAATTAATTTTTCTACAAGCTCGTGTAGAAGTTTAGGGGAAAGGCTGGATATGACAACCTACAATGTTACTCTTATTAACAGTAGTGCCAGCTAGGGTATGTGAATATATTGCTGAACAGGGGTTTGAGATGGGAGTATGTTGCCAGAACTTGGAAGAATAAAGAGTTATTTATTCCATACCAATAAAGAGTTATGTATTTCCTTACCAATTTAGTGCCATGGGCAGGGACACCTTCCACCAGACCAGGTTGCTCAGAGCTCCATCCGTCTTGGCCTTGAACACTTCCAGGGGTGGGGCATCCACAGCTTCTCTGGGCAACTTGTGCCAGGCCTCAGCACCCCCAGAGTAAAGGATTTCTTTCTAATATCTGATCTAAACCTGCTTTCGTTCAGTTTTAAGCCATTCCCCCTTATCCTGACACTACTTACCACTGTGAAAAGACCCTCTTTTCTGGGTTGGGTGCTGATATAAGGCTGATATAAGGTGTCCCTGGAGCCTTCTCTTCTCCAGGTTCAACAACCCAAATTTTCTCAGCCGGTCTTCATATACCTCTGCATGTAGTGCATATTTCGCTTGAGCCTGTTTTTCCAAAATCTTCATCTCCTCTTGACTCCAACCAAATTGAAAAGATACAGCATATCTGGAAATCATGACTGTAAATTCTTCCGTAGAGAAAACATAGTTGTGGAAAGCTCTTATGTGATAAAAGTATCACTAGCTGCACTATCCAACAGTCCTCAGAATTACGCATTTTTTTTCTCTGAACTCAGAAATCAGAAAAAGGGAAAAATATTTTTCTCTCCTTTTTGGGTCATCAGTCAGGAATATATCAATCTTGTTGGTTTTTGGAAGGGACAAACCTTATCTGAATTCTGTATTATAGCAAACATTGGTCACACCAGTAAAAATGGGAAGACAGTAGATATTAGTAATATCAAATTTACTATCCAGCATGCTGAACAAAATGTTCATGCGTCAATAGGCTGTGTATTTATGTTACTTTGACAGTAAAAAGAAATGTTAAAAGCATTAACCACAGAAAGGTATGCCATCACTGTAATTTTTGTTATAGAGCCAATAAAAATAGGCTTCAATAAAAACACTCACATAAAATAAATAAATGAATATATAAATAAATAAAGCGACAAATTGAAATAATGAAGCAATTTCTTTGGGCTCTAAAGTAAACAACAGTAATTTTTTTACCAATCCTGTTGTTTCTTCTCCGGAATTGTAATTACTTACAATATAGAAGAAAGCTTTATCTGCAAAACTCCTAAACAGCAAATTTCTGGAAATGAAAATAAAGTAATATAAAGGAATTATTTGTTATCCAGCCCAACGCTGTGAGATGCTTTTCTCTATGTGTTTTACATGCCACTCAAATACGTTCTCAAGCAAACTTATATCACATGCTGATAGTAACAAAAGGAACTTTCTTTTTACATTTTTCGTTCTCTTAAGCTGCAATAAAAATCTGTACTATAAGTGACCTTTGAAATAGAACATCCAGAGCAGTGCTCCATAGCTCACATAAACTCTAATTAGTTGGAATTTTTTTTTCCTGGAGGAATGTGTGAAAGGGAACAGTAAGTAAAATTGTACTGCTATTCTTTATACTGATTAAGTATCCAATGTATCCAAAGTAATCCAATTCAGTAGTCTGGGTTTTCAAAACCACAGAAAGGGAAGAGAATGTGTCACTCCATATGTGCAGCTCAGCCCTTTCTGGGTTAAGAGTTATGGTAAAAGTTTGATTGAAGCTAATTTTGTTTGGATACGTCTTCTGGAACTTTATAGCCTGCAGTATTTGTAATTAAGCAAAATATAAAATCCTGCCAATACCCCAGGAAAGAACTGAAGTGCCTGAGGTGTGTGGCCTAGGCAGACTCTGTCCTTTCTAACAGGCTAGTTATTTGTGGCCCTGGAGCTACAGCCTGCGATTGCATCGCAGTTCTTGGTGTCTTTTTGGCAGCAGAGATTTCTGGAGCACCAGCAAGGCACACCTCGCACACCTCGCACACCTCATGAGTCACTCTGAGGGAGCCGGGAACAGATACACAGATAAAATTAGTACCCAATCCTCACCAGAGGCATTTTCAAATTTATATTAAGTCTGAAAATTTGTATTATTTTTCCTTCTAGTATATCTGTTCTATTCTTAGCTTTCTGTCAAGGCTTTCGTTCCTAAACCTTCGTTAAGTACGGAAGGGGCAAAATAATACAGATGGTGATGTGCAAAGACATATGTAAATGTTGTATTTGATATGGGCTACCAGCATAGGGCAGTAGCACTGGATTTCTGCCAGAACTTGATTTAGGCTGGCTAGAGTTTTATGGCTTAGGAGTTCTTTAGGGTCTTTGGTTTTGTAGAGTTGTTTTACCATAGTTACTCAAGGACACTTTGAAGCATTTTTCCTAAAAAGGTACCTTGTGTAACAGAGTAGAGCAAACAGTAGAACGTTTGTGTGGTAAAAGTACTTTTAATTTTACTTCTGAATTACAAGAGAAAATATATTGAGCATCACCCATCCTTATTCTGGTAGAAGAGTTCTTGGTAGAAAGACCTCTCAAGACAACTTGATGCCACCAGTGGTTGGGGTGTAGCCATGTGAGGTGGATCTAAATGTTTTCATGCACCATGACCTCTGCAGATACTGGGTAGTATCAGCATTTATTTAAGTTTCACCTGTATTTCTTTATTTCTAAACTTCTCTTTATGCGCACCAGAGCTCGTTTTCAAGATAACGTCCAAGAAAGTTTGCAGAACAAACACATACGGGTGGTTTTGATGTGGACACTCTCTAAGATTTCAGAAATTAACTTTACATATTGATGATTTTTTTAAAAGTGATTATTTCTTATCTTCTATATATATTCCAAATAGTGGAGTTATCTTTAAGATTTCTGGGATGGGAATAAGTCTGCTTTAAAAGGAAAACTTACTTCTCCCTTCTTTCACTTTGTTTTTTAAACTGGTCTAATTGATATAACAGGAACCTTTTTATCATTACGTAGGAGACTATTTTCAAAAGAAGAAAAAGAGCTGAACTTTTCATAAAGATTAGTCTATATGTCACTGTAGTGACAGTTCAAAATAAAAGTGCTGCAAGTAGTGCATTTCTGCTGTAAGTAGTGTATTATGGGACTAATTTTTAGCTTTCTTCTCCAGTTGCAAGTTTAATTTACTTTTCCTCTGAAATCTAGGCACATCAAGCATTTTTCCAGTCCCATGGTGGTACAGGTTTGGAGACAGAATTTGAACATGAATATTCCATGTCTTAACTGAGGGGGTTTGATTGCTATAGACTCAATCTCTGCTTTTGAAAAATAACTCCCAAGAGAGATTCAAATTCATGAGAAAGTAACAAATTAGCCACTAGTTTCTGAGTTTCTTCCCCCACTTGTTTTCCCCTTGCTCTTTTTGATCAGAGATTCCATCCTTGTCAAGAGACATCTCCCCATTCAAAGGTTTTGATGAAATTAGTATGTTTTCAATAGAAAAAAAGACTGACATCATTGTCAAAATGTTTCTAGAGAGCAGAGTTTCTAAAAGTTTAACAAACTCTTATTTTTTAAGTCTGAGAGTGACTAGACTGGTAAAAGCACTGATTATCTAAATACCTAAATATTTTCAAAGCTAATAAAATTCATGCAACATCCTCCATATACAGGAGCATACATTGAAATTCTGAATCTAATAAGATAAGAGGAAATAGTTTCTACATATTTTTCCATGAAGCCAAGATTTTATCCTCTTATAATTTATTTATGGACAAAGATGTGGCACAACTGTATGTACATAAAACCAAGAATTCATTGTTAGTACAATGGAAATCTTAAGTTGAATTATTACTAATCCAGATGTAATTGTTACAGAACGAAAAATAATGAAGTTAAAATTTTTAAATATACATGCCCCATCTCCTGGAGCAATGTTCATTCTCCCTCTGCTCCTCTGCTTCCTGGGGTCAGGTCTTTTGTGCTGGTGCTGGGAAGGGGAAGGTGTGCAGTGGGAGTCCTCAGTGTCTGGAGTCCTTTACTGACAGGAGTATGACGCCGGTGTGGTTTGCTGCCTCTTCTTTGGTCTATCCACTTTGGATTATTTTTTGTGCATTTTGTAACAATTTTACGTCTTTCTGCTTCTTTGCTATCATAACAAGGCTGTGTTTCCTTGCTCTGTCTGTGTTAGTTGCAGAAGCGCTTGTTGCCATAAAAACTGCGCTTGCATCATACAGACAAACAAAAGCAGGACAAATTGGCCATGGACACTTAGTGAGTTTGAGAAACTGCTGTCACAGCAGAAGTGAAATGAAACTGCAGCCAGGTCAAGAAACGTTCACACATTGCGGGAGTGGCAAACCTCGGTGCTGAGGCCTTGCAAGCTCGGTACAGTGCGAGGTCTGGCAGTGGCAATGCCAAAGTGCAGGATTGCAACCCTTTGTGATAAGGAAAGCCTGGGCTGGAACTGCCTGGAGAGGGGACTGCCCTGCCAGTCTGCTGCAATGTTTTCTGTGGTGCTGGTAGAAATCACTGCTCAGCCAAGGATGAGCTCAGGACACCTAACAGCCCATCCAGATTCTGTGTTGGCACAGATCCTGTGTTGTGAGAACTGATTTTCAGGAAACTGCAAAGAGGTAGAGCAGAAGTCAATAATTTTTTCCTCTCCTCTAATGCTTTCCTTGTCTAGTCACCTTTTAATTGGCCTGGACACAATTTTCAAAAACCACAAGGTGACTACAGACCCCGAGGCTTGCAGACTCTTCCAGAAGAACTTTTTAATCTTAAGCGTTGGAGAAGTAGTTAAAAGCAGTTGACAGACTCAAATTTTGATTAATTAACACTTACATTCTTCATTCTTTTCCAGGTGAAAGACCACTAAGTAGCTGCTCTGTCTTACAATTGGAGTAACAGTTGCCATCCCTTGAGGGTGAAGGATGCCAAAGGCGAAGGCAATTAAATCCTTGTTATGCTTTACCTGTTGGCAAAGCTGATAATTCACAGGTAGTTTGCTACCTGCAGTTTGAATAACGAGGTGTACGACATTTACAAGTCAGGGCAGTAAAATGGACATGGCAGTAGCATTCAGCTGCTTCGCCTGAAGATGAGGGGTTTCATTAAAGCAGTCACATATATAGTGCTACAACCATGGAAAAGCATGTGAATCACTGAAACTACTGTATGGAATTACAAATTTGTCTGTAAAAGCATTTACATTTGGCAGTTCAGAGAAAATTTAGTTTTGTTTTATTTATAGGCCTATTATGTGAATTTTTGGATCTTTTTCTTTCTTCATTGCCCTTCAGTGTTTTCTTCAGACCTCAAAATAATTAAAAAAAAAAAAAAAGGATGAGCAGTATATAAAGCTATTCAAAATAAATTACACGAAGATAATATGCACACATATGACATTATTAAGTACTGTATACAAAGAACACAATAAATGTTAAGTTATCATAATAATTGCTAATGTTGCAGTACCTGGCAGGTCCTGTAAGAAGGCACCCCAGTCTTTCCTTGACTTCTATACAGTTCCTGGTGTCAATAGAAATTCTTATCTTTCAGGGAAAATGATGGACACAATTTTGTTCGGGATATTATCTCTTGATAAAAACAATGTCCTTTTTATAACAAGCATAGGTGAAGCTGTGTTGTAAGAGACAAAGGGATGTCTTGCAGATTTAATATGTCATTTTTTATCATAACTTGGTATTTTCTGAAGTTCTTTGACATTACTTTGTAATTTCACATTTCATAGATCATTATTTTATTTTTTTTTCAACCCAAGTATAATCCTAAATAATCTCAGTTCCTAACCTTCTTTTATTACTTATTTTACAGAACCCATTTTTCTGAATTTCCTTCAACAGTGACTGCTAACCCCCTGTGAGATAAATCAGCATTGCTCAAGCCGTCCTCTAAAAAACCAGAACATGGGAAGCCTGAAGACTGCACTTTCTGTGACAACAGGTTCTAGAAAACTCTCCTGTCCAAAGGCTCCTTGAAAAGTAAAACAATTAAAATATAACATCAGAGTAGTTACAAGAGGCTGGACAATAGGATGGATTGAAGAAGCCTTCCTCAGAGTAGTCCAGAGTAGATGGCCAGTGTGAGGAAATCCATGAACTCTGATTTTATGTCCTCCCCATTTATTCCCTTGGAGAATTTACAGTCCCACAGGTATCTTGCCTTTCACTAGGATGTTTTCAGTCTATTACCAGCTGTAGTTTCCATTTTTTTTCAGCTCCTACCTTTGAGCAGACCAAAAATTATTCTTGTTTATATTTATTTAATGAGATACAGGCAAACCATGTCAGGAAAACTGTGTCAAAATGTGTTTTCTACATAGTAACCTGAGGCCAGCAACAATTCTGGTTGCTCTGGGCTCCAGTGCAAATGAGCTATCTCAGCACAGACGTGACAATGAGTAGCTTTTGCTAGGAATGCTTTATCCTGAGACTACATAGTCTGAAGTAAAAATTCAGTACTGGGCATGGAAAAATATAATATTGGTTTAGCTGACAATATTAAGCTTACAAAATTTTAAAATCTGTATTCAGATTGTCATAGTGTCTCTTGCCATACCAAAATCATAATCGTAAATTTACAGGTGACGTATTTTTAATGTTCTAAGACTTATGTTAGAATGACCTGAAGCACTTTCCTTCCAGATTCAGATTACTATCAACCAGATAGGCACCCAGCAACATGTAATATGAAGGAAGTGATGATTCATTGTCAGAATCCGACAAAATAGGATAACTCTGTCTTCTTGAACTACCCAGCTAATGTTTTTTTAAGTTGCATAATGCATTATGCATTATTAAATTCTTACTAAGTCAGCTGATGGGAATTCAGACTCTGATAAGTGTATGGCTATCAGCTTCCTGAAATGGTACTTCTCAGACAGAATCTGCTGATATTCAGGGCAAGTTATTGCCCAGCATCTTATTGACTTTTTGTCAGTTCAGATTTCTTAATAGAATATACGCAGGTATTTCTGATTTCTTTACAATTTGTAACAACAACAACAAAAAATAGAAGTCCAGACACTTTGTAGAGGCTGGGCTTTTTAAAGAAAAGAGAAAAGGAAAATGATCTCTAGAACAGCGAGATCTAAAGGAGGTCTTTTGGCTAAATAAAACTCAACTGTATTGGATTGTTTCCCTTTTTTCTGTCCTTTCACCACTTTTTAATGGAAAAAATTCCCCCCTCAAAGGAAAAAAAAGAAAACTACTTGGGTTTTTCCATGGTATTTATGGATAGTCTAAACCAGAAAGATAATTTAGTGGCTTTGAGATCCCTACATCCTTAGCCTTTTCAATGCTGAGAATAAAGGAGTAACAAATGAGTTTTAATTGTAGCCTACAACTTACTGCAGCCATCTCTATCCGAAAAGTTATGGTGGCAGCTATCTAATGCTGTTATGCTTAAGATCCTGTCAACACTGGCACTGTAAATCCCATTTGACTGCTCTTTGGAACTTGGCCATAAAAAAGTGCTTCAAACTGAACCTTGCTGTATATGGCTTTAGACCAGCAGCTTTTCCTTTTTCTTCATACATATTTTAAATTAATGGGTTTTCAAGTAAACAGGAATAAAAGAAAGCTATACTTCAGAAAATAAGAGTTCTCATGTTAGTTCATTTATTTTTTTCTTTATTGCTCAGTTGTTAAAGAAATAGATGATATAAAAGCATTAATTTTATTTCTTTCCTACACTGTTTCTCACTCACGTGGATTTATCCCTACCATCATTCAGTCAGGTGATATCTGTCCTTCACTTTCTTACCTCCTGTGTGTTTCTTCTGTATTTTCAGTTTGTTTCATTTTTGCCACACTTTCTCAAGCTTCTCTAGGGTCTTCCAAATGGCTTCCTGCTTATATTCTTTTACAGTTGTGCAGCTATTGTAATGGAAAGCTGTGACAGACCTTTAACTGCAGCCACCACCGCTTTTCTTTCTTACCTGTGTTTCCTTTCTTCTTGTAAGTATTTCTCACTTAATCTGACTTTTACATTCTCACCTTTCTACTTTTCATGATCATTGCTAAGCCTGCTGATCGAAACATGAATGGGAAGAGTTGGTGTCTTCACATATTTACTCACCTTGTTTTGGCCTTTTTGTCTGCCTCTACCTTCTTGTGAGATGTAGATTAGCAGTGATCATATTAAAGGTGCTCCTCTCTGTTTTTTTCTTTCCTGGAGCGTTGATGGGTTTTTTTTCCCTCGCATCCATGATACATTATCTTGTTCTGTACAAGTCTAGTTCTGCACTGGAAGGAACTAAAACATCCCAAATTACAAGAATTAGCAGCATCTTTTCCTCATTTCTCCCGTTGAAAGACCCAGGTCTCAAGGAGGTTTAAACATATTTTTAAGAGCCTTTCCTAAAGCCATCATTACAGGCTGAACATACATCACATAGACAATGTATTAAAGATGAAAATCTGTAATTTTTTTACCATTAAAAAAACCCCAGTAAAATTTCAAATGACAGTGTAAAATCCGTTCATAAGTGAGGTGAAATTCTTCCTTAGGCAATGACACAGTAAAAATACCAGAGAAACAGAGAAAAATTGTTTTTGTCTAAAAATTCTTATATTTTACACAGGAATTATAAGAAAAAGTGTTTCAAAGCTGAGACATTTTTAGTCAAATTCGAGTTGATTGGTCACAGTATGCACTAGCGCTGAGGCCTTTCATATCTTGTGTATTCTGCAGAGGGAAAAGAACTAACCACACAAATATGTCCAGAGTGGCAATGATTAAGTATTACCATATTAGCACTGTGATATCAGAGAAATCTCTGGGACTTATCAATAAAACTTTACTGACTATAATGGAATTGTTTACTCACATTTTCACTTCTGGGAAGGGAGTGGAAGTATAGATAAATTTAAAAAAAAAGTTAAATCTAAAGGTCTGTAATTTAAAAATATAACTGTGTTCAAGAAAATAGAAGGAAAAAATACTAAATTGAGTTGAGGTCTCTTCATTAATGCATGCATTTTAACAACTTAATATTATGCAATAGAATAAAACATTCCTAGGCCATTCCAGTATTTTAAAGTGTCATTTATTCTTCAAACCCAATTGTATAAGAGTACGTTCTTACTCCCTCTCTTAATTAATATTCAGATTTTTGTGAGAAGGTATTACATGAAAATCCAACCCTACCAATGATTTTCATAGTCGTCAGTTGTTATTTTTTACCACATTTATAAAAGACAGAAAGCCGAAGATATTTGCTGACTTGCCATTTACATTGATTGTCCACAGTGTATTATCTTTATTGTTTTGCCATATAAATACATTGGCTGAATAACTGTTAGAGATTATTATTCAATATGAAATTTTTTTGTTCTTTCTTACAATTATACCTGTAAAATGTAGTACTTCTGACTACTGACAGGACTAGGTACTAAACTGGTTTTTCAGGCAGTACATTTTATTTAAAATATTTCCCTAAGTAAGCTTTATTTCAGTGATCATAATCTTGGCTTCTATGGTTTACCTAATCCATTTCACTAGCCAACACCTCCAGTTTTAGGGTCAATTATTGCTGAGGGGTAAGAGCTGAAGCAGCGAGACCAAAGGCAAAAGACAAAGGGAGACTCTTCGAGGAGGTCCAACAGGGGAAGGGTTTATTATAACAAGGATAGGAGCAGGGTGAAGAGCCCAGAACACAAATTGCATCAACTTAAATACAAGGTAGGCGTGGTACAGGTTGACCAATGGGATGAAGGGTAGGGAGTACTGAAGGGAGGGGTTGTATGATAGATAAACCAACGCGGGAAAGATAGGTTTGGACAGACCAATGAACTGTCAAGGTATACCGAATTTTCTGGAAAAACTGGTGGGGATTCAGGTGACGGGCAGAAAGGAAGGCAGGATTTACATTGAGTGATGGGGAAGGAATTAGAACAAGGGGAGGGATCTTCTCTATATGGAATGAGGTACAGGAGGGGATAACTTCTGGGCTAAAACAAACTTGGGGGAATCTTAACACAAGGATAAACCATTCTTGCACACCACTACAAATTACGAGTAAGAGTACAGCATAATTTCACCACAAATTAATACCATCTGTCAACATGATAAGTATCAAGCTGGGTTTTCAAGCAATCATCTTTTCTTACATTAAAGTATCTGCAGAGGATAAGCTTTCTCAAAATGAAAGGAAGGGGCAAGTCTTAAAAGCGGATTTATCAGCATATTGTGAATAAAAATGGTAGGAGAGGATTCTGACCCCAGAAAGTAACACAGTGGTCTAAATAAAATGATGCCCTATGTCTTCCTCTATGGATTTTTTTCCTTTAAAAAAATAACTATAGTTTAGAAATGCCACAATGACTTTGTGTTTAATAAAGGTCACTTGTGCACCAGTTGACTTTCTTATGGTCTTTCATGGTCTTTTCTATGGTCTGGAATGGTCTTTCAATTGTTGCATTTGGTTTCTTTCCTATTTTGTCTAAAAACGGGAAAGCTACCTATTGATAAACATCTGCGTTATCTATTGTTAGATAATCTTACCATGGGACTGATTTTTCTCAGCAGTGATGATGTAAAGAGGGATCACCAGGTATCTCCCTTTCAGCATGTGTACTTGGTCCTGCTCCGTCAAATGCTCTATGGAAGAAGCTATAAGGAGGATATTTAGGTCTGAACCTGCCACTGTGTACACAATAGTTATCTTTTTACTGTCTCTATTCTATTGAATCCAATACTCACTACTCAGATGATAAAAGTAACAAGTAGCATCTTTGTCTCTGGAACTTTAAACCCTGCCTGCCACTATGGTGGGTAACTCCTTTGTCCTGTGACACCAGTTCAAACAGACAAGCAGGCACAAAAATTAAGTCATTGTGCTTGAGAACCAAGCCAAGAACTCTTACGTCATCCTTGTCCTCTATATTTGAACAAATATCTGAGCTTTGAATTTTTCAATTAAGTCTGGGCTAAAGCCCTAAAGTTGCTACATGATGTTGTGTTGAATGTTGTTCCTAAGTAACAAACTTTCCTGAAATGCTTTATTATCACTGTACTCTCTTAAATAAACATACTACAAAGAAAATTATTCTAACTTTTTTTCCCAATAACATGGTAATGATTAGAAAATGTCAATTATACCTTGTTTAGGCTGGTTTTGTAAGGGTGATCAATGTAGCACTTGTCTGCAGGTGGTGATAGAAAACAAAAAAAAAAAAGTACTTGGACAGAGAATCAGATTTCTTCAGAGTTCTGCATTTGATCCATAGGGACAAACTAGAATAGAAGAGTAAGTGCTGTAACATTCTTATCACAAGGCTGCATTTTGCATGTCTTTGAAATGTGAAGGAGGTTTTTTTCTCTTATTTAAAGAGAGAATGTTGCTAAAAGAGGTAGTGTCAAATTAATTGAGTACAATATTTGCCAATTGTGATGCCCAGAGAGATCTCCAAAATTTATTTAAAGGAGTAATCATTGGGAAATTGCCAAGGTCTCAAAACATTTTTCTTCTTAACCTCATAAGCAATTGTCATCTCATGTCTTATTTTTTAGGTACAGTTTGCTATTTCATAGAGGAAGTGATTAGTGATATCATGCATCATTAACTGTGTGGCTGAAGTTTAAGTCTCAGACATAGTGAGCCAAATAAATTTTTAGTGTAGAGCTACAGACTTCAGCATTTTACTTGTGGAGCCAGAGGAGGCTGAAATCACACAGAAAGTATTGATTTTAGATCCCCTAAGAATGGTGTGTCTCATGTAATTCTACTGTTATCTCCTGCTGATTCATCAGAAATGGCTTTCAGGGAGTTGAGCCTTTTTGGCAGAAGACGCTTTTTGATTTAGTGGTAATAGCATACATAGGTATTTGTAATATGCCCAGAACCATATTACCTTAATGCTTGAATAAATCACTAGCTGGAATTTTCTCTTTCTTTTCATATTTTGTAATACAAAGCAACTTAGGGTATTTGGGTGCAATGTCTATGAAAGCAATCAAGATAAGTATTATGCTAATACTGGGAAAAATTACTTTGTGATTTTTTTTTTAATACACACTTTTCTAATCTGAAATTTAAGGATACCCTGCCAAAGGACAATGAATCTTCAAAATACTTTGGATTTGTCATTGTTCCAATTTTTCTGCTCTTTTTTTGAACTTCTATTTTAAATTAAAAACTTGAAACTGACTTGCTAGGTCACTGTTGGTTGAACCACAGTATTTATTATTGAGTGGAGTCAGATGAATACAATGACCTGGAGATTTGATAGTTCCCGAGTTTTCAGTAAAAAATCCTCAGACTCTTGAAACTTTGTTTGGAAACCAGCTCTTGTGAATTGTTCTTTTGACTTATGTTTATAGTGTAGAGAACCAGGGAAAACAGTTTGAATCATTAATATGTGTGACCACCATTCCATTTTTCTTTTTGGCTGGACCCATTATTACTCACTTCCATAAATTAACTTAGGGGACAGTTCCCAGCTGACTTCTTTTCTTTGAACAAAACTCCTTTAAGCTCCTTGACACTCATTGATTAAATAGCTAACTCTCTGCCATAATGTCCTTGATTTTAATGATACATTAATGGTACTTTCTCGTTAATGATACCTCTATTATATCTCTCCATACTTTCTCTTTATTATTTTGTTATCCCCTTAAGTCACAGCCAATGTTGACATAAGATCCCAAGGCTTCAATTGGAAAAATACCTCTAAAGCCAATTTCAGGAGCCCCAGATAAGTCACAAGACTCTCAATCAATGAGGTTAGTATTGTACAGGAAATTGGTATTTATAAATTTAGCAATTAAATATTAAGATTAAAATATAAGTAAAGAAAAGCTAAAGCTTCAAAGAAATTTGACTTAATTAAAACAAAGCATTTCAGTGTTATTTTACTAAAAGTCTGATGATTCAGTTTGTCTTCTCATAAGTATTGACCTTACCATGGAACTTTCTGATAAGCTACACTTTGGTTACATTATTGGCAAAACTAGTATTAAATTGATAATCAATTTTAAGTTGATATTCAAGCTTTACACTTAATACTATGAAATATTTCATTCAAACATTATTAGAATGGAACAGAATTAAATATTTTTAAATTAAATTCCAGCTTTTATTTTTCATCCTCAATCCATTCACTTACTAAGTTTTTTCAGAGGTTATTAGCTCAATAGTTGCTTTTTTCCTATAACTTCATTTATGTTTTCCTGTACAGAGATAAAAGTATTTTAAATGTTTCTACACTCAAATGTTTATACACTTTCTGTGAATTCTTCTGTTCACATAAAAATGAATTAACTGCACGCACTAATGTTTCTGTTAATGAGGTACAGAACCCAAGTAGAATCAGAAATTTTTGTTAATTAAAAAAATGCACGCCATTTTACTCTCACCATTATTACATCAAATATTACTCACATTGTATTTTCTGTCTAATAGAAACAAAATCATCTTCAGTATTTTTCAAGACCCAAACAAAGGTCCTTATGCAGCAGAGCCTATAACCAGGAGCAAATCTGAACAGCCCCAAGCATGGGGTGGGGACAGGTTGAGATGTCGAAGTGAAGGGAGATGACGTTGTCTCCCAATGCCCCAGCCTGCCTGGAAGTTCTATTTGTACTCAGTTTCCAAACCAAAGTAGGAGTTATCATTCATAACATCCTAGTTCATGGATGTTTAAGAAAATTTAAAAAATATTTTATTTAATTAGAGAGTGACAAATTCAGGATAAACTGGGGACTTATGATGGATTTGTAACTATTGGAAAAGCAGGAATGAGAAGAAGGAAAAAAGAACAACCTGAAAGAGTAACTTGTAACTGGTGATTTGTTAAGTAACAGTTAAAAAGAGCTTTAGGTTGATTGACATTTTATTTTGCACAGGGGTGATAATATAATAAAATTTAATTTTGGGAGCCTTAAAATTTGAGAACCTTCACATAACTTGCATGTTTTGGGGTGATACGGGGATACGGAGCTGTTAAGTGACTTCAGGCAGTGGGGCACATATTACCTTTGCATCTCTGTATCTGCCATCAAGGATTAGACCAAACCTTACACATCTGCCCGGGTCACACATCTCTAACATCTTCTGGGCCTCCTCCATGTGCCCCACATTCCCTTGTTTTCCCAGTGGAAGCCAGTCTAACCACTAATCGAATAATGAAGGAGAGACTATAAATGTAATTGAGATTTTAATAGGCCAGGGAAAAACCTAAGCAGAGGCGACAAGTTTGTTCTTAGCATAGTTGAAAGGGCTCATTTGTGGAAGGTCCTCACACATGCCCTGTGGGTTCTGCAGCTGATGAGATATATGTATCTTTATTTGCTGAAAGCATATCTACCAGTATTTAACAGGATTCGTTGCTTGCTCCCTATAAATCTTCCTAGTAGATTTTAGCCTCTTGGGGAACATTAGGAACTGAGGTTTGAAGATGGAAATGAAGACTTTCAAATATAAAAGTCTGTGGAGTATATTTGAAATGTAAATGCAAATGTGTTTCCCATGTCTGATTTTGTGCCATTACGTGCTGCATGCAATTAGAGTTTTCAACTGGACTGAATGCATCTTCTCAAAGAACTTTCCTGAAAAGTTATCATTTTAATTCTTTTTCACTGGAAGTTATCACCACACTTGTTAGTTAATTGATATGGTGAGGCCCAGGAATAAAAAAAAACCATGACGTAGAGAAAAGCAACCCAAATCTAAAAGTCTCAGAAGCTCTTTCACTATGAAAAGTGAAATACAAATATACTTCAATACAAATTTTTTAAAGATACTTGGGAAATATCTGCACACAGTTGCAGTGTAAAAGCTGAAGTTGTCACCTATTTACCCAAATCTGTAATCTTCTGAATAAAAACATTTAAGTACAGACTAGGTTCAAAACTATTACATTATATATATTATGTTTTCAAACCCAGTCTATTCTCCTTACAGAATTGCTCATGTCATGTGAATATTCATGTTCCAGTTAATAATGGTCCATGATGATTTTTACATCTGCCTGCTGTCATGACATTGTTGTGTTTTTAGGTACCTACAGCAGCCAGAGGGGAAAAAAAGAAAAAGAAAGGACAACCTTAAAAATCTGTAAGCATAAAATATGTCCATAGTAAACCCAGTAAAATATTTCTGGAAGGATGTCTTTGGAACTCTTTCCTTTTCTTAGCTTAAAAATTATTAAAAATTCATATTAAAAACACTTAAAATTCAGTTACAGCACAGCTAGATCTGTGTAGCACAGGCTTTGAGCCTAGCTAGATACTATCCTAAGCAGTAGTTACAATCAAAAAAAAAAAAATTATTTCCATGTATGCTTCTAAATTCTGCTTTTTGGTGTTTTTTCTTGTGTCTCCCCACACCCACACAGAGACCACAGTTTATCTGGTCCTTTTCTGGAGAAGGAAAAGACTGGGGGTAGTTGGGAACCAACATCTTCTTCCTCCATTGCTCCTTACCACAGTCACAGCTTAGGTGAACTGGCCCAAAAGAGAAAAACAAGCCTCCCATCACCTAGTCATTGTAAATTGAAAGAATTTTCACAATCAAGAAATCACTTTTCCTTTCTCACAGGCTGATTTTCTTTCAGTCTTGCTGATTTACTTTTATGCATCTCTCATCAAGTTATTAAACACCATAATACATTTTCTTGTATGGTGAAGATGTGTTACTAACTGGAGAGGAAGAGAATCTCTCTTTTCTAATTGATGCTGTAAAATATAGTAAACAGGATGATGCATTAAACCTTCTTTGTGAGAAAAAGACCTTCTTTATGAATAATGCATTAGGCTTTATTTAAAGCATATAGATTTTATTTGCTTTTTATTAACTTACTACATTTGACACTGCTTCTGCATTTCCACACCTCTTCTCCCCCTGTCTTCTAATAATGCATTTCATAAAATCTATGATTTCTCTCTTTTTTCCCCTTAAGAAGCTCTAGGTGCAAGGCAATTGCTTTGTTATTGCAGGAGTAGCTTGTTTACATCCCCTGGGTGGGAACTGCTTGCTATGGAACATTTTAAATTCATTTGCATCTATATCAAGATCACCTCATTGTTAAAACTTTGTGCCTAACTTGTAAAAATTATTCCTGTGCATAATATTTGTTGTTTTCTGGCACCCATCTGGAGTTTTTAAGGTGGATATGGCCATTTATGCACACAAGTGTAATAAAAGGGGCATGGGGAGGGAGGGTTCTTTGTCACACATGTACTGTTGAAAATAGCTCTTGTTATTTTTTTTTTTCAGTAGTGCACTGCTGTATTTGAGCTTTTGACATTATTGGGCTGACCACTGTTAGGCCTTTCTGTGCTTTCATGGAATCAGAATGGCCTGGGTTGGAGGGGACCTAAAGATCATCTCATTTGAACCCCCTTTTCTTTTCACTTTTCACTAGACCAGGTTGCTCAGAGCCCCATCCAACCTGGCCTTGAACACTTCAAGGGTTAGGGCAGCCACGGCTTCTTTGGGCAACCTGTGCCAGGGCCTCACTGCCCTCAGAGGAAAGAATTTCTTCCTAATATGTGATGTAAACCTATTCTCTGACAGTTTGAAGCCATTCCCCTTTGTCCTGTCACTCCAGGCCCTTGTAAATAGGCTCTCTTCAGGTACTGGAAGGCTGCAATTTTGTTAAGGCAGAATGATCTCAATTCTCTCAGCCATTTGTCTGTTTGTTACTCTCCGAGCAGTTCACTCATTGCTGGATTTTACTGTCCCTATCTGATGTGAAAGTGGGATACGCTCCCTCCACTTTACAGATATAACTTTTTATGAAGGCTACAGAGGCATATGGTTGAGACAGACACTTCTCAGAAAATCCTTCTCAGAAATTTCCAAATCTGCAATGATGGCAGAATGACCTCCATTTAAGTATATGAACAGTCTTTGTTATGATATAACGTAAGAATATATGGTATGTATATGAGGAGTAAGGAGCTTTCTTCTGTTCATATCATGCAATTTACTGCTTGGAAGGAGCCAACCTGCCACCCATCAAATAGGTGTCATGTTTAGGAATGCTCTTCTTTCAAAGTGTTGTTGCCTGTTAGACTGCAGTTATCACTGTTTTAGGCCTTTTGACATTCTCCATCAGAATATTCCTTCTTTAGCAGCTGCAGTCTACCTGACCGCTTCAGCTGTTCCTAAATAAAGAGAACCCAAGTGTCCCAGTAATGGCTGTGAAACCAACTGTAACTGTTTACCAATGTTTCAGACTTTTTCTCTTACTGTCAATGTACAGGACTGATCATGTGTTCATCTGTTCTGTCAAATACCAGTTACATAGATCTATGACTAAGTTAATTTGTTTGAATTCCTCAATATCTGGATTTTTACTTGTGTTCTTTGCCAAGTGTTTTCATCACCAACCCTGTAATGAAGATGTGGCAAATAAACACAACAAAATTTAATAAGAAAACAGGAAAATCAAAACCCTGGATCAGGAAACAGATGTACTAATAAATACATAATTTCACCAATTTCAATAACATATTTCAGTGATTAGTACAGTATTTGGATGTGGTGTTTTTCATGGAAGACTTGTGTTAGGTCTGACATTGCAGCCATTGGCATGAACAATTAAAAAAGCAGAGCTCATTGCATTTGTGTAGAATACTGCTTAGAGCCCAGCAGCATTAGTTGCAACAGGAATTGAAAGATCCAAGTGCATTGGAAATGTCTTTCTGTATTTTGCACTGGCTTCCCAATTGCCACACAACCCAGCTGACCCAAAGAAAATTACAAACATCTGTCTCTGAAGCAAGTTGCCCTTGGTGTTCTTATGCCTGTGAAGAAAACATGCACTTCTGGGGCACAACAGATGTTGTACCATGCTCTAAGAGTGATTCCATTACTCCACTGTTCATTAAGGCGGCATTAAGGCCATTAATTCAGATATTGATGTTATAGAAGCCTAAAAGAGATCAGGCTAGTATGTATGTCTGGAACACAGACAGACAGATAGCTGTGGAGCCAACCATGGATTGCTGATAATAACAGCCAAGGATTGCTGGAAATAACACACTGAGAAAGGATGTGGCTGGAGCAGGGGCCATATGGAGGTAAGGCAGCACTTTTCTGGGACAAACATCCTTATTCTTGCACCTGGAGCACAACGCAGCACAGCTCAGGAGTGAGGTTGAGAGGTGTGCATGGACTGTAGGGGGAGAACAAGAGCAGCAGAGACCCTGAAACCTCCAACCGCTTTCCAGAAAGGTCTGGAAGAATGGACTGTGTGTGAGAACTAATTTGCATTGAAAGTGAGAACCTTATCTCCAGGGTGGGAAGAATTTATCCATAAGAAGTTATCCCACCAAGCCCAGTGTACTTGTCCTGTGCATGTATACCAGGACCCTGGACATCCCAGCTGTATCAACACTGGTGCCAGAGCTAGTGCTCTTTCCCTCTGTTTCTTTGTCTATTTCTTCCTCCTTCCCCCTCTTTAATTCATCTCTCTCTTTCTCCCTGCCCTGTCACCCAACCCATTACCCAAAACTCGCTGCTGTGTGTTTAAAAGGACGGTCAGGGACTAACATTCCTATTTCCATACCAAGTGTATAATTTACTGGGAAAACTTCGTAAGCTTTTGAGGACACTCTGACTTTTGTTGTTCCTTTTGACCACAAGCACCCACTAATCTCAGGTGTTCCCCTCATTAGGGATGGGACATTGCAGCTGTCTGCTTGGTCCTTTGATCTTGGCATCTGTGTGTGTCAGGCTGATAAAGAGCTGACTGTCTTTAAGCAGAGTGGCTCCCTAAAGGTAGCAACCTGGCAAACCTTATTTGCTCCTATGAAAAGCTAATTACCTGCCAAAGCATTGTTTCTTGTGTGGGATCAGCTCACCTTCTTAAAAATGGGATGGCAAAATTGATTATATTTCTTCGCTTAGTTTTGAATTCTTCATATTTATTTCCTTAGATTTTAATTCAAATTATCTGAAATGCCAACTTTAATTTAAGAAGGAAACTGCATGTTTTATATAGCCATCTTCCTGCTGTTGTGTTCCTGCTAATTTCTATTCACTCAGAGTGACTTTCTCACCTATTTATAAACTTCATATCTCTTTCTTTGGTTTCAAATACCTTACTTTAAGTTTTCTTCTGTAATTTTTCCCTTTTGGGGAAGATTGGGCCCTTAAGTACATCAAATTGATAAGCAGGATTGTAACCCTGGAGAAAACAGGAGTATTGGATACCAGTCTGTGGCAGTATATGATTTCTTGACTTTCCAGACAAGAAATTGTGCAAAGACAAATAAGATACATACTGATAATCAGTTTCTAAAATCAAAATATGAGAACAAAGACAACCCTGAATTTTAGTTTAAATGTCTGGGGGTTTTTATTAATTTCTATTTTCCTTTCTTATATAGCAGAGTGAGAAGAGAGAAAAGGAAGGAAAAAAAAAGGAGAAGGTGAAAAAGAGCAAGTAAGGGCAGGTGGTGAGGGTTTATTTCCAGACAGGAAGAGATCCCAGTCAGTGGGATCTTTTCTCCTAAATTCATGTAGCTGTCTGATGGCAATGAGACAGTTAGCAACGCTTACCCATTATGTCTCAATAACCCAGGTTGGAAACAAGCAGGCCAAACTTAATTTTCAAATCCCTGAATTGATTAAGGCATGCAGCTTGTTGGTTTTGGTTTTTTTTTCCTTAAAATCTGAAAATAGCAGGAGTTATGCATTTAATACCCTAAATGCAGTCTTTAGAGTGTACCTTAGTGTGGATATTCTCACTCCCTGGTAACAGAGAGACATAGCTTCTTCCAGGCTTGGCCTGGGAAATTTCAGAGAAAGAGCTAAAACATTATTATCTTACCCCCTGCATCTGGTGTTGTGAAAGATGTTCACAAGAAGTTGTTGTTTCCTTTTTTGATCAAAAGTGTGAGAGAAGTTTCCTAAAGACCAATCAGGTCTTAGGTACATGATGCTCTCTATAAGAGGGTGATTTTCTATTAGTAAATGCCTTTTATGCCTTCTGAATAATGGAGTCAATGTCGTCTTCTTCTGTCCCCTATATCACTCGTGTAACACCTTAGGAAATGCATGTTTTGTATAATATATTTGCTAGAAAGCTGTCATCGGTATGAAGAATTTGTTTTAGTTTTTATACTGCAGAATATAGCTGCTTTGTGCATCTGTGCCCAAAGTTCATAGGCACAGCAGCACCTTACACACTGGTTATATTAAACACAATAACATTCTGACACACAGCACTCAACAAGAAGATAATTCATTCACCTTGCAGTGATACTTGGAAAAAGACAATACTTCTTGGTCTAACATTTGATAATATAAAAACATTTCTGATTCTATTTTTAGAGGGCTGTTAGTGCTGAATAGCTTGTTTATATAGTGATTTGCACACTTATGCTTGCTCTCAGCCATGTATTTTAGAGTAAAATCCACCATCAGAAAAACTCTGAAAGGTTAATAACTGTACCTATCTGAAAGCATATGAACTGAGACACAGAAAGGTTATGACATGCCCAAGATTATGCAAGTCAGTCTGAAGAGCAGGAACAGAACTCAACTGGTAACACCGTCAGCCTTGTCTCTCATTTTCTTCCCTGCTGTGTCCCAGCTGTCTAAATATTTTAGCTAAATTGGCTTCTGGAAAAAAACCCAGGGAGCTCAAACTGAATATAAGTTCTGGTGGATATAGAGAAGGCAACTAGTGTGAAGAGCAAGCTGAAATTATGGCTTTATTTTCAACACAGGACAGTCACCTGCTGAATCTTGAGAAAATGTTTTTATTTTTCTTTTTTGCTTCTTTAGAAAGCAAAACAAAGCATCCAGAGGAATACTCTTCTAAGGTCTCAGTGGAGTGATAGAGCTTTGTTTGCTGTTTATCTGATAAGTCCATGGCTGGAGCAGCACCAAAAATGTCCCTGAAATAAGCAAGAAAGGTAAAATCCCTCTGCCTTGTGTTACACTCCCTCTTCTCAGAAGTCAGAGCTCTTTAGTCATGCTGGCAGTAAGCCCTGGGAAAATGGATGTTCCACTGCGTCACAGGAAAGCTGTTATCATCATCTCCAGGAACAGCCATGGATCCCAGCACTCCTGCTTCTCGTAGGTGCCCTGGGAGACACAGGGTCTGAAAAGTTTTCTCTTCTGTGGGGGCAGTTGTTCTTTGCTTGTCTCTTAATCTAACTTCCCACTGCTTTCTATCTTTGAGGGAAAGAAACTGAGTTTGTTTCTCCCAGTTTTGTCAGGGATCTCTGCAGCTGGAGACTTGCCCAAGTTAGTGTCCACCAATGCAAATCCTGAGAAATTTCTCTTTCAAACAAAAGCCTTACCTATGCTTACCAAGGCTATCAGGAATTTTGCAGTGAGCGTCACATGGAGTAACACCTGATTTCCAGCCCAAAAGAGATGTGAGGCAGGAGTGCTCTCTAATGGCTGCACCCAGCAGTCTTGCTTCCAGAGGTCGCTAATCCATCCTTGAAGGAGCCTGCAGTTTGTCTTCAACCAAAATAAAAACTGTGGAGAAAAAGAAGGATTGGGTCTGGTCCTCTGGCAGGATACAGTAAGGACACACTTTGATATGTGCCTGGACTCAGCAAGTGTTCCCACGTGATGCAGTTTAAGAGAAAAAATAGTGAATAATCTAAGGGAGAAAATAAAGAAAAATCTATAGAGTGAATTTATTGGGTGAAAAATTTATGACTTGAGATGTGGGTTTGAATTTTTAACACTGGAGAGTAGTGTTTCATTTTTTTTTTTAATATCTATGAGGCTGCCTTCTTGCATGTTTTCTGTTATGATTTTCTGTTGAAAAGATAAGATTAAATTAGTAGTCCTTGCTAGTTGTGAGTAACAAAATTATTCTTAGCCCTGAAATCAGACTTCATTTGCTAATTTTGTAATTTAGATAATTTGATAAAATTCTGAATGCTGAAACTGGCAAAAAAGGTGTATGATACTGGTGATAAATTAGCAGTAATTTAGTCTTCTCCAAAGGTAATAGGCTGTAATGAAAATGAAGTAGTACTAACTGCCATGGTAGGGTTAAAATAGCATTAATAAATATTAAATAGAATAAGTAGAGATATTATAGTTTGACTACAATAGCAAGGACAGTACTATAAATAGAGAGAGCCAAGAAGTCAAAATGCTGATAATATATCAGAGCTCTGTAAATTGTTCTACTCAATAAATAGATTGATTTGCTAAATAAAATACTATTATTATATCATCCCTGCTTCATCTTTGATATCTCTTCTTCCCTCTTAGAAATTAATTGCTATCTTGGGTTAAGATTTTTAGTGTTTTGGCAAATGTAAATTGTCATTGCAACAACTGAGGAGGTCTAGTAACAGGTTTCTTAAGAAACGTTTTCCTTTTTTTTGGTGCAAAAGAATCTTTCACAACCATTTTTTGTGAAGGGCCATGAGCTTTTCATACAACTTTGATGACTACAAAATTATTGTTTGAAAGCTCTTGTCATGTTGGAAAATAGTTATGCATGAGGTAAGCAATGATCTGTAGGCTGCAGATAAAGACTGGTGATATGCAGGTAATGACAATGTTAAGCAGCTGCACTATCCTGTCAAATAGAGTCGTACAACTGCAATTATTCTTGAAGTCATGTTGGGATATGCATTCATTGCATGGTTATTTTATGGGTTTGACATCCACACAAGGTCTGTATTGGTGCTCTTCGAGTGCTACTGAAAACAAACCAGAATGTAATAAACTGTGGACAGTAGAATTAAATCTTCAGAGAGGAGGAGAAGGAGGTTCATCATCATTTCTGTTCATTTAACTGGCAGCTAGGACAAAGATAACAGATCAAAGGCTCTAAGAAGCTATAACTACATGAGGGAACTAGTGGTTTTGTTTCCCATTCCAAGGCAGAATGAGTGACTTAAACAATTTGACTGACTTCCATTTTCCACTTAACAAAAAAGTCCAATCATTGAGGTTACGGTCTTCCTCAAAACAATTTACTGTTGTTTTATTACATTCCCTCTGAAACTATAAAAGGTAAGTAAGTCCTATGTCTTGCATAGATTTAATTGGCAAATCAAACCAGGCTGTACAGATTATCACATTAAGTTATATTCTGGATTAACATTCCCTTGCATAATTAGACATTTTTATTTTTAGCATTTTTAAGGCTGAGTTTTCATAGAAGTCAACATTTTTTTGGCATCTGAGTGGGAAGAGAGGTTTCACAAGGGACCTGGAATATACTGACTGAAATTAACTCAGTAAAGCATTGAAATCACTAGTTTTATTTGAGGGTGGTGAGGCAATTTTAACAATTGAGATAACAAAGGAAATACATGTGGTTTTCTAGCCCAGAACCTTATTAATAATAACAAATAATATATTATTATACTGCTTTGTGCCTGTATAAAAATAGATGTGCCTAGTTTTTCAGACACACGGGACTTGAAACACCAAGAAAACCTTCTCAATATGAATGAAACATAGGAAAAATTAATATTAGATATTTGAGTAAAGAGC
Organism: Leptocoma aspasia; assembly: GCA_013399835.1. Classification (NCBI taxonomy): domain Eukaryota; kingdom Metazoa; phylum Chordata; class Aves; order Passeriformes; family Nectariniidae; genus Leptocoma; species Leptocoma aspasia. The sequence continues at coordinate 307,049 of VXAX01005581.1, read as the reverse complement.
ATATTTTAAAATATTTGCAGAAAGTTTTGTCAAGTATTGAAGATAAAGGACAAGGCATTACCTAAGAATAGACCTTGTTTTTTCTGACCAAGCATGCAATTAATACAGTTCACTTCTCCTTTGCCATAAGGTTCAAAGTACTTTAAGTTTCTATTGGAAGGTACCATGACCTGATGATAACAGTAATTTGCTGGAAATGGTCATAGTGACCATTGAGTAGCAATGTAAGCAGACTTTGCATCACAAACCATTTATAAAGAGTACAATGATTTCAGAACCGTCAGCCTGAGTGGAGCGCGGCTGAGGGAGGAGGTGATGAGCTGCATTCGGCCGTTCAGGGTTTGCTATTGGCACATCATTATGTACTGCCAGTCACCTAACCCTCACGTCGTTGTTCTGCTTGCCAAATTATTGAGGTAAGAAGGTTTGCAACTAGTGCAAGATGAGGACTTTTAACACCAAAGGGACACTGTCTCATGTGGTAGTATGGATATTTTTACTTAACAGCAGGCTTTTTTATTAAAACCTTGTGCAAGAGCCATTTACTCAAATGCTTTCAAAACAGCAAGAAATAAAGGTCATAAATGAATCAAATCTCTATGTGGCCAATAAAGGTGTTTTATTTTCAGTGTTCTGCTCTTCATAAAGCTTCCTAATCTAAATTTTGTAATTTATTTGTCTCCTGTCACTGATAAACTGTTTATTAATCAAATTTCAGAAAGACTGTGCAAACCAGCTCCTATTGACTCTGGAAGCTGCATACGCCCAGCTCCCCTGACTGTTCCCCATAGCTAACTATGTCTGTAAAATGAAGGTAATAATTCCAGAGGCTGACATAATGAATAAGCTATTAATATTAGATGCAGATAGGAGAATGTGTAAAGCTGCCTAGATACCAGATTTTGCTAAGGGAAGGAATAAAAAATCTTCAATCTGGTATTTCTTTAAATGCACCTTCTTGGTTTAGTAGATAAGGCACTGTACAAAGTACTTCAGAGATACAGTAGAAAAATTGAGATGCAGAAGTTAAGTACGTTGGTTTTGATATGCTGAAAGGGCTCCAAATAGTGATAGTAATGCTTTTGCTTGTCCCTTTTAATCTCTGTGCACACTGTCAAAAGCTGAAGATCATTGTTTTCCTGTGACAGAGAACTGGATAAAGCTGAGCCAAATACAGCTTCTATACGGAATATTTTTCATGGTCTTTACTGTGTCTCTGGCTTCTAGTCCATGCTGTGCTTGCAGAAGGGTTTCTCAGACTATTTCATATGCAGATGAATAATTTTCCTCTATTTCTCTAATTCATTGCTCAAATCATTCTCCAAGCACTGTCCAGAACTAGCACTGTCTATAGTAACACTCATCCCCCAAAGATGAACAGATTAAAACTCAAATGTGAAAATTAATTCAATGATGTAGCACGGTGCTATTAAGCACTTACTGCATTTTCTGCTTTTTTTTTTTTTAGTGGATATTAATTCATCACAGAAAGCTGAATCACTCACCTTGAATAGTGCTGAAGACTTCTGTGAAGAGCTTGTGTCATTTCAGTAGAGCTAAATCAAGGAACAAATATACACAGAGAATCACAGAATCACAGCAGAGTTTGGGTTGGAAGGGACCTTAAAAATCCTCTTGTTCTAACCCCTTTCCCTGGGCAGGGACACCTTCTACTAGACGGAGTTGCTCAGAGCTATATCCAATCTGACCTGGACATGTACCTACATTTTCACTGTCCTAAATTCACACTGGATATAGACTTCCAGACAGATTTTTTTCCATATGAACAGGCAGGTTGAGTTGTTGATAAATTCTTGAATATAACGGACCAAAATTTTGTCTCCTTACAAACAACCCTACTACTTTCTGTAGGGAAGAAGAGACTACTTATGGAGCTCAGTAACTACATAACTCCTGAATTTCAGTTCCCCATTTTGTAAGTCAGCAAACTTACCTCTTGATGCTGTTGTTTGAAAAAGTTACTTGATACATTTGTTTACTTACATGAAGGTGACATATAAGTAAGCCCAAGTCTGTATGTTTCCTTGGTCTGATTTTGATAAGATGAGCAGTTCTGGCAAGTTTTGTCCTGAGCAAGAGAAGGAGGAGCTTACGAAGGAGTCCAGTCTCCTGCCCTCTTGGTTGCCTCTGTGATTTATCCTCTCCTGAGATCCATGGGATACAACGGCAGACATTGCTGATGTTGCGCTGTCTTAGGGATCTGATCATGTCATCTAGGAACAGACCCTGTGATCACTTCTTCTAACATTTTCCTGCTGAAAATCAGTCAGCTGTTTCCTAGGCTTCACACCACAACTTCTATTACAGCTGGAATGACTGACAACTTTGCATTACACAGACAGTTAAATAGTTTTCCCCAAGGCAAATTTTCGTGTCGTCTTTCTTCTACAATTCAAGGTGTTTTTGTGACCTTTATAGCTCTTGATAGACCCCAACCCTGTTACTGCAGCTGAGATAAGCTGGAAGAAAGCTCAGCTCTGTCTCAGTTCGAGTGTGCCATTCTGAGGACTGTCTCTGGATTCTGCCTCCTTTGGCAGTTTATCAGAACTCAAGTCTAGTGACCTTCCAATAAAAAAAAAAATTAAAAATCAAATGCTAAATAATAAAAAGAAAGCAGACATATCTGCTTTTTCTTCAGATGTTTCCCGCTTTATTCTTGATGATTATAAAAAAGGCCAGAACTGACATTCATGTAAATACTAAGGGCCTCCTCCTTTTGGATTATTTCTTTTGCATGTCTTTTTAACTCTTACCTGTTTCAACAGAACAAGATACCACAAAATATTCTAGTTTATCCACACAAGATAATGTTAATTGACTAGTTTTCCCAGCAGCTTTTTATTTTTTTTTCAGTGGCTGAATGTATTTATTCTCCTGTTTTCCCACATTAGCATGTATATTTTTATAAATTGTATTATTAATGCAAGTCAGAATGGGTATCTTAAAAATCACCAGAGGGGACGCTCCTGATTTCCCTGGAATTGGATTAGTGAATACTACATGTCAATAACCAATGAATGATCCAGTTACTTCATTACTTCTTAGAATTTTTACTCTTTTGTTTGTATTTTTTACTCTGAGTTTATAACATGTATTGCAAGAACTTCAGTAGTCAAAAAGGTTTCAACATCAGAGGAAAAAAAAAGAGACTATCACAGCAAAGTTTATAGTAAATATTTATAATATAGGCTCTTTAGAAGACATACATCAAGAGGAGATAATACCATGTAAGTCTTGGGACCCAAATGAGCTCTAATTCAAACTGTTAAACTGTCAACTGCTTTGTGGCCTGAAGTTTGTATGCATGAAATGTTTTAAGGCTATGGAAAAGGTCACAGTCCTTAAAAAAGAAAACACAAACTAAACATCAGATTTATCTCCTTCTTAGAAAAGTAAAAGGATGATAAAGGAGGGTTTCTTCTGTCCTTGGAGCTTTGGAACTACTCTAAGGATACAGCACATTCAGAGTAATAAGGTCCTGAAGTTTTTTTATACAGTCAGATCACCTCTTGCCGTTGACAATGGTCCCTGAAAAGCTACTTCAGCTTCCTCTGAGTCAGTGGAAAAACTTCTAGTGATTTCAAGAGAATTGGATGAGCTTTTAAATGCAGTTATCCAGCTGCACAATTAACAGCCAGAAAAGCACATTCTATAAATTATTTCGCTATTTAGGGATACATTTAGCATGTCCTAGCAATATCAATTAACCGGGAGAAGAATGACTCATCCAAGCCTTCTCCAAATCCATTAAATCAATATCTGACTCACTTTTTGTGGTATGAAAAATGGTCTCTTCACTAAATTCACTCTCGATTTTTATCAGATCATCCCAACTGTATTAAAATGAACTGCAATCAAGGCAAAAAATATTGTGGCCAGAAAGTGCCAAGTTACAGTAGAAAAATAACAGGGGTTTATCTGCCATGCTGATAGTTTTTGCCATTTGGTTGAAGATGCCTTGGCCCTAAGTGGTGTAGGAGCTTTGGAAGCCTTTTTTTGCTGTAATTTTTTAAAATATGGATATGAAGAATCAACTACTCCCTTCCTTGTGGAAGCAATCTTTGCAGATCTGAAAAGAGACACATTTTTTCTTTTTTTTTTTTTTTCTCTCCCTTCTGTTAACTAAAGAACCCCTTTCAGGCATTATTTGTTAGTAATATCCTTTCTGGTTTCCTTTGAATAAATTCTAATGGGTGTACTTTTTCTTGCCCTCTGGAGTCTAAAAGCCTACAATGCTTTTATCTACTCCAATTCTACTTTGTGCTCTGAGATCCTATCAATGCAAAATAAAGGAGTATTAATAAAAAATTACATATCTGATAGCCTGTGCTCTTTTTTATTGTCTCTAGTTTGTCTTTTCCCAAGCAGCCTGAGACTGCTGATGATTAATTGCAACCATAAATCCTTAGCTTCTCTCCTAGAAAGCAGGCAGCTGACACCTTGTACTCAAGTACCATATTCTTTCAGCCAAACACAATTTTGTTTTTATTTCCATTATCTTTCCTTTTATTTTCTTTACAGACCGCTTCTTCAGTTTTCCAAAATCATCTGGAATTCCAATGCCAATGCCAAAAATGTGCAAGACCTGTGTTGGTGTGTGCCTTTCCACAGAAGAGCTGGTAACTTGAGATAAGGTTCATTCCCCCTTGGTATGGAAAGCAGCATCCTCTCAAAATGCCACAGAATGCCCTGCAATTGAGTCCATGGTTTGTATAAGATGAAGATGAGGAAATTCATTATTTTCCTTCAGGCAGTGCAATTTGCTGCCTGTCTGTCTAGCAGCCCCAGCATTATTCTCAGTCTGACCATTAGCTGAACTGTAATAACGTGTGGTTCTGTAGGCACTTCATTTCTGTCAGAAGCAGAACAGGTATGCATAGAGCATTATGGATTTTTATGTGTTTTAATATATTTATACTACTGTATTAATACATAGATTGGTCTCTTGCCATGCATCAGATGCTCCCAGTCCTCTCCAGCTCATTAAAACTCCATAGAAGCCCACAGCAAAGCATTTTCCTGGGAGCCAGAATGAAGGTGGCACACATCTCAGTCTGGCTACCACTTTATTATTTGGCAAGCAGAGAAATATGAATGTGAGCCATAAATTGGTCTGCTAACATTTCTATGAAAATAATCTCCAACTGCTCTGAAACAGATTCTGTTTGTAAACAGGACTTGCTACTCTTTGGATGCAGTTTATTTCTAGCACATACACTTTCCCCCTTTTTATCTGATCTGTATTTCATTGGTAAAGAACTGTGAGTGCTGAAACCCACCACCTACTTTGGCAATATTTAAATGCCAGACTTTCTGTATGTGATATGTTTTACCTTATATAATACAAACTATTAACACAGAAAATTCACTACTGCACAAGATCTCTTGGCTTTTAGGTTTATGATAGTTATGGAGGAATGCATCAAAACAAAATGAAGTAATGAACAAAATGAACTATTTCACTACCTTTAACATATGTATATTCTATATTCACAGAAAGGACCATTAACCCATGAGCCCTCAGTATAAGTCATGTTATAATCATACTAATGTCTTCTTTGCCTTGCCAGAATTAAACATTAGCATTCCAGTTTTGAATCAAAAGGATTAAAAGAAAACTTTAAACTTGAGAGAACTCTCAGAATTTGAAGGGTTTGTTTTGTTTTTGTTTTAATTATAAAATGAAAAACCAAAATTTTTCCATTTGAGAAAATAAAGGGCAAGAGAAATTATCCCTTTTCCTTTGTCATCCTTGGTTTCTAACTCGTGCTTTAAAAATTTCTGGAAAATAATATAATAGTTTCCTTTCTTTTCTTTTTTATATTTTTAAAAATATTGTATTTATTAAAGATAAGGACATAAAACCTTCTTGGGACAATGTCTCTAGCAAAGCAAAGATGTTTTAATCCAGATGGAAGAGAAATCTGGTGCTATGCTTAAGGAATGAGTTTCTTGAGAGAAAGTAGAGTTGGGCTTCTGTGATTAATGTTTGTTCTGCCCCCTTGTGGTTATGGAGTCCAGTAGGGCTTAGGTAGGACTGTCTGGGTTTAAGTATTCCTGACTAATTAAAAATAAGCTTTCTGTATATTTCAAGTGATGCACTTTTCCCAGAGTATGTATAGACCAAGAACCCAAGGAAAAAAAAGAAAAGACTCCTCAAATATGAACAATGGACACATAATGTTTAATATTTAAAGTAGTTTTCTAAAAGAGTATGTGAAAAGAAGCTCAGAAATTTTATATATAAAACATAATTTATTTAGAAAGTAATAAAGATTAATTTCAACTTTAAGGACAGCTTTTCATTGTGGTTTTGCTGATACAACTCAGTATCAGAGATATTTTTCTTTCCCAAAGTTAAAAAACAATTATTGTTGCAGTTTAATTCACCTAAAGTCAAATTTCATAATGTGATCCAGTTATGTTTGTAAGAGTGAACTTCTATATGCCAAGTACTTATTTATTTATTTAGACAGCTTCTGGAATTATTTCACTTAGTTTTCAAAAGGTCCTAGAGTTAGTCACAGATTAATTCTTAGACAGTAGGTCAGAGTTTTAAAGTAGAGATCATATAGTACCCAAATTCACCAACTCTACTGTAAATAATGAGTTATTTTCATTTAAAGAATAAGAACTAGTTGGTTTTAAAGACTAATTTTCTTAGCCTTTTCTGGGTTTTGCTGCACAGAGCAGATAAGGTGATATTACTATTTAATTTGTCTTCAAATTTTCACTAGAAAATATGTTGAAGTGATTTTCTTTTATTGGGAACTAATTGTTCAATTCCAGTTTAGAGAACCTATCATTAAATAGTTTTCTTTAAATGATACTGAAGGAAATAAAGTAAATATTGTTATTAGTCTTCAGTATTTTCCAAAAAGCTTTTCCCCATTGCCCCAGAATTCACGTTTTGTTTCAATGACACTTCAAAATAACTAAGTTTGGTTTTTTTTTTTATGATTCTATGCAAAAGAAACTTCAGTATACACAGAAAGTTAAGCCAAGCCTCTTTCATCTATATCTACACATCCACAGGGCATACAGTACTAAAATATGCACAACTGATTTATTTTTTCTAATGGGACATACATGTCTCTGTGTATTTTTTAATCCAAATCAGGTCCTGATCTGTAGAAGTATAAAAGGTACTGTAGCAACAGGACATTACAAAAAGCACTGGATGGACATCACACCATAGGCTAACCTGACTAAGCTCAAACACAACACAAAGTCTCTGCAAGCCATAATGTTTTCAGCTGGATTGTCAAGACAAACTTGTCCTTTAGGATCAAACTCTTTCTCACTTTTGTTCCCTTCAGCCCAAGTTATGAACATATTGGCTCAATACACTCAAATACAGTTTTTTGGAGCAATTTCAAATATAATCAAATGGGTAAAAAAAATTTGTCTGACTAAAGGAGAGCTTTCTGTTGGTGTCATAACTATAAGGAAAGTTACTATGTGATCTAGAAAGTCATGAGACTGGATAGTCAAAGTCTTGCTTGGAATGGATAAGGAAGTGAAATGCTTACGTTTTATCCCAGAATATTCCCCTGATCTTGAGTATGGAATGGGCCTCTCCAAAGTCCTTACTCCAGAAATGGCTTCATGTGGTGACAGCACCTCTAAAAAGACTGATTTTCAAAAAGGGCCACTGAAATTACCCATGAAGTCACTGTATGACAATGTGAGGCATTGGGGAGACTTGGAAATGAGTTTTTCTATCTTCTTCTAATGATTTTTAATAAGCTATCTAGTATTAGTGTGCTTTCATAAAGATAGGTAGTGGGCCAGCAGGATAAACACAACTTGAAGAGTCACAAGTTCACTGCTAATAGCTTTTATTAGCCCAAATGCTAGCAAGATTTTTTGCATAACATCAGAGGAAGTCTGCTACTAATGGAAATAGCACTCATTTTGGCACCAAAGTGCTCCGTGGGAGGTTATAAAGTACATGCAGAAACAGCACAAACTGTTAGACTGCCCAGAAAGAAAGGTAATTGTTTAGGAAATGAGGAAATGAGCCCTCAACAGTTCTGTATCTCATGGAAACTTTGATTTCATATCACAGTATAACGGAATGTTTAAGTTTGGAAGGGACCACTGGAGGCCATCTAGATCAACCTCCCTGCCCCAGGAAGTTCCCTGGAACAGGGTGCTCAGGTCTATCAAGACATAGCCATCATCTGCACCTCACATAACTCATGCCTGTTAAAATAGCATTCCTAGGAATGACTGCATTGTTGGGTGACAGATATAAGGAAACTGGAGACTTGTTGAAATAAATGTGGCATAGAAACAATTTTATAACACAAATACATTTATAATAAGATGATTTGTTTATCAGGGGGTATACATGTTAAAGATGGTACTTTCTCATCTTTCTCACAGAAAGTGAGTTGAGGTCATAATGTTTCATAGCCACTGCAACTGTTCAGGCTTCTGTCAGGGTTGTGAATCAGCGGTATGCTTTCTTTTCTACCTGCTCATCTGCCACCATAGAGACAGTGATGCCAGGTTTTTAAAGAGCATGTAGTTATCTGTATAGTTTTCTATTCATCTAATCTAATGCATCTCTAATGAACTCCTCACTGCAAAATTGGTACTTTCTTGAATATGAAAAGAATAAATCCTTGGAATCCCTGCCTGCTTTTCAGACTAAATGGAGACCGTGTGCATTATACATTTGTATTCATGAATATTTAAGTGTATTTGGTCTTGTATTGATTTTGTATGATGCCTTTGGGTGTTCCCTAGCAGGACTCCCTATGTAAACCTGAGTTTTACATAGGCTTACAGGGGGGCAGGGCTGGAGAAATCCATAAACATGCATTTAAATAAGTAAAGGGTCTAGTCAGTGTGTCAACATTTCATTTCCTTGCCATGCTTTTATTCTGTTTCAAAATCTGAATGTTAACCAAATACTAGAGTTCTCTTTTTCATATTCTTGGACAGTCTAATCTACTCATAAAGATATTTAATGTTCTACACTGCATAAAATGCACGCTGTCCTTACTATTTTAAATTCTATTTTCCCAGACAATGCAATCGGGTTTTGCCTTTTTTTTTATTATTCATCTCTTATTTTTATAAAATGTTAATCTTGTAAGAAGTTTTAACAACTCTGTACAACAGCAGGTACAATAAACTCTTAATTTTCTTGGCAAGAATGGGAGATTGAGCAACTTCCTCCACTACAGTACTGAGATAAAGTTATGTAGCTAGCTTTGTGTTATGCTTTCACTTGGACTATTATCTTGTATTCATATCTTTGTTATTACATAAAATAATCCAATATATCCCTATTTGTGAAAAATATTGTTGAAACAAACAATATTACAATATAGGTGTGAGATCACAGGATATTCTGGGCCCTGCATGTTGTGTGAATACTGTCAGTGAACTGATATATGACCATTTTGTTTCCTTTGGCTAACACAGAGCCTCCATTGATGTGATGGGTGGATTCAGCAAATCATTTTACAGATGGTAAAAGAGAGGTTTGTGCTCTGGTATGTGATGAGCACTCAGCTCTGTCTCAGCATCACAATAACAGATGCTCTAGAAACATCTGGCAAGAAAGAATCAGTGAAACAAAGAAACACTGTAATGTTATATTCTTGGTCAGTAGGGGCCACAAGCACACAGTAAGGGTGGCCATCAGGACCAGAGCAGTGATTGCCCCCCTGTACTCAGCACTGCTGAGGCCACAGGTCAAATCCTGTGTCCAGTTCTCGGCCCCTCATGCAAGAAGGACATGGAGGTGCTGGAGCATGTCCAGAAAAGGGCAATGGAGCTAGGGAAGTGTTTGGAGCACAAGTCTGATGAGAAACAGCTGAGGGACAGCCGGGGGGCCTCAGCCTGGAGAAAAGGAGGCTCAGGGGGAACGTTATCACTCTCTACAATTCTGTGACAGGAGGGTAGTGCCAGGTGGGAGCCCAGCTCTTCTACCAGACAGCCAGCAACAAGACAAGAGGGAATGGCCTCCAGTGCACCACGCGAGATTCAGGTTGGACATCATTAAGAATTTCCTCAATAAACAAGCAGTTAAGCATTGGAGCAGACTGCCCAGGGAGGTGGTGAAATCATCATCCTTGGAAGTATTCAAGAAATTACTGGATGTGGCACTCAGGGCCCTGGTCTGATTGACAGGGTGGTGATCGGTCAAAGGTTGGACTCGATGATCTCAGAGGCCTTTTCCAACCTGATCGGCCCAGTGATTCCTAGCAGATGTATTTAAGCACACCATGCTAAAGTCTCTGCAGAACAAATTCAGGTGAGACTCAAAGGGGGTAGCTCCTCCAGCTTCACTGCTTGATAACAAAAGTGATGGAAATTATTATTAGACGTTTGAGCCATCAGTGGTGTCACCAGTTACAATATACACAATCTCTTCTCAAGAAGCATACTGGAAAATCTCTGAATTCAACATTTTCTGCGAAGTTGTTCTCTGCTACCTTATTTATTGCAAAGGTAACAGCTAACTTTTTCTTCTGGGTATGAAAGATAATACTCTTTGCTGCTGAAGGAAAATACAGATATTTGAAAAAACATAGGATTGTTCATTTTTGCATCTTGCCTAAACTAAAATTATTGGGTTGTTTTTCAATTACATGTTCAAAAGAAAGACAAAGAGAATCAGAATCATTCTAAACACTGAGAAAATCTGTTGAACTCTTTTTCCTAGAATAATCTGTTGACAAATATTAAATGAGCTTTTCTACAAGGAATAGAAAATGATTCAGTACAAGTCACATGAGTTTGAACACTAATAATCAAAAACTCTTCCTTCCCAAGTTCTTTCAGACCTTCCTTGAAATTTATGTTTCCTAACTATAGTTGTGACAAGCAGAATTCCATATTACAGCATTTTTTGTTGAAAACTGTCACTTCTACTGAATTATCTGGGTCTAGTGTTGTATTTGTGTCTAAAAGTCGATGATGCAAATGTAGTGAAGTTCTAATTTTCTCAGGTAGCCATGAGAACCATATCCCTTGTTTAAAATAATTTTTTTCCCTAAGCTGTGTTTGGAATGAGCTATCTTTGGACTTCCACTCCACATTATGCTGCCTCTAGAAAGTTAAACAAGAGTCACAGCTTATGCCTTACACCCACCACCTCTCCTCAGACTCAGCTATGATCCCTGAACATCCAGTCAGGTCCCAAATTGTGATGATTTTCAAGTATGAGGCTAAACACAGCAGCTAAAGCATCTGATGGCTATTTTAATCCTATATATAGCTAATACAAAAATTTTCCTTACTTCCTTAGATTCCCATCATCTCCACCATTTACTTAATGAAATTTCATTACAGAATGTGAGTCATTCCTTTCTTATTTCTTTTCCTTTCTTGTTTCCCTCACAATCGACCGAAAACTGCCCTTACTCAGATCATGACTATATTATCATTTACCATAGCAAAAACTGCATTTCAATGTTTAAACTGTAAATAAGACTCCCCAGAAAGGTTGAGAAGAATGTTTCTCAGTACTTTGTGGTTCAGTGGGCATAGATTGTCACCAGCTGATATTAGTGAATGACTTGGTACATAAAAACTGACTCAGTGCGTAACATCTGCAAAGTCAGGGCCTTACATCTGAATGGCTCGTGCAGATGTAGGATTGTGAAACTCCACTCATTAGTTTTCTGAGAGGTTGAAATATGTTCACCTTTTACAGTGTATTTTAAACTCCATTAAAAATCAAGTGTTGTGAGCAATAGCCTAGGAAGTACTCCTACTTTGGCAGGGAGACTAGGAAAATAATCTAATAGGCTTTCTTTCTCAGTAATTTCTGTGATTCTGTTAACTGTGATAATGTGGCTAATTATATAATTTTAATTAATTAAACCTGTAAATATTCTCTTCTCAAAGTACTTATGCACTCTGAAAAATTAAACAGTCTACTGATAATAAAAAATGAACTGACTACTTAAGTAAAATCTACTTTTATATGTTTTGTTCAACCATTTTATCAGCATTTCTTGAATTCAGATGAAAATTAACATGAAAATTTCAGGTTTTGAAAAGAAGAAGACTTTTTTTCTCTTTATGAAGATTGGGGAGGTTTTGCTTTAGGAGAAGTATTGATGCCTTAAAAAATAAAGGTTAGGTTTTAGGCTCTATGTCAGCACAGTACCTCAAAATCTAATACAGTATATCATAATCTACAGAACTGAGCATATAATTTCCCTAAGAATCACAAACAGAAATCACAAATTGAAAACAAAATACCTTTTAGAGAAAATTGTAAGTGAAGTCTATCTGAGATGGATTTAGATAGATATTATTACCCAGAAAATTCCTATCTTTAGCTCCTTAGAAAGAAATATTTGCTCATATCTTCCCATAGTCTTCTCAGTGTTGAAAGAGACAGAGAATAAATTGGGTGCTTTAAGAAGCCCATACCATTTTCTTTATCATTTATGCTACCTTCAAGACACCTTAAATTTAGGGTAAAATATGATGAGAGTTGAAATCCAGATGATTTGTAGGAAAATCTGTTTTTAACTTGTATTTTAGTTTGCTTGCATATTTATTGCTCATCTTCTCTTGATACTTATATTGATTAAAGTTGATTTTATCTTTTAAAACATTCCAAATTGGTACTTTTTGTATAAATATGTTAAATATTTCTTAATCTTTCAAATTTAATCTGCAAGATTTATCCTCAAGAGTTAATTTATTATTTTATTTAACAATATAATTTTGTGAAAATTTATAGTCACTCTAACTTGGTGTAGAATGACATACTTCTTGATATTGAATATCATACATCTGATTATTTTAAAACTTCAAAGGCTTCACAATTACTGTCAGTATTGAACATTTTAAATACAGAATCACAGAATGGTAAGGCAGGAAGGCAGCTTCAACCCCATGTTTAGAGCAGGATCAGCCAGAGCAGGTTGCCTAGGATCGTGTCCAGTCAGGTTGTGAATATGTAGGGATGGAGAGTCAAGAATTACTCTGGGGACCCAGCTGCTCCCATCAGACCATTTCTCCAGCCTATCAAAATCCCTCTGAATTACATCACAACCTTTTGTTGTACCTACCACTCTTTCCAGTTTTCTATGATCTGAAAACCTGCTGAGCACAGACTCTTTCCCATCATCCTGGTTAATGAAGGTGTTAAACAGGATTGAACCCTGTATTAACACTTGGGTACATTACTAGGGACCACCTTCCAGCTTCTCTTTGTGCTGCTTATCACAGGCAACTTTAAATCTACTTTGCTGTCCACCTCTCTAGCCCATGCTTCATCAGCTTGCCTGTGAGGGTATTATTGAAGACAATATCAAAAGCCTTACCAAGGTGAAGATAAATAACATTCACTTCTCCCCCCTCATGCACAAAACCAGTCATCTCATTATAGAAACCTATCAGGTTTTTCATGCATGATTTTCCCTTCATAAATCCCATCTGACTACTTCCAGTCACCTTCTTGTCCTTTGTGTGTTTACAAATGGTTACCAGGATTATTTGCTACATCCCCTTCCTGAGGACTGAGGTGAGGTTGATTTGCCTGCAGTTCCCTGGGCCTGCCCTTGAAGATGGAGGTGATATTTTCTTTCTTCCAGTCTCCATCAGCTTCCCTAGATTGCCATAGTCTTCCACAGATAACTGTGAGTGGCCTCAGTGTCACTGCCCTCAGCAATTGTGAGTGCATCCCAATAGGTTTGGGAGACTTGGGTATGTTCAGTCAGTTTAAACGATCCCTAATTTCATCCTTCTCCGCAGTTAGTAAGCAGTTCTTGCTCCAGACTTTCCTGTGAGTCTCAGGGCCTGGGATTCATGAAGAAATTATTGAGTGGCACAGCCTTCTCCATGTCCTTTGTCACCAGGAGACTGCTCCATTCAGCTGAGTCCTTTTCTTGCCATTGTACCTGTGGATTCAGGGTAGACATATAACAACACAACAGCCAAGGGCTAATATGAGCCATGCGCATACCTAACCCCGGTGCTGGTGAAGGTCTGACTCTAATCATGTTTGGGAGACACTGACAGCTGTAGTCAGGATGCAGGTATGACCATGAGCCCATTTCCTCACTCCATAAACGGTGGAGAGCCCAGGGCACACTCAGCTATCCTGCATGGGATACGTGGCAGGATCTACCCTGGAGCAGGGACACCTCAAAAGGTTGCTGCTCAAGGTTTAGAGATTCCTTGTCTAACCAGACACTCAGTTAGTGAATTGAGAAGGAGCACACTGAACTTTGAAATCTTAGCTAAGTGATATAAGGGCTTGATTGTGCACCTACAGTTCTTTAGACATAAGCCATTGATCAAGTCCAAGAGTAAATCTGGATCCAGCTGCAACTAAACTCCCCTCTGGGGAGAATAGGATGCAAGGAGGTCCTTTCTGAACCTTGTGACTCAAAAGGAAAGCCTCTATGACAGTTTTGTCTGACCTTGTCCTCTCTGCAGCAAATAAAGTGTACCTTGTCATCAGAACTTGTTAAAGCCCTGTCACATTTAACATCAACTTTGATAAATTTCTGGTTTATATCAATAAATATATTGCTGCTCGTCTCTTATCCGTAAAGTGCATCTCTCCACCCAAGACACGCCCTTAGTCCCAAGCTTGCAGGATGCATACTCTGTCAGGGCTCGGTTGAGACCTGTCCCCAAACACGTTGGGTCGCAACTGGCTCCCTCTGTTAGGAACACAAAGCATTTTAACAAACTTGTTTAAAGTATATTTGCTTGGATGGGGTGGTGTAAAAAGCTACTTCAGGTGTTAGCTCTTACACAAAGGCAAAAAACAACCAGTAATTTACTTTTTCATACTAGTTCTAGCTACCTTGGATTCTAAGTATTGGCCATACTTTTATAAGGCTTCATCAATGTGGCTTCACAAATACTCACCATTTTCATTCTAGTTCTCCACTAACATCTTTTATAAGAAATATTTCAAAAGCAGTAGCAGAAAGAGGTCAGGACCCATTATTTTTTCTATAACGATGTTATGACAGAAAGGGATTCTGAGAGACTTTTATTAAAGCAGAAATTAAAACAAGAACTAAAGTAAAACAAAATCAGGACTAACTCCCAAGCGTGCCACCGAATTGGATATATATCCAATTTACATGTGTTTCTGGAAGAAAATAATTCCTTTATTGAACAGTTTGAACTTGACAAAATTATGTCTGATTCCAAAAATAGAGGAGAAGGAGAAAAGAAAAAATAGAGTGTCTGCTTGCTATTTCCTTTTCATATGACTGTGGTTGAACCTTATGACATGTTGCAGCACACTTTTGCACCTAGGTAATATTTGCAAAATGCAAATAATCTTATTAGGGAAATATCTATAAAACTCCATTATTGAAGATAAGGGGAAAATACTTTCAAATTAATAGATTTTCAAGCTCTTAATTTTTTTCTTTCCAGCTATAATACTAAATATAACTTTGCCATAATCACTTGTTATCACAGATCAAGGGAAGGCTCACTTTCTACCTTTGCAAAATACCAGGAAGCTGCAATAACTGTCAACTTGAACTTGAAATTGTCTTGAATTAGCAAAATGTCCACAGTGTTTTGGACCAAAATGCAGTCTTTATTATAAAAGTTACATTATTTGTTCATTATTTTCTACTACATAACTTTTCTTGTCCTGAAAGAAATTATATAATAATTTCTTCTACTATTTACACATTTTGATTTAATATTTTGATCAGGCACGAAATTAATTTGTCCTCACTGCTAAAAAGAGTATGATATCCAAACCACCCTAAACATCAAAGAAGATGACATTATTTTTTTTTAATATGGATTTAAGATTTTATTTTGATACTTATTTTCCATGTTTTTTGGTGAACTCTATTTTAATAGCATTTTCTGACTTGCTTTGGGATTTTAAAAAGTGCAGTTTAATTGCATTTAAGTTGTTTAATTATTCAGGCTATTTTAAGTATAAGTGCTTTGTAAGCTTTTTTAATTCCTGTCTTCCGCCACTATTCATTTTACTTCCTTTTAATATTTTGTGACTAAATAGAACATCCTTCTCTTGCCAAGCACAGTGAAAACAGCGGGACCCTACACTGGTGTTTGCAGTACCGCATGTGACACATGCATCCATTTCTGCTTGTTTCTACTCGTGGTTTTTTTTTTTTTTTTGTTCCTCAGGATAGCTCTTTATCCTCCTAAATT
This sequence comes from Leptocoma aspasia, assembly GCA_013399835.1. Classification (NCBI taxonomy): domain Eukaryota; kingdom Metazoa; phylum Chordata; class Aves; order Passeriformes; family Nectariniidae; genus Leptocoma; species Leptocoma aspasia. Next base: position 290,876 of record VXAX01005581.1, on the reverse strand, counting down.
GCATATATCTCCTGTAGTACCAGATGGCCTTGATAAAAGTCATCTTTGGGTGGTAAAGTAACAAAAGAGATTTTATGAAATTTCTTTGAAGACTGTACATTCTGTCCAAATGTACAAATCCTGTGTATCACTTGCTCATATACACTGTTCTGTTTGTCACCAAGGTGTTTCATGAAACCATCCTAGAGACCTAAATAATGTTGTTGTTCATTCTTAAGTGTTTTTTCTTTCCTCAGCATTATCTTGCTTTCCTTATATAATTCCAGACTTGGATGTGTGTTATTTGAGGTTCTTCTAGTGATTACTTCATATTAGGAAGGCTCAGCTCTTGCGCATTGTGTTTCTGCTGTTCTGTACTGGGTCTTGTTGATTTTAGCGTCTTTTGTAGATACATTTCCTTTTTCAAATTGTTCTGTTCTTTTCCTCATGTAATGCTATGTTCCTTCAGGCTTTTGCTCTTTTTCTGATTTGGTGTAAATATTTCTCTGGTATTAGCTCTCTCTTCAGCCTTTTTTCCTCCTTTGAGAATGCTCAAGGAACAGTTCATGTAAATAGCCTGTGGTGACAGGCACCTCTACCAATAAATTATCTCTAATGTCTCTTAAAGGGTTATCCACTACAAGAGACTACCTTCCTCCTTAATATTTTTGCAGCAATAATACTTCATTCTTGGCTTCACGTTTCCCTAAAATTATTTTTTCATTCCTTTGGCCTCATTCTATAAACTCCCCATCCTTTTCTGTGCTTGAAGCATTTTGTGTTTTATGTTTCACATTTTATTCTTTTTTGTATTAAAATGGTACCCTTGCACTTTATAATACCTTTTATGTGAAGACCTATATGCTTTTATAATAACCAATGAGTTAAGCTCTGTTATGGAAATTGCACATGCCAGCCACTGGAAAAGGGTTTGTCTCCACATTTCTGCCTAAATCAAAAGACAGATTCCTTTATGAAAGTACTTTTTATTAATAGCACTACAGCTCAAGCTGGGTGCTTCCAAAGAAGGACCCCATACAAAAAAAAATCCCTGGACAATTATATCCCCAGAAGCTGAGTTCTCCACACCAAATGTAAAATTTTGTACCAATAACAATAGGAAGGTCCAGGTTCCCCTTTTTTTTTATCCGTTTGATTTGTTTCCTGTTTGGTTACTAAGCAGTTGCTAAGTGGTTGTCCCCGTATACAATATCACGTCCCCTCAGGTCAGCTTCTCTAGTTAGTTATTCAGCATGTTGGAATACTGTTGTTACAGTTCATATACCACAATCTACAAGCTTTGCCTACTCTAGCTATTGATGTTTAAGCTGCTGGCTTTGTCTGCTCTGGCTATTATTAATCTTTAAGCTGCTAGCTTTAAGTTTCAATTAACTTTTTCTACAACAGCTCTCAATATATTCTAAGTAATGCCTGTAATTTCTATATCAGTTAGAGAAAACTGAGGCACTGGAGCAAGCCAACTCACTTCTTGGAGATAAATACAAAGTCTCAGTCAAGCTGTAAGAAATGTAATTTTGTTCCCTGGGATTTTCTGGGGGGGTTGATTTCTTGGTATATTTTACTGGTCTGCTTATCACAACATGCTTCTCCTACAAATAAGGTTTGAATGTAATTATTATTTTCTCTTTATTTACTGATAGTAGTCCCTATGACTAATATATGTTCTGCCATTTAACCTTCCAAACCTATCAGGAAAGAAGGGGCACACATACATAAAAGCTTTTTCAAGCTCTTTATATTGTGACCTTCCTCATACTCAGTATAATAGCACATCTAGCACAAGATAGTCTTCTGGGTATATGTTGTTTTTATATATTTTTTTCATAAATTAAAAACTCAAAATATAGAAATAATAATTGATATAGTATTGCCTTCTGTGCATGTTTGTTATATTGGATTTTTTAATTTTGTGATGGCAATTAAATTTCAAGGCTGTATTGTAGGCATATGCAGCACTGTCAGGTTGATGTTCGGCTAGTTACCCCTTAAAATTCTTGTTTTGATGATATCTCTAATATAAAAGTTTCTGAGTAGGCTCTGAGTAATTAAATTTATGTTTTAGCCTTGCAGTAATATAGTCTTTTGGTTTCAAAATTTTTAATGGCTGTGTTCAGTGTTGTGTAATGCCATTTTGTGCTTCTTATGCTATGTATTTGGGCTTGTTGTGATAGGGGTAGAGATTTTTTTTTTCCAAATTAACTTTTATGATTTGTATTGTGCTCAAAACTCTTGGCTCAAAACTGTTGGCACAGGGTTGTTTAGCTATAGTTGAGCAGTGTTTGCACAGTGTCAAGGCTGGGGGCACACTAGAAGTTGAGAGGGAACATAACCAAGACAGATGACCCCAGTCACCAGCGGGATATCCCAGACTGTATGGTGTCCCACTCAGCATATAAAGTTAGGGAAAGATGCAGGAAGAACGGCATATTTGGAGAGATGGCATTTGGTTTCCCAAGTCACCATTAGGCATGCTCTCCTGGGGATGACTGAACAACTGGCTGCCCTTGGGAAGTGGGGAATAATTCTTTGTTTTGCTTTGCTTGTAAGCACGACTTTTCCTTTCCCTATTAAACCACCTTTTTCTCAACCCATGAGTTTTCTCACATTTGCTCTATGGATTCTATCCCGTCACCCCCCCAGGGGGAAAGTGTACAGGTTTTTGTGTGGGATGTAGTCGCTGGCTGGAGTTAAAGACAGTCCTTTTTTGGCACACAACATGGAGCTCAAAGATTTCGAGATAACAACAGATTTGATTGAAATGTGCCAGATCAAATGCAGAGCTGCCATTGCTGCTTACGTTCTAATTGACAGACTCCTGTGCCTGCCATGGGGCTTGCTCACCTTGTTGTATATACCAGTCTAGTGTTCATTAGTGGCTCTGCTCATATTTTGCTGCTTGCTGTAGTGCTCTGCTGCTTCTTAGCTCACTCTGGGAACATTTTGGTAGCAGCAGAGCCTATGCATCTGGCTGGCACGTGGTCAGGGCATCACCACTGCTGCTGTGCTGCTGCACTGGGCCGGCTGGAACTCCAGTGTGCACTCAAGTCAAGAGCACAGTGACCTGTAGATGAGCAGGACACTCTGGAACATCTGTGGCTGTGAATAAGAACACAATAAAGCAGGTGTATCTCCAAGTGTCTGTGCCGTTTACAGCTCTGCAGAGCAGCCATATCTCTGGAGATACTGGCTCACAGATAAGGCTGCACTTGGAGCTAGTACACCCCTAAGGACCTGCAGTCTCCAGGTAAGTCCAAGATGAAGTGGGGGAAAAAGGAGGAGTCCATTCCAACCATTGAAATCTGTGTTCTGGTCCAAAGGAGACAGGGGTGGAGATGGTAATGAAAATGTTAAATTAAATTGTTGCAATACAGGTTTTGAGTTCCATGTTATGGAAATTACACTTATGCAGGAACCCCTTGTTGCTAGCCAGGCTGGGAGCAAGGGGAAGTGTGCATTGCAATTTTAAACACTATAAATCAGCTCAAAAGAACCAGAGGTGGAGATTGTAATGGAGATACCTTTAAATTGTTGTAAGTCATGATTTGAGTTGCTTGTTATATGAATTATTATAGTACAGACCACCTGAACAAGTGGAGGACAAGTCTTATAAGAAGCAGCAGTGCAGCAGTAGCCTGACCTTTCCTGACTTTTGGGCCCAAAGGAGTCTTATAACAAAGACCTTTTAAGTATCTACAGCAAATTTGAATCAATACCCTGCTCTTTTTATTGTCACTTGTTGACCAATGAAGATTTTACCCAATATGTAAGATCCTTCAGATCTCTTCATGCATTCACAAATGCCAGTTCTACCCAATTATGAAACACGATTCTATTTCCTGCCAATTCAGTGATGCCTTTGGAGAACCATACTTTACTGCTGTAATGGAGTCAATGCCTGTTTCCACATCAGAAACATACAAGGAGCAAATATGAAGTACTGCATTTACAAATCTTAACTGCTCTTTTCAGTTATATAATCTATTTTTTTTATTTGCCTGACAAAAATGCCCTTCATTTTTTGCAATAAATACTGCTCTCTCAAAATTATTTATATTAAAATGTGTCCTTTAGAGAAGCAAGTATCAAGGAAAGACAAAAAAACCAAGTTATGTTAATGTTTGTGTGAGTTCTCCCAGCCAAAGCCTCACTGTGGCACATCTTGTCATAAAAGACCAAACAAAGTAACAACCCCTGACTCAAGGTGTTTATGATTAGCAAATATCATAGAGGCTTGATTTTGTCATCCCTATGGATTAAGAGTCTAATCAAAACCCATACAGGTATAACTTTATGTCAGGATGAATCAGAGCAGCAAAATGTAACTCTACTCTTTCATTTTCAGACAAAGACTTTCTGAAAAGATGACAAGGAAAGGAGAAGCAAATGCTCTTGAGAAGAGATATCTAATTTTAGCGGTGTATCTGACTGAATAGTCATTTCTAACTACTAATTGAATAGTTGGATTCAGCTGAAGTAATAGGAAATGGGGTACTCAATGCAGGATTGGGGTATCCCCAGCTGTAGATGTATACAGAGGATGTGAATTTCACACAGATAATACATTTTACTAGTGTATATTTATATAGCACAGGCTTAAACATATGCAAATACATTAAAAATTGAATGGTAAGTCTGCAAAAGAGGGGAAGAAACAAAAGTTGCAAGATTTAGTCCTCATATTCCCATCTATATTAGACTGCTATATTCCCCTAAGCTTGAAAGGTAAATTGCAATAAAGAGTATCTGCTGTAAAACCAAAGAAAAATAAAAGATCCTATGGAACAGAAAAGAAATATGAAATATAAAAGATAAAAGAACTTACCAATGTTTAATCATGTCCATTCTGAAAGAGTCAATACTTCCATATGCTGGAGTCTTCCCCTTGTTCACTAAACCTATTAACAACTTTTCAAGGACAACATAAATCAAAACCCAGCTAACCCATGTAATCCACAGCTAAGTTTTAGTGTGAGTGTAGAGTTTAGGCACTAAGCATAAATCTGATTGTGACCTTTCCTGTAGAAAATAGTTCAAGTTCTCTTATTGTGCCTGAGTTTGTTTCTTGAGCAGGAATCTCATGCCATCAAATTCTCTGCCAGACCAGGGCAGGTGTTCCTCAAGGCCACTGATCTTGATGGAGTTTTCCCATTCTTGAATTAGGAATGTTTTTTTTTTCACTGTGTCTCTTTGAGGATGGATCTTAATATATGGTAGATTCAAAGGTACAGACACATTATTGTATTTTCTTCCAGTTAGTTTGCACCACTGTCTCTCCTGTTATGATTATCTTCCCTGATTAAAAA